>SJXO01001460.1:131875-157558 GCA_006408615.1 Connochaetes taurinus
ATAGATATTTAACCCTCACGTTCCCTGGCAGCCCCTCCCAGTCGCGGCTGGATTTGGGGCGTCTTCGTCGGCGCTAGGGCCGCAGCTGGGCCGGAGACCGGGGTGGGGCGAGTGCGAGTGTGCGCGCGCGTGTTTGCAGACCCTCTCCCCCGCAGGTTCGGTCGGGATTCCGGGTGTGAAATTTAAACCTCGGGATAGATTAAAGTGTTAGGGCCGCCGTGACTTTCGTCGCTGGTCCGTGACGCATTTCAACTTGATCTTTCTCGATGTTGATTTCACTATTAGACCAGCAACTCCCCGGGCCCCTCGCTGCCCCTAGACCTCCTGTAATGGACACCCTCGGGCAGAGGGGCCCGGTGGTTTTTTTTTTTGTTGTTGTTGTTTTTAATTTAAAGGCGGGGAGCGGTTTCTTTTTGTAAGGGGCAGACACGGATGGGGACGGAGAATTGGATTGGGGGTCTCATCCAGCCCCACCCTGGGCCTTAGGCTCCAGGGCCCAGGCTGGAGGTCCAGCGGCCTTCCTGCCAGGCGCCCGCGCGGGCCGGGTGGGGGACCAGGCGCTCTGGGCAGCCACGGGCGCTGACCGTGTTGCTATGCTTGCAGGAAGCCGAGATCCCCCGCGAGGTCATTGAGAGGCTGGCGCACAGTCAGATCCACAGCATCCGGGACCTCCAGCGACTCCTGGAGATAGACTCCGTAGGTAAATCGCGCCCCTTCCCTCGGCGCGCGGGGAGGGCGCGGGCGGGTGGGCAGGCTGTATGTGCGCCCCGTGCCGCCTCCCGCGTCCGGGCCGGGCCGGGCGCCGCGCAGGAGCGCACCGAAAGGTCAGAATCCAATCCCGGGCCATAAAAGCCGAGGCGGATGAGTCAGGAGTTTCTCTTCCAATCACCACTTTCTCTCCCGGCGGCGGCCGGGGCTGCTCACTCGCCCAGGGATTGTTTTTCTGCTTTAAGGAAAATGCCCAATGTGTCTCAGAAAGTTAAGCCGCATAGAGGGCGCCGGCGTCCCGGCCAGGTGTGCGGTCCGGGGCCTGCCCTCTGGCCGGGAGGAGCCAGCCCAGGCCTCGGGCGCTGAGCCCTGACCCGGGCGCAAGCTGTCGCGGTGCCGCCCCCCACCGCCCCACCGAGGGCCCCGTTGTCATCGGTGAGCATTCGCTCTGCTCCTGCTGGGCCTTTGTGGTTGTGAGTCCTGTGTTTTTCTGTTTTCATGAGCCAATAAAAAAGGCGCGCCTTGGACAGTCTGCTGTTTGGGGACTATTTTGGGGCTCCCCCCTCAGGCTCTGGAGCTGAGCCGCTTTAGGAAACAGTGTCGGGCAGACTTCTGAAGCTCTTGAGTGTCGGCTGCAGAGTTGGACTGGCCCCAGGTGGGCAGAGGTGCTGACGCCCCATATTGGCCTGGCTGGGAGCCGGGGGTGCTGGGTGGCTGTGTTTGCCTGTGGACCAGAGGAAGCTCTTCCTAGAAGACAAGGGTTCTGGCCCACATTTCTGTGGCAGGAACTCCACTGTGAGTTAGCTAGGGCAATACTCATGTAAGAAAACTTCCTGTTGACTGGACAAAAAGGAGCCCCAGGTGAGCTTGTCAAATGGAGCAACCACAGTTAGCCAGGGGTTGGTTGGGAGAATTTTAAGTGAAATGAAGATTTTTCTCTCACTGCAAACTACTCTAAAAAGGGGGGTGGTGGAGGAATTAAGTAAAATCACATGGTCTAGTCATTTGGAAATTTGTACCTAATTATGGTGGTGGAAAGGCCTGAACTATTTTCATTTCATGCCAAAACCATTTTCTAGCAAGGGCGATGGTTTCTGTAGTTTCTTGACCCAGGAAATCCTTTGGCTGATCCTTATCAGGAAGAGGGTAGAATTTCACTTGGAGATCAGAGTGGGGCCAGGGGGGGATTTTGATCTGGTTCCTTGATGTGTAACGCTGGGGAGAAGGGTTTGGCTTTGGTTAGCCGAGGAGAACACTTGCCTGCATTCTGCTGCTCCCTGATGGACTTGGGAAATGGGGAGACTGGCTCCCAAGAGGTTTTTCCCTGGGAAAGGCTGGGCCTCCCGCAGGACCTGCTTTGGGTTAAGGTGGGGAAATGGGCCATTCACTTTCTGCTGGGACCATTCTTATTCTGTTTCTGCAGCCCCGCCTCCCCCCAACCCCCCACCCATTAATGCTCTTAGCATTGCAGCTCTGGGGTCAGGCTGATAGCATTCCTGACCTGGGGACTTCTGGGTCCACGGCCTCCTTGGAGGGTCCAAACAGAAGACGCAAGGGTGCACCAGCAGGTTCTCCGGGCTGGTTTCAAATTGCCCCCTTATAAAAGCGCTGGGAGCCTGGCTCCCTCCTGGAGTGGACAGAATGGATTGCCTCCCTCCCTCAACAACCTGTCGGGGCAGCTGGGGGTCTGAGAGGGAGCTCCTAGTGCCTGGTGAGCTTTGGGCTGAGAACACTGAAGGGGCCCCAGGATCTCCTTTGTTCAGTAGCCTTGTCCCTCCGGGACCCTTTGTGACACAGACCCCAGGGCGGGCTCCTTCATCAGAGCTCTGGGTGGTCCCCCTCTCACAGCTCTGACCTGAGCTGATTGCTTCTGTAGCTTGTTTTGCAGAAGGAGTGGGCTGGGGGTGTGGGTGTCTTTTCCCCAACTTCTGTTTCTGCCCCAAGTGAAGAGTAGAAATGGACCCCGCTGCTAGGAAAGGTTGTAAAACTGCTGTGAGGTTACTTCTCCAGGCCCAGGACTCCCCAGCAGGGTCAGCCAGAGGTGGGATCAGTGAGGAGGCGGGTGGGTGCAGAGAAGACCGGTTGGCCTAGGTGTCCTTCCCTCCTCCTATAGCTCGGAGCGGAGCTCTTGCAGACTGATGCCTGGGAGCGGGAAAAGACGCTCGGCTTTGCAGTGGCTCCTCCCTGGGGCGGGGCCGCGTGACTGGCAGGTGGGCGGGGCCCCAGGGGCGGGCGTTCCCGTCTCGCAGGTGAGGCTGCGCCCAGGCCCGCAGGCGCCGCGCGCCCCAGAGGCCGGACAGTTGGCTTTTCACGTGTGACCTTTGGGTGCAGGGGTCAGCACGTGGTCTTTTAATGTCCAGTAGCGTGGAGTTTGCGGCCCGTGTGTCGGGTGTGCAGGGAGCAGACCATTCAGCCGCGTGGCAGCTTTGTTCTCCGAAGCCTGGCCTGGCCGGGTGCCCGTGGCCATTGAGTAAGGGTACATAAATGCCATCCCATTAGGCCATTAATGCTCCTCCAGGACTGACGGCTGGAAGACGGCTTCCTATCTTTTGGACATCTGTGCAGAAGAGGCAGAAGGGAAAACCAGTTGATGAACAGTCCTGAGAGCCATTTTCGGCTGTGATTCACCTGTGGCCTTCTCTTGGGGGGGTGGTCCCTGCCCGTCGCATCTCCACCCACATAAATCAGAGGGCTACCTCCCCATCAGCGAGGTCCGGGCTGGGTTTCCGGACCACCCGTCTCCATAGGGTAGTGGATGAGCTTGTCTGAGTGGGAGCTCTTTCTACTCTTGTTGGGGAGTGAGTCCTGGGTTCAGGTTTCAGAACAGTTGATGGACCAGGAGGCTTTGTCTTTGCTTCCTCAGAGGCAAGAGGCCTGGGTGTGGCGCAGGCAGTCAGGGGCCTCCTGCCGGCCATCGGCCTTGCTTGTTCTTCTGAGCCTTGGCCTCGGTTTCCTCTGAGGTGGAAAGGTGGCAGCCCCTGATGTGTGCGCGGCACCATGATATCGCGGAAGGCCGCTGTTGCCTGGCTGGAGCGCTGGGTGGAGTGCGGCCTGGGTTGCTGCCGTTCCGTTGTCTCCTAGAAGCTCAGGGTGGACCAGCTGCTCCCGGGCTTGGCGATGGCAAGATGGCCACCACCAGGACGTGACTCATAATGTCACTTTTTTCGTGAAAAAACGCTCCTTGTAACAGTTGGTGGATGGGAAATTCTTACTGCATGAGTAGTTCTGTTCTGATCTTATTTTGGGTCTCAGAAAACATTAGCGGCAGTGGAACATTGAGTCATTTTGCGGGGAGAGCTGGGCCCTCCTGGACGGTGGCCTGCACGGTGGTGCGTCGTGTCCCCTCTGCGTGTTCTGTGTTTGCGCTCCGCTTCTAGTGGGCGCAGGTGCCGACTGCGGGCGTGTGGACAGTCTCCAAGGCCTCTGCACTGCGCATCGGGGAGAGGGGTCCTTGGGTCTGGGCTCGTGGCCGGGATACCACTGGAGCTTCCTAGGGAGGGGAGGTGGCGAGGACGGGCTCCTTGGGCAGCTGTGGCCCTTGAGGCGTGCTTTCTCAGAGCCCGCTGCCTCTGGTTAACTGTGGGGGAAACAGTGATGGAGGGGAGAGGCGGGGAGATGCCCCACCGGGTCTGAGGGCCGGGGTGGGGCAGCCGCGTGTGGCCCACTCCACCCTGGTGCAGGTGCTGTCCTTGGGCGGGGTGAGGCCAGACGGCAGGTGCGTGTGTTCCTTCCGAGCCCTGTCTGGGGACCCTGGGGGCAGAGCGGGTGGTGGTCTGTGTACTGAGGGGGCTGTAGCCAGCCTGGGGCGCTAGGCCCAGTGGTGACCTTGGCTCTGGAGCCGCTCAAAGCACTTTCCCTCCTGAGAGCCGTGTCCCCCACCGGGTGCCGGATTCCTGATGCGCTGTTCCCTGCTCTGGTGGCCTCTCCGTCATGGCGGGCTGATGTTCAGGGACGAGTGGGGTCTGACCGAGGCCCAGTTTGGCCTTGCTCCTGATTCCTCTGCAAGGCCGGGATGCTCAGCCAGGATTGGGTCAGTGAGGGCAGCAAAGGAGGCGGCAGAGGCAGAGGTGGTGGAAAAGTTGCAGCTGCAGCCTGTGCGGGTCCATGGTCCAGTCTGCTGTCCAGCCCTCTGTCCAAGGTGCGCTGTCCAGCAGGCAGCAGCAGGCCTGTCGGCTCGGCCTTGCGGGCGGGGCGGGCTGGCTTCACGCGCCTCCCCTGGGTCAGCCCTCACCCAGCTTCCCTGAGGAGGTGCCCCGGGCGGGCTGGCTGCAGGCCCTTCCTCGGTGTTCTGCAGCTTCGTGGCAGGGTGCAGGGCAGGCGCCCACGTCAGGAGCCTCGTGCTGGCCGCGTGGGGCGGCTGAGCCATCTTTGGCAGTTGGGAGTCTCATCCTGCACACGTCTGGAGGCCCCCCTTGTGGGTGCAGAGGGACCCCCTCTGTGACGAGGAGGGCGGCGGGGTGTGCTGCTGTGCAGGCCCCAGGGGCCCAGGTGTGGGCGGATGGTCGGCATCTCTTTTTGCTGTAGGAGCTGAGGAGCCTTTGGAAACCAGTCTGAGAGCCCACGGGGGCCACAGCGCCAAGCATGCCCCAGAGAAGCGGCCGGTGCCCATCCGGAGGAAAAGGAGCATCGGTGAGTCCCCGTGCTGGGGGGCTGTGGAGAGGCTCTAGGGATGCAGGGTCCGTCCCTTCTCTGCTGTGCAGGCCCCGCGCCCCCCTCCCCGCCCTGGCCCGCCCGCTCCCCGCTGCAGGCCTGGCCTGGGCCAAGAGTTTCCAGAAGTGGGGAGCTGCCGTAAATTCCTGAAGTGCCCGGTCTTGTTGGGGCCTGTGCTGGAGGCAGCCTCGCTGGAGGATGGGTCGTGTTTAATTTGCAGTTCAGAACATCGAGCACAGAGCGCTCCCCGCTGCCCTGCGGAGTGGTGGGTGCAGCTATGCTGGGCCTGGGACCCCTTTCCCGGGTCCCCACCCCGCCGCAGGCCTGGCCCCTTGGCCCCACTCTGAGCATCCAGGGTCTGCCTGGCCCCTTCAGGAGTGACTGGCTGATGGAGGTCTCCTGGGGCCTTGGGCTCATCCTTGAGGGGAGGCCTTGCCCCAGGGGTGCAGTTGGGGGATTTGACCACCCGGTCCCATGCCACCTGGGAGTCCTGACAGCTGCCCGTCCTCCTTGTGACCTTGGGTATGTGACTCCCTCTGTCTGAGCTGTCTTTCCAAGAATGTGGATTTTATAGCTTCTGCCTTTGGGCGTGGTATGTGGGTAGGCGATTCCTGGTTGAGGCCAGCGGGCCCTCCCAGGTGACGTGTGCTGGCTCGAGTCTTCAGGGCTGATGGGGGCCTCTCCTGCTCCAAACCGGGGGCCTGCCCTTGAGCGGAACTGGGGCTGGACTGAAGGCCTGTGGCCCTGCCTAGCTGAACCCCCCAGACCCTTCCTACTGGTGGGCGCTGGGTTGGGCACTGTGAGCGGGGCCCCTTCCCGCACTGGGGTGGCTGGCTCACCGGTACCCTGCCCTCTCGATTTGGGGGCCACTGGAAATGAGCTTGTGGGAGGTGGGGCCCTTGGGAGGCGAGGCAGGTGGGAGATGGCTCCCTGCCCCCGGCCCTGAGTGAAGGCGGTGTCTCAGCTCCAAGCTGGCCTCAGGGGCTGTGTGAGCCCCTTTTCAGCCCCTACGCTCCAAGGGAGGCTCTCTGCAGCCTCCTACCCCTCTGGGGTCTCCCCTCCCAGCCCTCCAGTTACTGTTCATCTTTGGGCCAGTCAGTGGCACCGTGTTGGGGGCCGGGGTCTTGCTGCCTCTGCTGGACCAGGGGCTGTGTGACATGTCCCATGGGCGGAAGCCATGGGCCGTGGGTCGCTCCTGCCTGGACCCCTGGGAGCTGCTGCAGCCCTGGGGCTTCCAGCACGTTCACCCGCCTCTCACCTCTGCAGAGGAGGCCATCCCAGCGGTCTGCAAGACCAGGACTGTCATTTACGAGATACCTCGGAGCCAGGTGGACCCCACGTCCGCTAACTTCCTGATCTGGCCGCCGTGCGTGGAGGTGAAGCGCTGCACCGGCTGCTGCAACACCAGCAGCGTCAAGTGCCAGCCGTCGCGTGTCCACCACCGGAACGTCAAGGTGAGCCCGCGTATCCCTGGCCCGCGGCGGCCAGCTGTGGCTGGTGAGCCGGAGGATGCGTCCATTTCTCTGACAGGCACACTGAGGCCCGGGGGCGGGGCTGGGGCTTGGGTCCTGGTGGGGGGTTTAGGGGTGGCGTCTAGTCCCCTCTCCAAGGGCCTCTCGTAGATCTTAGGACGAGTGGTGGTTTGCCTCGCCGATGGGTTTCGCAGGGTGTCCCGCCATTTAGCTGAGGGCTGCCTGGTGTCCCCTCCAGGCTCTGTAAGGGTCTCTTGGGCACTTTAGCGGGGGCTGTGGTGTGTGGCAAGGGGGCTGGGCGTCCCCTGAGAGCCTCTCCCCACCGAGAGCAGAAGGGAGCCCTGGGCTGGGGCTGGGTGGGGAGGCTGGCCCCCACCACGGCTCAGAACTTGGCTCAGCACGCAGGCTGCAGGGCCAGGCACAAGCCCGTCATGCTAGACCTCTGGCCCCTGTGAAACCTGGGAGGGTGCCCCTCTCCACTGGACGTGCTGTATCACGTCCAGGGGGCACCAGCCATGGGGTGTCCTTTTGGGGGCCAGGTCGCCCCCTGTTTCAGGAAGGTGTGCTCTGCGTGGGGAACCACAGGCCCAGCGGCTTGGGTCAGACGTCTCTGCCTCCCGTATTGGGCTCCTAGGAGCCAGTGCGCGGCAGTGCTCACCGCGAGGCCTTCTCCCAGGCGGGAGGCTGCACCGCGAGGCCTGCTCCCGGGCGGGAGGCTGCACCGCGAGGCCTGCTCCCAGGCGGGAGGCTGGCTGGCTGGACCGCCAAGGGCGCCCCGGGGTCCTGCAGCAGGTCAGGTTCCAAGGACACGTACTGGGGCTCGTCCTCCGAATCTAGGGGAAATTTTGCATCCTCAGGTCACTGGGCAGCTAAACTAGGGTCTGGCTTTGGCCCTATGTCTGGAAACCTTCCTTGGCCTGGGCTCGCTCCCTCTGGCTGCACCTGCCTCTCTGGGGGCGTGGGGGGGACACGGGGACTGCCTGCCCCCATGCAAGGTCTGGCTCCAGGTGGGCCGTGCTCCCTGTGGCCCCGGGGCGTGGACTTGGCACCGTCCCCATGGAGCAGCTCCCTCCCCACTCAGCTGGGCCTCCAGTTTTCCTGGAATGTGGACTTCTGCTCCAGGGGTGCAGAGGAACTCTCTTCTCCACTGGGAATTATTTCCGATCGCCTGCGAGTCTGAGTCCAGGCTTCTGGCCCCAGAGTGAGGTGTGGAGTTAAGGACCCTGCAGCCGGCACGCGAGAAGCACTTTAGACTCTAACTGGGACTTGACTTGACCTCGGGGCTTGGTCCTCTGCGCGCTTTGGGGATTGAGTAAGCAGATTCCACAGCTGGCTGCCCGCGGTCTCAGGTGGACACTCCCCTGGGGCCAAGGTGCCCTGGAGTGCCTGCCTCGGGCGCTGGCTCCCACCTTGGGCCTCAGACTTCGGTGGGGGGGGCGTCCCCGCGGGCTCCGCAGAGGCCCTGGCTCTCAGCCCAGCCTCCTGGGCTTCCGTTGGGTCTGGGGATCCCTCCTTGTGGTGTGTTGAGAGGTCTTAGGAGCCCCAGAAATCCACAGAACTGAGGCCTTTGTCTCTTGGGCCTGGGAGTGGGGTGCCCTAGATTAGGTGGTCCTGCTTACGGACGTTGGAGCCTGTCTGTTGGGCCAGCGGCAGGGCCTTGGAGGTACGGCGGGGGCGGAAACGGAGCGCGCTCTCTGCCTGTGGCTCCACCCTTTGGGGCCCCCCATGGCCCCCACCCTTGCTTCCCATGGTGTGAGGGCCAGGTCATGTCTGGTCCTGGGCTGGGCAGCGACTCTCTGCCTCCCCTGGTCCATCCTAAGGGTGGGCGGTGGTCCACAGCTCCTCAGGGGTCTCGGTGGGTGAGGGCGGGTGCTCCATCTGCTGGGTCACAGGCCTGACCAATGGGCAGGAGAGCCTGGTTCCGTCTGCCCAGAGCGGGGTTGGTGGAGGAGGGGGGTGTCAGCCTGCCGCAGGGGGCCTGGCCACCCGGCTCAGCATCCGGTACCCCCCGCGCCTTCGCCCATCCCCCTCTCCCGGGGAGGGCCCCTCTTGCCCTCCCATTAGGAGGTCGGCAAGGAGACATCCGGTGCCAGACCCCGGGGTCCTGGCGGGAGGAGACGGAGGTCAGTGGGAACAGGAGGCCCATTGTGGCGTGCCCGCCCCCCGGCCTGGCCAGGGGCCACCCCTGTTCCATTTGGGGTTGAGGCTGAGCGGAGAGTGGCCCTCGAGGCCCAGACTGAACGCAGGGTGGGTGCTGGGGGTCATGGGGCGATGCACAGCCCGAGGCCCCTCATTGGGAAGAGAGGGCAGGGAGGCTGGAATGGTCTCCCAGGCTACTGAACCAGGCGGGCACCCTCAGCTGCAGGGGGCTCCGGGCCCGGGGTCAGGGAATGCCCAGGTTGGTGGCCTGCCCACCAGGGCCCCTGAGACCTCTGGGGCCTGCCCTGGGGGTGGCTCGTGGACCCCGGAGCCCCTGCAGACCTGCCGTATTGCCACATGGGCAGGGGTCCTGGCCACCTCCCCTGCACCCTGCTCAGCAAGGTCAGCGCCTGGCATCTGCCCCCCGGTGCGGGCTGACACACGGACCCTGCCCCTAGACCTGAGCCTCCGTGGCCGGGACAGGTGGAGCTGGGTGTGGGTGGCGGTGGGTCAGGCGGAAGGAGCGGCTCCCTGCCACCAGGTGGGCCTCCAGCCTCTCAGGTGTTGGGAGTTTGGGGCGGCCCTGCTTTCAGGGCAGCCGCTGGCTCAGCTCTGCAGCCGTGTCGGGCAGTTAGCTGCAGTCTGACATCGCTAGACCTCCGGCCTCTGGGAGGTGGGCCTGGTGTGTCTACCTGGGGCAGTCCAGGGTGGGCCTCTGCACCCCTTGTGGACAGGGGCCTGTGCTCTGGGTGGGGGTCCCCACGGGGCCGCGTCGGCCGTTGCCGTTCCGGGAGCCGGGTCGGGCCTTGAGGGTGAGGCAGTGGCTCTGGCAGCGTGTCTGGGTGCTGAGTCCCTGCCCCATGCGGCGAGGCGCCCGCTGCTTGCCCAGCTTGAGCCCTAGTCGGTCAGGGAGGCCAGACCCCATCAGCCACAGGCCCCGGAGCTGGGGTTCTCTTCTCCGGCCGCTGTGGCCTCTAAGCCGAGCCTGGAGAAGGCCTCCTGCCGCCCGCTTGGGAGCCAGGTCAGTCTGTCTGTCGTGACTCCAGGAGCTGGACTCAGTTCTGAGTGGACTTGGGGCTGCAGGGCCCCGGCAACCCCGCCCGGCGGACTCACGCCTCAGGGGCCCTGCCGGTTGCAAGCCCAGGACCCCTCCTGGTGAACCAGGCCCTGTCTGTGCAGCCTCAGTTTCTCTGTCTGTGAAACGGGCCATGGTTGTGCCCTCTCAAGGCTGCTGTGAGAGTCATGGGCCTGGCCCGTGGGATTCAGGAGATGCTGCCGTTTATTCCGGATGACCCGTGTCGGGGGGCCCTGCAGGGCGTGGCTCCCCCTGGCCCTCCTGGGAGTGTCCTGATTCATGGGGGCTGGCGGGCACAGGAACCCAAGGCCTGGCTCAGAAGGCTGACGGTGTCATGCAGCGTGTGCTCGGGTGGGTCTGGCCTGGGACCCTGCAGGCGGGGCAGCTCCGTGGCGGGGAGTCCGAGCGTCTGGTTTTTCAGGAGCAGCCGAGACAAACGGTGGGGAGAGCATGACGTGTGGGCTCCGAGAGGCTGCAGCGTAGGTCTGGAGGTGGGGCGCCAAGGACGTCAGCATCTTCCTCGTGGCCTTGGCTAGAGCGGAGGACACTTTTGAGAATTTAATATTCACAGCACGTTCTTGGTGGAAAAATGTAGCCATTTCCTGGCCAGATGGAGGTGGTGGACCGGCCCGGAATCCTTGCATACCCGGAACAGGTGCAGCCGTGAATCCGAAAAACAAGGCTCCTCTCTGAAGGCTTGAGTGGCCGCTGCTGCGTCTCCACTGAGGGGCCTGTTGGGGCAGCGCTCCTGGGCCCAGTGCTAGTCCTGGGCAGTCTGTCTGGTGGCCGGCAAGGCCCCCTGCCTCGGGGCCTGAGTCCTTGTCCTGCCCTGCAGAGGATGCCAGGGGAGGCACCCACTGGCCAGAGGCATGCCATACAGAGGGCCAAGCCCTCGGGTAGCCTGTGTCCCCCAGCAGAGGCCAGGGTGGCGGGAAGCGTGTGGGTACTCAGAGCGGGGTCCAGGGCGGGGTGGGCGCTGGCCTGTGTGCAGGCCTCTCTGGATGGGGGCCGTGGATAGGCTCTGCCCAAAAGTGCCAACTTCAGTGGCCTCTGGACAGTGACCCGAGTTCCAGGTGCTTCTATGTGAGCCGTTTGTCCTTTACCGTGACCCTCGGTGCGTGTGACCCGTGTTCCCACTTTACAGATGGGAAGGCGGAGGCTGGCTGCCCACATGGCCCGTGGGCCCAGCTCTTGGACTCTCCCCGGGGAAGGGGGCAGGGGCAGCCGAGACCCAGGCCGCCCCGGGTGGAGACGCCCTGCAGCAGCTCCCATCCGAGGCCTCCTCTCTCCCTGGTCTTGAGGTCTTGACTTGGGAAACCCCTGGGCCTGGCCGCAAACCCGGCCCAGCTCCTGACCCTTCTGAGCCACAGCCTCGTCATGCGGCTGGCGGGCCACTGGCTGTCTTCTGCTTGGTTAACTCATGCGGCCGAGTGGCCGTTCCAGGTCTGGACGGGCCTCCAGGCTGCTCGCCTATGGGGTGGGCAGCCTGGCCACTGCAGTGCAGGCCAACCCCCTGCCCGGGGTCCCCTCGCTTCTGGCCTTGAAGCTCCTTGTAAAGGACGGTCCCAGGCTGGAGGCTTCTGTTTGCCGCCTGGGGTCCTGTTTGCCCCGGTCAGCGGTGGCCCATGAGCCGGGCTTCCCCGGGGCCTCCGAGTGCCAGAGGTGGGTCTTGGCCAAGCCCTGCTCCCCCTGTGCCTATGTCCCCAGGCGAAGAGCGAGGGATGGAGAGAGTGTCCCTGGGGGCTGTTCCGGAAGCCCCGGTGAAGCTGCAGGAGCTGGGCCCGGCCGCACGTCGGGCGGCTAAGGGGTCCTTGCTGGAGCCCCAGGTGGGCCCACGCCTCCTGCTCCTCCTTGCGGCTCGGGTCTGGGCCGGAGGGCGGATGGTCCCGGGCCTCAAGCAGCAGCCCCGGTCCCTGGCTGCTGACGGTCAGGTGCACCTTTGCTGACCTCTGTGGCTATTCCACGTGTCCTTGAAGTGTGGAAGCAAACCCCTTCCCTCGCCCAGAGCCTCCCCATCGAGGGCATCCTCAGGGCCTCTCCTGGCATGCACGAGCCTCTGGGCTCAAGTTAAAATGGGGCCAAACCACAGACGTTGCCCCGGCTCTCGCTGCTTCCTCACTGGGGCTCCCGCTTTTCCCGCTGGAGGAGGTCAGGGGTCGGGGGCGTCCCGGCTCCCAGGCCCGTGTGCTGCTCGTCCACGGCCGCGCCGCTGTCTCGGCAGGTGGCCAAGGTGGAGTACTTCAGGAAGAAGGCGAAGTTGAAAGAGGTGCGGGTGCGGCTGGAGGAGCATCTGGAGTGCACCTGCGCCAGCGCCAGCCCGAGCCCCGGGCCCCGCGAGGAGGAGGCGGGTGAGTCCCCGAGGGCCGCGGCCTCGGGGGGCGGGGGCGCGGGCTGAGGCCTGTCGGCCGTTCACTGCGCGGCCTGTGCGGCCCGGGACCTGCTGGGGGGGGGTGTGCTGCCCCCGAGGGCATCGCGGGGACACGGCCGCGCGCCTGGAGGGAGGGGTCAGGCCGCTGTGGGGTCCCGTCTCCTGCCCCGGCCCGAGCGGTGAGCTGGAGAGATGCGGCCCGTCCCTGGCGGGTGGCAGGTGCTGGCCACAGCGTTGGCGCTCGGAGTCCTGGCCTCGGCCAGACTCTGCCCAGAGCAGCCCGGCGTTGTGGCCACCGCACCGGGCCGGCTCACGGGACCAGGAAGTGTCTCCCTGCCAGCGCCATCGAGCTGTTTTCACAGAAAGACAAACACCCCAGGTATTTATTGCTTCAGTGTCCACCCCACACCCTCCCTTGGGCCCACTCACCCTTCCTGCCCTTCTGTCAACAGGAAGGCGTAGGGAGTCAGGTAAAAAACGGAAAAGAAAAAGGTTAAAACCCACCTAACGTGGCCAACCAGGTAGGAGCCACCTGCCCGCCGCGCCGCCCTCCTGGGGTGGGAGGCGTAGCGCCCGATCGCTCCGTGAATCACCCACAGGCGAGGACGCGCCCTGATTGGCCTTGATCCGTCCGCGAGCTTCCGCTGTCTGTCCGGCCGGGCTGCGGGTCTCCACGCTCCTGTCCTCTGCCCCCTCTCCTGCCGCTCGGGATGCCTGGCCCCCAGCCCCCTCCTGCTCAGGGGCCCCTGCTCTGGCTTTGGTCCTCGTCGATTGGGAGGCGGAGATCATAGGAGCTCCCTGAGCCCTGACCTGGGCTCCCTGAGCAGCAGTGGAGTGGCTCCCATGTTGAATTGCTGGGATCACACGGACAGCTTGCCCACTCCTTCGGCAGATGGAGAAACTGAGGCTCATCGGGCTCACAGATGAGACTTGTGGAAGGCTGGATAGGTCCTGCCTGAAATGCTTTGTAGACACGTAGGGCTGTTGGTTGCTGTTGGAAATTGTGTTTGGCTGCAAACAACACACTAGAAATAAGGGCGAGATAAGGTAGAGACCGGAGCAGGTGTGGCAGCAAAGTGCCCTCAGACGCCCACCTCAGGACTGGTGACGCCCGTTCCCAGGCTCATGGCCTGAGATGGCTGCCCTGGTTCCAGAAGCTGGGCTACACTCCAGGCTGGAAGGAAGAGTATGGTGGGGAGAACAGTGAAAGGACCCAGTGACTTTTGCTCTATCTCGCTGGCCACCCCTCCACTCTAAGGAGGGCCTGGGAAAAGTGGTCTTTTCGAGGGGCTTCCCAGGACAGGTGGGTGTGGGCAACTGCAGCCGTCATGGAGGGAGGCAGTGTTGAGTCTTCCCGGCCCTTCCTGTTGGACTGTCTGCCTCTGGAGAGCCTGGTCCTTGCTCCTGGGCATGTGGGAGCCCATGGCATCCAAGACAAGTAGTTGTGAGAGGAACTCTTAGCGACAGGCGCCTGGGAGCCCAGGGCCCAGCTGAGAGGTGTGTAGCCGCAGAACCCGACCAGGCCCGGAGCATATGAGGCCTGTGGGCCAGGTCCGCTTGGGAGGCTCCTCTGGGAGGAAAGGCCCATGTAGACAGACTCTGAAGCAGCCCCCAGCTGCTCAGCCTTGGCTGTGGGTCCTGAGGGTGTGCAGGGGCTGGTCTGTGCCTGCCTGTGCTTCCCGGACTGCAGCCACTGGGCTAAGCCTCCATGGGCCAGCTGGTGACAGGCCCCAAAGGGAGAGAGCCATCCCCACCTCCCTGCTGGCATTTGGGCTCTGGGCATGTGGCACAAACGCTGGGATGAGCAGTAGGCAGGCAGTGGAGGGCAGGGAAGAGCTGCTGCACGCTCAGGTCCCCGTACCCTGCCTAGTCACAGAGACCCCTGTGTCTCACTGGTGGCATCCAGAGGCAGGATTGCCTCATGGCCCAGAGTGGCTGCTGGAGCACCAGAAGTCACACCAAGCTGTAAGCCAGAAGAAAGAGAAAGGTGAGGAGAAAAGCAGAAGTACCCTTCTGGGCCTCAGTTTTCCCCATCTGTACAATGGGAGAATGGGGCTTGCTCTGAACCTGTGTTCTATGAGATCCCAAGAGCCGAGTGCCAGTTCTGGTCAGGATGTTACAGAGAGGGTAATGGGGCATATTTGATTTGAAAAATTTAACAAAGGCTTTAAATCCCGCAAGCTACCACGCAGCGTGTGTGCGTGCGTGCCGTGATGGCGTTTGTGAGCTCGCGGCCTCTCAGTGTCCATCTCTCTCCTGCCCGCAGATGTGAGGTGAAGATCAGCCAGCAGCCCTCTCCCGGGACACGGGTGTACATGGCGTGTTACATTCCTGAACCTACTATGTACGGTGCTTACTGCCAGCGTGGTCTTTGTTCTCCTCCGTGAAAACTGTCTCCATGCACGCTTTGGAGAACAAAGAGACAGTATACGTTGTTCATGTGGCATCAGAGCGAGTATTGTAGCACTCGGTGAAACAATAAGACGCTTCCTTGTCAAAAAAAAAAAGAGAGAGCAAACAAAACCACGAAACACGACAAACAAAACTCACAAAAGCATCTGAGCAGTTGCCGGAACGGAGGGACGCCCCGAGGGGCGGAGGGGCCGACGTCGCGGTGGACTGGACCTCTGTCCAGGCGGTCACAGGTGCTTCTGCCGAGGGTGCAGAGCCTGCTCTCTGAAGGCTGCGCTCGGAGGCCGCGGACTCTGCAGGCGCACGCAGGAGCCAAGACTGGGAAACCACATCTCCTTGCCGTAGTGTTTGAGTCTTACCCAGAAACCTCCCTGAGAGCCTTAAGTGGATTTTTTTTTTTTACATCATAAAGTGATTATTAAGCTTTCCTTTTTACTCTTGGCCTAGTTTTTTTTTTTTTTTTTTTTAATTATCTCTTTGGAAGACATTTACACCGATAACACCAGACTGCTGTAACAGTCAGGACAGTGGGACGGTACCTTTCCTAGCAAGATGCAAGCGAACGAGATGTATTACAATAAACATGGTATACCCACCTATGCATCATTTCCTAAATGTTTCTGGCTTTACGTGTTTCTTCCTTGCCCGGTCTCACCCGCCTTTTAATTTAAGCCATTTCGAGAGAACTGCGTGAAGCAATCACATGCCGTTCCCCAGCCTCCTGCCTGCCGTGGCCGGGCCTGAGGACCCGGCTTTCCCGAGCGGCAGCCCAGGGTTGCTCCCTGCTGCTGCCAGTGTTTGGACAGAAACTAAACTCTTATTTTTGGTAAGATGTTATGCTTTACGTGTATTCAACAGAAATTCTGTGTGTTGTTTGATTTTGTTTTTTTTGTAAAGGTGAAGTTTGTATTTTTGTCTAATATTACCAAGTTTTATATACCTGAGAGCCTGCCATGGTTTTTTTGTTTTGAACCAAAAGGAAAAAAAAAAACCCACCAAAATGCATTCACGGTGAGAAGCGTTTGTGGCCTATGGCCTGGGTGCTGGGCACCACCAGGAGGTCTTGGTGTCCTGGGCCTGCCTCCGGGATTCCGGAACCTAGAGGACCAGGCCGAAGAGCTGCGCCGGCGTCGTAACCTCACAGAGGCGCAGCAGCGCGCCCCGCCAGACGCCAAGTGGACGAGGAAGATTTGATCCCTCGGAGTGCGTGGACCGCGGTGTCTGCTGCGCCTGCGAACCGGGTCAGCCCCGTGTTGCCCGCGGCCTGCCGCCCCTGTCCTCGTCTCGGAGCTCGAGTGACCGTTGGGACCCTTCTGTTGCCCTGGGGCTGTCTGTGGTGACAGGAAGCGTCCCGGGACTCACCTGTCCGTGGGGAGTCTTCCACGTTAAGGAGCATCTTCCACGCGCGGCTGTAGGACGCCTTTGAGCCAGCGTGTGGGGGCGTGGCCCTGGGCTGTGGCCCCACCCCATGGGGACCGCCCCTGCGCAGTCCCAGGAGGGGTGTCCACAGGGGTGCGCGATCCCGTGCTATGGATATGTGTCTGATGTGATATGTACAAACGTGATCTGTGTATTTGCGTCTGGTGAGATGCCCAGAACCCTGCTCACTTACTCTTCCTTTGGGCAAATGCGTCTGATGGTCTGTCCATTAAAGCAATGGCGCAGAAAGGCTTGGTGTGCTCCTGGGGGAGAGGAATGCCCGGGAAGGGGAGGGGCCCCGAGCGGCCGCGGGGAGGATGTTGGTGGGGGGCGGCCACCACGTCTCATAGGACTGAGGGTCTCAGCCCGCTCTCCGTTCCCAGATAAAGGCAGAAGGCCCTGAATGCTGGCTCCTGCCCAGTGCCCGTCCAGCTCCAGGACTCCTGGGAGGCCGCGCCATGGACCCCCGAGGGGTCCAGGTGGCGCGGTCAGCTGGTTCAGCTCCCTTGTCCCCCATCTGTTGTGAATTTCCCTGGAAGCTCTAGACAGAAATGGGGAGAACAGGCCCCCCTAAGGAAGATGTGGCCGTACAGTGGGGTGCTGGGCCTCCAAAACGGAGCCTGTGAAGGGCTGGGAAGCAGAACGCTTGTTGTAGGGGGCATCCAGGGGTCAAATGGTGAAGCAGGGAGTTGGGCTCCATCCTGGGGGCCTTGGAAGTGCCCATCAGAGCTGTCTGCCCGGGTTGTGCATCTGTGAACACACACCTCCTGCAGGGCCCTTCCCGTGGCCTTGGGGGAGGTGGGCAGGAAGCCGGGGACCCCACTGTGGTGCTGAGTTTGTGAGCGGGAGGATGCTGTGGGCACAGAGCTGCCCACAGCAGTCCCGGCAGAAGCGTGAGTGCAGGGCCGTGCTCAGCCCCGGAAGCACCGTGGCCACCTGCCGGCTCCCCGCCCCAGCCCTCTCTGAGAGTGCGGTCTAAAACCTGGGGTGGGCTTTGGGCCCTGCCTGGCTGGGAGGTACCCCCAACCTCTGTGCTTTCTGCTTTCCCCCCACCCTAGCCTCGTGATCCCCCACCCTGGTCTCGTGACCCCTCACGCTGGCCTTGCCAGTTCTGTCTATTCCATGGGGTATCAATTGCAGCTGAGTCTCGGGGCTCAGGCTGGGTGGGCGGCCCAGGTGAAGGAGCCCACATTTTTGGAGGCCAGTGAACAGCTGTTCCCCTGTGGGCCCCTGGCCTGAATAGGCGAGCTAGTGCCCTGCGCTGCCCAGGCTGGGGAGGGCTGTTTCCCCAGCGGTCCCTCTGCAGACCCCGGCTCAGGTGCTGGGGGCCGCTGAGTGTGGAGTGTGGGAATGTGGCTCTGCCCGGCTCTTCCCTGCCAGGACCACCTGGCCGTGTGACCTTGGGCGACCTTGCATGTGACCTTGGCAGGTGGTCTCCCTGCTGTTGATTGGACAGCTGTGCTGGTCTCCTTGGTGAATGTAAGGGCTTGGCCCAGAGCAGACGCTCCAGAAGGACTCATGGGGCTCCCAACCCCGAGCGGGAGCAAGAGGAGCTAGTCTCAGATGGGGGAGAGTCTGCTGGGGCTGTGGGCTGATGGACCCCGGGGCCGCTGATGACAGCCCGCGAGGCCCGCTTCCCCAGTGGGGCTGGGCTGAGCGTGAGAGCAGGGCCTCCCCGGAGCTTCCGCCCACTGGGGCCGCCTGCCCGCTCGTGGCTCCTTTCTGGGTGTCCCCTCACCAGCCTGGGACCCTGGGAGGCAGGGCCAGGGCCTGAGTCTTTTCTGGGCCCCCAAGGGGGGCCTGGTGGTCAAGTGAGCTGTTTGCTCAGAGCGTGCTCCTGTGTCCCTGGGGCTGCTCTGAGGGAGGAACCCGGGGTCACCCCTAGGCTGGAGACCAGGGCCCAGCCTGGCCCCGGGGGTCTGCAGCACGGTCAGGGCCTAGCTGTCACCCTACAGCGCCCCCCACACCCCTCCACCATCGGCTGGAATCCATTCCCGCCTGCTGCGGGGCCCTGTGATGCAAAGCTGGTGGCTTCTGCAGAATAGAAAAGCAACTGTTAAGACCAGGCCCTTCAGCTGCCAAAAATGTGGAGTGTTCGCCATCTGCCCCCGGAACGCCAACCAGAGCCTGTCCCTGTGCCCCCGGCCGAGGCCCCTGCCTGGCACTCTGCAGGTGAAGCACCCCACATACCCCCTCCGGCCCCGTGGCCTGCGCTGGCACCTGCCTCTGCAGGGCTGGCCACCTCAGCCTCCACCAGGCGCTGTGCTGTCCCGAAGGCTGTGTGTGGGTCTAGTGTGCAGGGTGGATAGACAGACAGAGACTTCTCCAGGTGGGGACACGGTGCCTGCTGCAGGCAGGCAGCCCAGCCCCAGCACCCACAGCCCTCATGCGGTCCCTGGGCCTCAGGCTGTCCGTCTGGGGATGAGGAACCTGGAGTTGCTAGCAGGCCCCTGAGCCCCGGCCTGCCCTCTCTGCACCTCTGGACTCTGGGCAGCCACGCCCTCTGCCCTCGCAGGTGGGCTCACAGCCCGGCCCTCGCTCCTCCTGCTGCCCCTCTGGGCTGCTGGCCTCACGGACTTGGTGGACATCGCCCTGGGCAGCACCGGTGTCTGGTGCCTCCCTGGGTGCTTGGCGGGCTAGGCCTCCCTTGGGGCTCTCTGGTACTAGGAGCTGGGGTCCCTGCCTTTCTGTCTGGCGGCCCCGGCATCCTTCCTGCAGGCCCTCAGAGAGGGGGAGCGGGCAGAGCCCCCTGCCCTCCGGGCCCCTGGCTGCTCCGTGGAGGCTGTGTTTCCGGAGGGAGAGGGGCGGCTGCGGGCTTGTCAGGACCTGCGCTCCCTGGGGTCGCTGGCATCTGCAGGGGGGCCCGCTGCCATGTCAAGATGGAGGCTCGGCTCAGCCCACGGCCGCTGCGGACCCCCAACCCCGGACCCCTGTCCCTCGTCTGCCCCAGCCCCCAGCACAGCGGAGACCAGGAGCCCAGGTCACCCCACCACCCAGACTTCCTCCGGGGTGGGTGGTGGAAAAGCCAAACCCCAGGTTTTAAATGCAGAGGATGGTGGTTGTCGCCTCTGGTCCCTAGAGATGAGCTCCTTCGTTCATTCTTGTCCCCGCAGATGCCCGCCGGGGCCGCCCTGAGGCATCAGACAGGAGCTCAGGGGCCTCACAAGGCCTCACTGTTGCTGGGCTGTTGTCAGTGAAACTGTTTTCTTAATTTATTTTTTGGATTGTTCTTTGCTGGTGCGTATTGATCCCTGCAGCTGGTTTCGATATATTGTCCTACAGTCTTGTGGCCTTGTTTTTAGCTCTAACGTGTGTGTGTGTCTGGGTTTCCTGGCATTTTCCATGTACAGGATTGTGTCACCTTCCAGTAGGAGTAGCTGGCTACTTTCTTCTCGATCTATTTCTTTTTTCTTCTTTAATCGCCGGGGTGAGAACCTCTGGGATAGTGGGGAGAAGCTGGCAGGGCAGACATCATTGTCTTGCTCCTGATGGGGGAAACTTTTACATTTTTCTGCCTTAAATATGGTGCCAGGTGTGAGTTCCTTCCAGGGTAAGGGAGTTCCCTCCTGTTTCTAGTTTGCTGAGTGTTTAGCATGAAATGGTGTTCGATTTTTTCTGGGTGATGCTTTTTCCACAGTAATTGAGAAGATCATGTGTATTTTTTTATCCTGTGAACTTAATGCATGTATATTGTGTGTGTGTGTATACATATACATATACACATACACACATACACATGTATACACATACACATATTTACACACACGTTCACACACACGTTTACACACATGTATACATGCATACACACACGTACACACATTTACACACACATGCACACACTTACACACACACATTTACACACATGCACACACATTCACACACACATATACACACATACACATATTCACACACATGTGTACACACATGCATACACACATACTTACATATTTACACACACGTGTATACACACATACACACATTTACGCACACACATTTACACACATGCACACGTTTACACACACGTATACACATATTCACACACATATATACATACATATTTACACACATGCATGCACACATATTTACACACACAACACACATTTACACATGTGTACACGCACATTTACACGCACACACACATATACACATATTTACACACATACAGACATATTTACACACACATATACACACATACATATATACACACACATTTGCACACACACATTCACACACACACACACACACACACACACACACACCAGCACTGACTGGTTCTTGTCTGTTGAGCCGCACTTGCATCCCTGGGATAACCCTACCTTGCCACGCGGTACAATCACTATTTTTATGTGCTGTTGGATTTGTTTTGCTAATATTTTGTTGAAGTTTTTACATCTGTACATGAAGGCAGTGGTCTGTGTTTTCTTTTCTTGTGACGTCCTTGGTTTTGGTATCAACACCTAAAAATAATGATTTGTGAAAGTGAGTTCCTTCCTCTTATGTTTTTGAGAAGAGTTTGTAAAGCATCGATGTGAATTCTTTTGAGAACTGTTTGCTAGAATTCACCGTGGACTGACTCCATCTGGTCCTGGGCTTGCCCTACTTGCGGAAGACCCCCGGGGCTCAGCCCTGCTCCCTCCCAGGCCGTGGGCCTCAGGGGGCCACTGTCCCAGCTCAGGCCCCTGCGGACGGATGGCTCTGTTTGCCCAGCATGGTGGGGGGTTGGCAAGCAGCCCTGGGCTCTGGCTCCGGCCTGGGTGGCGTCCATCCCTCAGCCTGCATACCTTTCTCTCCCCCTCCTCGCTGCTGACCTGCGGTGACCCCGAACAAAGGAACTCCCTGACACCGACGTCCATGGGCTGCATGTGGGGACTGGTCGGGGCCTCCTCGGAAGTCACACATCTCCGCTCCTTAGAGGGGTGTGGGCTGTGTGCTGAGCCCCCAGGGCGAGCTGGCTGGTCCCCGCCCAGCGAGGAACAGCAGCCTGTCTGGGCACACGCGGTAGCGCTGCAGTCTCCTCTCGTGGCTGTGGGGCCCCCGGAACCCTCCGTCTCGGAGCCCCGACCTCCCCCAACAGCACGTGGTCGCTGGGGGCCCAGCACTGACAGGGGGAGGAGGGGGCCGTGGGGGGACAGACCCGCTTCCCGAGGCACTGGGCTCCTGTCCAAATTCATAACAGCCTGAGAAACACCCTCTGGAAAAAAGCAGCCCAATCATCGTCTCATGTGTTTAAAAAATTCTGGCATTTTCCCCCTCAAAATCTGTCCTAGTTATGCTTGAGATCTCCTGACCCCAGAATACTTTTATTTATGACAGAAAATTCATCTCCATGGCAACGCCTTAGGAAGCTGCAGTCTCGAGATGATAACTTCCCAGGCAATGGAGACAGTAAATGGATTTCTCAGAGAAAAGCGAACAGCGACTCCATCCGCACTGGCCGCTGGGCAGTCTGGGGGGACTTGGGGGAGGTGCTGGGCAGGCCTGGCAGGGGCCAACAAGGAAGCCTTGCACCGAGCGGCCAGCTCTCACCCTCCATGCTGAGCAGACAGAGTCCAGGGCTGCCCAAGGCTGCATCTGGCTGGCAGGGCCGCCCCTATGTTGGGCACCTGACTCTCCCAGCCCCCTGCAGGCTGCCACCTGTGCCCCGTGTTCCTCCCCTGAGCAGTGGGCACAGGATGGGAAGAGGCGGGCCGGCCCTCAGGAGACCCTAGACACTCTCCCCGCAGCCCTGCTCTGCACCTGGGCTCCCGGGTCAGTTCGTGTTCCACAGCAAGGGAGACAGCATGGGCCTCGGCCACAGTTAATCCATCGATCGATCCACGTGTCCTCACCTGCCCATCCATTGATCCTCAACACCGTCCACCCACGTATGCACCCACCCACCCATGTATGCACTCACCCACCCATTTATTCTTCTAAACACCACCGCCCCACCGCCCCACCCCCCCAAAGATGTTTCTTCAGCATCTACCAGGGCCTGTCGCTGGGCTGGGCATCAGGGATGTTTGCCTTTGTGGAGCTGATCATTAGGAGAAGAGTCAGGCGTTGCTCACACACACACTCACACACACACTCACAATCGTGGACTGAAGTGGGGGCCTGCAGGGAAGATGAAGCAGCGGGTGTGCTGCAGGATCCTGACACTGGCGAGATGCATATCAAACTCTGCTAATGAGCTGCCTTCTAGGAGGGGAGATGGAGAGATTAGGGGAGGGGAGCCTTCGGTTTCCAAACATCAGGACAGAAGGTAGACAAAGCTGGTCTTCAGAGACGCCGCTGTCTGGAGGCCCGGCGCTCAGAGCTGTTTGAAGCAATTAATTAGCAGGATCAGGGCCTGGCTTCCTGCCCACGGTGCCAGCCCCACCTGGGCCTTCCTGCTTCCCCTGGAGGCCGGGCCCCCGTGGGCGCTGCCTCCAGGGTGTGAGGCGCTTGGCCTGGGCACAGCATGGCTCCAGCAGACGCTTGGGACCCCGTGGCCAAGGACTGGAGGATGGGGCGGCTGCAGAGGAAACGCTTTCACCTCGGGCTCTGCCTGGTGTTGGCCGGCCCGAGGCTTGCTCCTGGGCCCGTACTGGGCCTGTCCTGGGCCCGTCCTCCCGGTCCTCAGCTGGGCCTGTGGGCTCCGTCCTGCTGAAGCCATGACCTCCGTGCAGGAGCTGGGAGCCTGGCCACCCCGGGCCCCGTCCCTGCGCAGTGCCTGGGACGGGCCTGCAGCCAGGGGTCTGAGCAAGGCGCAGGGTGGGGCGGGCATGGGCCTGGGGCTTTGCTGGATGCGGGCAGACGTGTGAGAAATGAGGACCCGGAGGGTCAGGCGCCCACAGGCCCCAGACCCTGACCGCTCCCCCCGCCTCTGGGCCAGTCCTGGTGGCCCTGGCTCTGGGTTTGGCCCTCTGGCGGCCCCCAAGGTCCTTGGTCTTAGGTTGTTTTCTCCACACTACTTGTTACTTGAGACTTTTCTCCAAGTGTCACAGTGCAGCCGGCAGATGCTGTGCGTGGTAGAAAACGAACGTGAAGGTCCCGGCTGGGTCCTCCGTGAATTCATTAAAGGGGCCCGTCCTAAGAGTCACGGCTCTAGAGCAGCAAGGCTCGCCAGCCCTCCAGAGGAGGTCGTTCAAGAGGGAGCGGAAGAGCCACAGAACCCCGGAAGCTGATTCGGGTCCCCAGGCAGTGTGGTGCCTCCCCCGGCTCTGCTGTCCATCCTCTGGCTGACGGTGCCCCCAGACTGTCACTTCCTAGGTCTAGAGAGAGGGAACCTTGACGGGTTACCTGCCCCACTCCCTTCTGCGTCCAGGGCTAAGCGTGTGTGGTCCCTTGGCCTCTGGACAGTGAGACCCTCCGGAAAGGCTTTCTGAGCTGTCCAGACACCCCTGATGGCCTCGCCGAGGAAGACATACTAGCGGAGAATAAGCCCAGAAAGATACCGACGGGACCAAATCCCTGCTTCACCGTGTAAAAGCTCCCGCACACCCTGGCCCTCCCCACAGCCCACGGCTGCTGTCCAGCCGGGAGGATGTGCGTGACTCTGAGGGCCAGCCGAGGCTGCTCATCCTGGGGCCACCTAGACTGTGACCCCGAGGAACGCCACCGGGCATGCTTGAGCCTAAGTCTCAGAACCTGGTGCAGAGCCCTCAGGCCATCATCTGATCGGCAGACTCAATTACAGACGAGAAAAGTGGGAAGCAGGCCAGGCGTGAAGCCCCGGAGCAGGTCTATACCTCGGGCCCAGGACCGTTGTCCGCCCAGATGCGCCCACCTGTGCCCGCTCTCTGCTCAGGACAGGGCACCCGGGGCCTGACTCCCCAGGCCCTCTGTGTCCGTCGTGGGGCGGTCCACGTGGCAGCCCTTCCCTGCTGCCCTGGCCACGGTGGGGGAGTCTACGGTCTCTGCCTGTGAAGTCTCATTTCTCAAATTCACAGCCCCGCAGGTGAAACAGCCCCATTTTAGGAGAAAACCCAATTTATTTTTGCACATTTGGGAGAATGGATTCCAAAGATACGAAAAATTCATCTCTCTACTCACTCTGCTTTGCCGACATTTCGAGGTCAGGAGAAACGGCTGAATTAATTAATTTTGTGTTTTAATAAAAACAACAACAGTGCTTCAGTCTTTTCCCTCATCATGCAAAATGTTTGGCCAAAGGGGAGGGTGTGCTTGGCACTGCGGCAGCGCTCCAGCTGGCAGAGGGCAGGCAGCCACCCCTCCCGAGACCAGCTCCCCAAGGGGCAGAGTGACCCCCAGGGCAGACCAGACCCACAGGCGCAGATCCCTGAGGCCCCGTCTCTCAGCCTCAGTGAGTCAGTGCTTCTCTTCTAGAAGGAGCCAGGATGAGGCTTAAAATCCTTCCTGCTGCCCTGGGAGCCCTGGAAACCGCTTCTGCGGGAAGCAGCCGCTGTGCAGGTGGTCTGTAGCGAGTGGTGTGGGGTCGTGGTGTGTTAGCAGGACCTTAGACCCAGGGTTTGTGTTGGGCTGGCTGCGGCAGCTTGAGAAGAAAGACAGATGCTGTGTGGGCCCGCACGGCCCCCCGCCCTCCCGACCCTGCCTGCCACTGGGCTGAGGGGCCGCGGAGGGGCCTAGGGAAGTAGAGCCGCGGTCATTTGGGCCTGGTTCCCTGAATGAGCATGCGGGCTGCTGCCCAGTGATCAGAACATCGGAGTCGGGCTCAGGATAGTGAGCCCAGGCCAGCCCCTGGGCGCAGCCTGGGGAGAACCCATCTCCCAGATTTTCCTGGCACACCCTGGCGTTGCCCTGGGAGGACCGAGCCCACAGTTTGGAGCCCAGAACCTGTGCTCTACTGAAAAGAGGGTTTCTTTAGAAAAATGAGTTAATATTTTTCTTATTACAGAAAGAATAATTGTTCACTTTAGCATAAAGAAAAGAGCCACCTTTCTGTAATAATCTTGGCAATAGAACTTTAGAGAAGGCTGCTGAGGTTTCCTGGGAGCATCCTCTTGGCTCTTTAAAAACGGGCCACAAGCGGGTGTGTCTTTAGAGGTTGGTGGATAAGGGTGTGATATCCAGAGCTATGGCAGTCATCTTGCAACCAGGAAAGCCAAGTCTGAGGACTGAGGCCAAGTGAGGATGGCAGAGCAGAGAGGAGGGACCCCAAGTCCTGTGATGTCACGCAACCTCTGTGCACTAGCTTGAACTTCCTATAATATGACATGATATATTTTAAAGCCGTTTCAAGTTGGTTCCTCTGTACTTGCAGGCAAACATCCTAACTGGTTACTTGAGTACTAAAATTTCCCTTCTTAGCATTAAGAGGGGATCAAAAGATTGCTCCTTGGGCAGAGAAAAGGCAGTTTTAGGAGAGGCAGTGACGAATGAGGGGCCGGAGAAGCGTGGCCAGACCTGAGCCCCAGGCTGGCCGGTGCCCTTGCAGTGGGGCTCCCCCCGTCACCAAGGCCAGTGCAGGACCCCCCCCCGGAGAGCCTCCTGCAGGA
>SJXO01001460.1:157698-199152 GCA_006408615.1 Connochaetes taurinus
GGGCCCTCGGGTCAGCCCTCCGGCCGCCGGGCGCTTCCCGCAGACTCGGAGAAGGGACTGAGTAAGCAGAGCTATATTTATGTCTCCAGTCATCGGAGTCGTGCTCCTAACTAAGGAGTTTATGCTCCTTAGAAACTCGAGCTGCCCAGGAGCCCCCAGCCCTCTCCTCCTTCCCTCCAGCCTGGGGGGCCGCGGAGGTGCCAGCACCTGCTCCGGGCACTGCCTGCCGGCAGCACCCTGGGCAGTTAGTTGCCTCCTCCATGTGCTCCCGCCGCTCTCAGCCCCGGTGGCCCCAGCGGGAGGGGAGGCGGGCGCGTCCTCTGTGCTGGGCGTGACGCTCCATGGAGGGGCTCCATGGGGGGCTGCTGGACGAGGCCCCCGACAGCCCTCCTCTGACACCCGTCCCTTGCCCAGGGCCATCTTGCTGACCCTTGCCTGCCCCCCCAGGTCAGACTGGATGGGAGCCTCCCCTCCCACCTGCAGAGATGGGGACACCGGGCTCTGGCTGGGGAGTGGTGACCTGTACACCCAGCAGAGCCAGGCCTCAGACCCAGGTCACCTCCCTGAATGTGTGCTTTTCTTGCTTGAGGTGAGCTCTGTGACCGAGGCCCTCCAGAGACTTGGGATGGGCCCATGCGGCCCCTGTGTCCTCCCTCCCTCACTCTTTCGCTGAGGCAAGTGTTGGCTGGGCCCTCACCGTGGGCCAGGCTCTGCGTTGCCGGGGCAGGTGCTGGCCCAGGGCTTCTGACCCAAGGCGGAGAGAGATGGGTGGTCTATAGAATAGCGCGGGGGCCCGGGGCAGCAGGAGCTGCAGGCCTGCGGGCTGAGAGGCATGCTGGGCTGAGGAATGTCTTCCTAGGATCCCCATCCACGTGGGACCAGTGACTGCAGCCTTATTTGGAAATAAGGACTTGGTAGACATCATCAGTTAGGTCGAGGCCACCCTGGCGTGCGGTGGCCCAGAATCCGACGGCCGATGCCTTTGAAGAAGAGGGAAGCGTGGACACAGGCCGGAGGGGAGGGCCCTGTGACGATGGCAGGTCGGGGCTACTCCACGTGACAGGGGGCCTCAAAGGTGCTGCTAGGAGCTGGGAGAGGCCTGGGCCAAGCCCTCGGGGCCTCCAGCAGAAACCAGCCAGTGCAGCGTCCAGACCGTCAGCTCTGGGCCCACGCAGTCCTGACCTGTCACCGCAAGCCCAGCTCTGCCCATGAGAACTTTCCACCATGATGGGCGTCCTCGCCCACGTGGACAGAGCCCAGCAAGGCGGCCACTGGCCGTGTGTGTCCACTGCCTCCTGAAACGTGGCCTGTGTGGCCGCGGGGCTGCGTGTCTGCTGTGTCACTTCCCTGTATTTAAATATAAGTGGCCATGTGGGACCAGTGCTGCTGTGCTGGCCTCAGGCCTGGGGGGCCCGCTCACGTCCAGGAAGAGTCCTGCCCCATGGGCCAGGCCTGGGGGGCCCGCTCACGTCCAGGAAGAGTCCTTCCTGCCCCATGGGCCGGGCCCGTGGAGGGCCCGCCTGGGCCCTGAACTTGGCTGAGGGGCCGTGTGGGGCAGGGATGGCTGGGGGACTGTTCTGTGGCTCTTGTACCATGTGGGGGTCATAATCCCATCTTCTCTCCCCCAGTTGGAGCTCCCCGGGGCTGGCCTTCCCAACCTCGTCTGGCTCCAGGGCCTGGAGCATCCAGAGAAGGGCCTTCTTGAGAGCTATGCCCAAGCGTCCGGGCTGGCTCACGACGTCCAGCTTTTCCTTCTTGAATTTACAAAGCCGCAGGGCTTTACTGAAACCGCTGTCTTTGCTTTGCAAGCTGCCCTAGAGCCAAGTGAGCATTCACTTCCCAGGGTCAACAGAACTGCTTTAAATATAAACTGTACCAGCAGTCCTGATTGGGCAATAAAGTGTTTTATTGGTGGTAGTCATTCTCCGGTGGGACGGTTTGTCATCTCAGACGTCCAGCAAGGGTTATGTAAGCGCAAGTCCAGGGTCCTGGGAGTGGGAAGTCCATGCAGCTGGCTTGGAGGGATCCACGGTACTTTCCATAAGTCATGTGACTACCTTAAAGGTGACACCTTTGGGTTCATCAGGGAACCGGAGGAGCATCCAGGTATGTGCAGATTACACAGGGCTTGAAAACAGAATCGCAGTGAGTTTTAGTCCACCACCGGACTTGTGGTGGACGCATCATCATCTGGGGATGGGTCTTGGCTGTGGGACTGAGTACTAAGGTACAAAGGCCGTCAGTCAGGGTCTGAAGACTGAAGCTGGAATGTAGGGTTGTTGCTTGCCTGGGGACCCAGATACTAGGACGTTTACCTGCATCTTAGTAATAAAGCAAGTGGGCTCAGAGCGGGGATCAGTGGTGATGATGGGGTGCTGGAAGTGGCGCTGGAGGCGACGGAGGGGGCGATGGTGGAGGCGACGGAGGGGGCGATGGTGGAGGCGACGGAGGGGGCGATGGTGGAGGCGACGGAGGGGGCGATGGTGGAGGCGATGGTGGTGTTGGTTGTGATGTTGGAGGTGATGAAGATGGTGATGTTTGAGGTGATGGAGGTGGTGATGGTGATAGTGGCGGTAATGATCTTGGAGGTGATGAAGGGGGTGATGGTGGAGGCGATGGAGGTGGTGATGTTGGAGGTGGCAGTGGGGATGGTGGCACTGGTGGTGTTGGCCCAGGGGAGGGGCAGTGGGCTGATAACAGCAGTGGTGCTCAGGAGGAGACAGGATAAAGGTCGTGATGATGTCCCAGACTTCCTTTTTTAGTGTCATCAAACCCCGGGGAACCTGCTGGTCTGCTGGTCCTCACCCCTTTTTACTCTAGCATCGCCTGGGCTCAGACCCTGGTGTGTCTCTGTGGCCAGACCCACCAGTGGGCACTTGCCCACCGGCCTGCAGAGGCTGCAGCCCAGCCCCCAGGACGAGAGAAAGCACACCCTCTTCCAGACTGGCATCCGCCTCCCGTCCTGTGCAGGGTTTGAGCTGGAGGAGGGCCCTGTGTGCGGGGTGGGCTGGGGCGGGGCCCTCGAGTGTGTCCTCGTCCTTTACCGCACTCTTCTGAGGTGTGAGCTGCACACGGGGAATCCAGGACCTGTGTGCACAGCTCTGACTTACACGTACAGGCCCGGGACTGCCTCACAGATCCATGTACACGCATTTCCCATGCCCCCAACCCCCTGGGACCAATCCCCACCCGAGGGAAACCCTGTTCTGACTCCCATCACCATAGGTCAACACTCCTCTCCCGAACGTCGTGGGCTGGACCCCGGAGCCCTGCTTGTATGGGTCCCGTCTCCACGTGGTCCTGACAGTGTCTAGCCGTGGGCCCAGTCAGGCGCGGCTCCTTGTGTGACATCTGTTTATCCGTCACCTTGATACGTGTTTGCGTTTGTCCGGGTCTTGGACCATCGGAGCCAGCATGAACATCCTTGCCGCTTTCGTTCACAAGCCTTGTCCCTCTGGCTGCTCTGAGGGCCGCTTGGGGTCAGATTGTGCGAGGACCGCAGTCTCTGGCTGGCACACAGCGGCCACTATGCAGGGGTCTGCCCATCTGATTTCTGTGTGCCCACGTTCCTCGGCCTCCGAAACTCCCCTCTCGATGGCCCAGAGCGTTCTGTTGTCAGAAAATGTCCAAGCATCCAGAATTCCGGGAGCAGAGCGGGCAAGCTGAGGGATGGGCGTGGAAACACGTGTTCACAGCCAGCAGCGCACAGCTGTTTCCTCTTGCGGCTTCCCAGCCTCAGATGATTTGTTTTATTAGAGGCGGGTTGTGTTTGCTACCGGCCCACAGCCTGGCGGCCCTGGGTAGGCCGGCGCCCAAACACTGACTGGGCCCCCCAGCCCTCTCCTGCTGTGTGTGTGGGGGGGAGCGGGGGCTGGGCCCGTGGCACGATGGGGTCGGTGGGCTCGGGGCTCCGGAAAGAGCGGGCCCTCCTGGTCTTGCCGCTGGGGGCCTGCGGGCAGTCGAGTGCCCTGACGGTGCTTGGTGGAGCCCTGTCTGCCGGCCGCCTCTGCCCAGCCGTGCCACAGGTGGAGCAGCCTGGCATCGGGGATCCTCAGAACAGGCAGGGCACGGACCCTGCCACCCTGGAGGTGCTCTTGCCTGCAGGGCCTCAGCAAACCCCAGGAAGACCCCGCCCTCACCTGCCACAGGGCCAGCCGCTGCCCTCCGGGTCAGTGTGACCGCTGGGCGGGCTGGGGTGTGGCCAGTCTGCCACCTTACACACATTCCATGTGCCCTGTGTCCTTCCCACCTTGAGTCAAACCAGCTGCCGGTCACAGCAGCCAATGTGTGAGTGTGTGTGAGTGTGTGTGTGTGTCTGTGGTATGTGTATGATTTGTGTGTGTGGGTGGGTGAGTGTGTGTGTGGTGTGCATGTGGTGTGTGCGTCTGGTGTGTGTGTGTGGTGTGTTTGTATGTGTGAGTGTGTGTGTGCGTGGTGTGTGTGTGCGTGCATGGTGTATGTCTGGGGTGTGTGTGTGATGGGTGAGTGTGTGTGCATGCGTGCATGCATGTGGTGTGTGTGTGTCTGTGTGATGTGTGTGGCATGTGTGTGTGTGTGTGTGTGTGGTGTGTGTGTGTGTTATCTGTGATGTATGTGTGTGTGTATGTGTGTGGTGTGTGATGTGTGTGGCATGTGTGTGCATGTGATGTGTGTGTGTGGCGCGTGCATCTGGTGTGTGCGTGTGGCATGTTTGTGTGTGAGTGTGTGTATGTGTGGTGTGTGCGTCTGTGTGTGTGGTGTGTGTGGCGTGTGTGTGTGCATGTGATGTGTGTGGTGTGTGTGTGTGTGTTCACGTGATGTGTGTGTGTGTGGTGTGTGCGTCTGTGTGTATGGTGTGTGTGTGTGTGCATGTGATGTGTGTGTGGCGTGTGTGTGTGAGTGTGTCTGGGGTGTGTGTGTACATGTGATGTGTGTGTGTGAGTGTGTGCGTGTGTGCATGTGGTGTGTGTGTGTGTTGGGGGCTGCCCATCACAGAGACCAAGCTGAACGGTGCATCCAGCCTACTAGTGTCTCAGGAGCCCCTCGGGACGCCCCCGAGCCTGGGCCTGGACGGGCGCAGCGCTGGGAGGCTGGTGGTTTCTCAGGAGAGCTTTTCCTGGTCTCCCACCCCTGGCCAGCCAGCATCCCCAAACTGAAGTTTCCCAGGGCAGGTGGGCTGCAGGGAAGGCTGTTTGGGTTGGGAGGAAGTGAAAGTGTGAGCCGCTCAGTTGTGTCTGACTCTCTGTGCCCCCATGGACTGTAGCCCGTCAGGCTCCTCTGTCCATGGGGTTCTCCAGGCAAGAATCCTGGAGTGGGTTTCCATCCCCTCCTCCAGGGGACCTTTCCGACCCAGGGATGGAACCCGAGTCTCCTGCGCTGCAGGCAGGTTCTTGAGCCGCCAGGGAAGCTGGTGGGTTGGGAGGAGGCCCATCAAGTTAGTATGGTCTGCTCTGACCTTGGGGTCAAATTTGGTCCAAGAACCTTATCTGAGTATTTAACACAGAAGTGGACTTCATGTATTTGCCTGAAGCATTTGCCTCTATCCACGTCATGTGTGAGTGGATGGGGCTCAGAACGCTGGGTTTGGTCTGGGTTTGGCCTCTCTGGGGTGGGGGCCTCTGGGGTCGATGCCCTCCCTGGAGCCAGGGTCCTGGGGGCACAGGGGCCGCCTGCCCTCCTGCTGGCACAGCAGCCACGAGGGCCTCCTGCCGGCCCACCCCCAGACCCTCCCCCAGCCCCTCTCCAGCTGCTCTGCAACCCAGACCCTCCCCCAGCCCCGCTCCAGCTGCTCTGCACCTGCTTTGTGGGAAACCGTGGAAGGGAATTTTCTCAGGATTCTGGGGTGGGGGTTGGGGTGGCGCGGGGAGGAGCCTCCCATGACATATTAAACCCCCCAACTGGAAAGACTCATTGCAGAGACTGCAGGACCCTCCACTCTTACGCCAGGAACTGAGAGCTTGTGGCGGGGCATCCCAGCTGTGCCTCTGGGGCCCCAGCTCAGAAAGTATCCCCTTTGCTCGCTTGTCCGGGCTCGCAGCTCGTGCTGGAGGGTGCCCAGCCCGCGGCCGGATGCTCGCACACTTCTGTGCCCTGGGCCCAGGTTGTCCCGTGTCCTCCCGGCTCCCTGCAGCGCATCCACCCTAGGGCCCTTCCTGCAGCCTCTGCCCTGCCCGGCCAGCCCGTCACAGAGCCAGGGGTGGGCTGGACTCTCCCATCCTCTCCAGGTGTCTTGGCAAGCCCTCCTCACGCCCTCAGGACAGCGCTCAGTTTGGGCAAGGTCGGCCCCCTGGGTGTGGTCGCTGTGGCAGTCAGGGGTTCACACCCCCCAGATGTCTCCTGTGGCCCGTGGTGCAAACTCCAGGCTGCAGCCGATGCCAGGGAAGGTGTACGTCCCCCTGCGCCGGCCTGATGGCGTGGTCCCTGCATGAGGCACGTCTGGCTGTCCCCAGGGGCCTCTGGACGCGGTCCTTTGGGGACAGAGTTCCGGCTCAGGACTTGGCCTGAGTTGGGAGAGGAGGCTGCGTGCGGGGTCCTGGTGGTCCCCAAGCTCCCGCCTCCAGGAAGCTCCAGGCCTTGCTGCTCTGCACTGTGTGCAGGGAGCGGGGGCCTTTCATCCCCACCCCAGGCCCTCAGCTGGGTGCCTGCTTCTGGGGACAAACTTTGACCAGCCTGTCAGGAAAGGGTCATTCCTGGCAGGGACCCCCGGGGGCTGTCAGCTGGGAGCTGGCGGGAAGGGTCTCTGGGTTGGGTGGGAAATGCAGGCAGTTGCCGCCATCCACTGATTGGCTGTGGGCCCCGGAGCCAGGGGGCCTCTCCCCCAGCTTCCCATCCAGGACCTGCGCCGACGCTTAGCTGCAAGCAGCAGCCGCCACTCTGGCTGGTTTATGCCGAGAAGACATTTGGTAAAAATCACTTATTAGGGAGGCCCACAGACTCCTGAACAAGCCCGGCGCCCCAGGGTGCTATCAGCCGCAGGCCTGAGGCTCCCACAGCCGGGGACCTCAGGAGGGGCCTGGGGCCAGGCTGCCCTGGAGGATGCTTGCACGGGGCCTCTGGCAGAGCCCGCGTCCAGGGCGGGACACTCCCTGCTTGGGGGACTGGGAGGCCCCCTCCTCATCTTGGGGACACTGGTCTCCTAGGGGCACTTTCTCTGAACTTGGGGAGGGTGCCTGCAAAGAAACGATTGTCCATTGCCCAAGTTGCCCTGCAACTTTCTGGAAGGAGCGCTGCCAACCTCTGCCAGGATCTGTTGAGGTCCATCTGCTGAGGTGAGGGGCGCCGGAATCCACACGCTGAACCATGGGCCCCCTGCACCTTGCGGGCCCCTCTGCATGGAGCCTGCCCTCCCTAGGATGAGAGGCCCTGCTTTCAAGGTGAACAGGGAGACGCTCACCCTTGGCACATGGCGCTGCCCACATCCTGCCTGTGGCTGCTGCCTCCCATCTTAGAGAGTCTCCAACACCAGCTCTGCTCAGGCACACAGTAGGCACCGTGTGTGTGCCCCTGAGGGTAGGAACAGGGCTGGGGCTTGCACAGCCCGGCTTGGACCCCAGGCGCGCCCCCGCTCTGGCTCGGTGCCCTTCCTAGCATCCCGGGGCCTGCTGGCAGGATGCTTGACTGAGGGCCAGCCTGGTTCTCAGCTTGGAGCTGGCAGGACAAGGACTGTCCTGTCCCCTGCCAGGGTCAGCTCAGGGCCAGGCAGCAGCAGAGGCTGGAGGCGGCCCGAGAGGGAAATGGTTGAAATTTGCAGCCAGGGCAGGAAATGGACAAATTGTGGAGGAGGAGTTGGAATGCCAGCTGGAATGCCGCCCCCTCGGTGCCCGCCCCTGCCCGGAGATCTGGGCCCAGAGTCAGGAAGTGCCTGGTGTCTTGGCCGGAGGAGCTCAGGCCCCCTTGGGGTGGGCGCCCGCCCCTCGCCACCTCCGGTTCCCAGCCAGAGGCTGCCCAGAAGGCGGGCTGGGTGCAGATGGGGCCGTGGGGTGGCGGGGACCGCTTCCTCTCCGCTCGGTCAGCCCCACCAACCTCTTGGGCCCCAGATGCTGGCACGTGTCACGCCCGCCCTCACACTCTGGTGCACCTGGAAGGCCCCTCCCCAGGGGAAGACTGCTCAGCCTTCAGGGCCCAGCTCTGGCCGAGTTCCTGGATCCAGCTGTCCCTGAAGCCCCCCAACCCACGGCCCCGCCGTGCCCCTCCGTTTCCCTCCTGCAGTTTCACAGCCCAGGCCCCCTCCCCGGCACCAGGGCGGCCCACACGCTACTCTGTCCCCTCCACAGGACTGCAGCTGCCGCATGCCGCCGCGCTGGGTGAACATACAGTTGGCACCCAGGGTTTGCTGGGCTTGGAGGTGAGCACTTCCGTCGCAGTTGCCTGAGTGAACGGCCTTGGGATCTGGGAGGGTCTTCTCTTTCCTGGGCCACGGGAGCCACATGGACTCACCCTTCAACCGCCGTGGCCCCCTTCTCACCATCAGGCCCCCGTGTCTGCGCAGCCTGGCATGGTCAGACGTGGCCTCCAAAGTCAGCAGGCCTGTGTCTGCTCCACCACCCACAGGCTCTATCCCAGCTCCTGGAGCCTCGGTTTCCTCCTTCGTTAAGTGGGCAGAACAGCACCCCACCTGAGGGTGGGGGTCCCAGTGAAGCTCTGAGCCGCAGCAGCTGACATCCAGCAGGCACCCCTCTCAGAAGGAGGAGGGCCCCCCGCCCCCTGCCCCCGGCAACTGCGATTTCCAGGCTGGGAGGGCCCCCCTCAGGATTCCTTTGCCCCAGTGGGGGAGGTAATTAGCATTCCTGCTTTGAGAGAGTCGTTCCTTCAGTTCCTTCCGCAGAGCAGGACAAGCCCAGCCCAGCAGCCTCCCCAGCCTCCCTCGCTCCTGGGGGCACTGCTCAGGGTGTCACGGGCAAGTGGGCCGCGTGGGCTGGGGGTTTGGTTTGCCCCCAGAGTTGGATGTAATTCTGCTGTGGAAGCGACTCAGGTCTCCAGGGGCAGGGAAGCGGGCGGCAGGGGTGGGATTCGGGGCCGGCGGGGGTCCCCGCCTCTCTCGCAGGAGCCCTGACATCTGGGCTTGAGCTGGCCTGGCCCCTTGGGGTCATCAGTGGGGGCTCTTGGTCTGCCCCATCTACCGACTCCAGCTCTGTGTGCCAGGCACCCCCCAGGGTGGGGCTGGTGCCCATACCCCTTTCTCCCAGGGCGGCCCAGGGGCTCCCAGTAGGCTTCAAGGAAGCCTTTCTCCCCAGAAGGATGGAGTGGTGGAGAGGCAGCCATCTCAGAAGGCTTCCCCCCCGGGAGCCTCTGGGGCTCTGCAGGGAGTCCGCCCAGCTCTGAGCCCTCCCTGCCTGGCGCTGGGTCCTCGCCCACAGGGGGCCCGAGGGCTCGGGTGGCCTGGGGAGGGGGCCACACACCCTGCTGCCCTGGCTCCCCAGCCCTGCTCTCGCCTGCCTTCCGGGGGAAGGTGGTGGGTCCTGGACGGGGGGGGGGCGCCCGAGCCCCAGGGGGGCAGACGCGCTGGCCACAGCTGCCACAGGTAAGGGGGCCGCCCTTCCTGCCCCCCGAGTTCTGAAGACCCCTCCCACGCAGAGCCCTGCCTCAAACCAGGAGGCGGCAGCGTCTCTGAAAAGAGCTGCATTTGTGGCGTTGGGTCTGACCGCCTGACCCCTGGGCTCAGGGCCCCATGTGGCCACGTGTGTCCTTTCCCTCGCCTGTCTTGAAGGCCTCCAGAGTCCTGTGAGGACTCCTGTGAGGACCCCGTGAGGGGCGGGTGGGGGAGCGCGGCCTCTTGGGATCACCAAGGTGCCCGCCTGGGGACACGCCGGCCCGGCCTCCGCCCCGGGCCCAGCAGGCGAGCCTTGCTCAGAGTCTTGACCTGTCTCGCCGCTTCCCGAGATTTGCCACCGGAGATCAGACCCGAGCTAAGGAAACATTTATTTTAGATGTAAGCTGATCATGGTGGCCTAGCCGGCCTCTGGACGGCGCGGCCGCTGATATAAATAGAGTGCAGCTGCCGCCACTCGTAACCGGGGCCCCCGACGGCCTGCAAGGGGAAGCGGGGCTGGGGACGCCCGCCGCGGGGCAGCCTGCAGCTGGGGGGCCTTCTCAGCCGTGCCCCCGCCCCCCTCCCCAGCGGGAGGGAGACTCATGCAGCCCCTCTGGCGTGGGGACCTGGGACCCCCCCCCGTACGTGTGACCCCCCTGTGGCCCCCAGGGCTGGCGCTGTCCTGTGCCCCTTCACCTGGGTCCGAGACCCTGACTGTGCTCCACCCGCAAGCCTGATCCTGAGACGGAGCTCCCTCTGCCCTGGGCCTCTCCAGTGGGGACCCCCACCCACCCGATTCCAAGGGACTCCGGGCCCCACCCCCTACCCAGTCATCCGAGGCCCCCGGGACGTGTGACAGCGTCTGGCGGGGCTCCAGGAGTCACCCACAGGCATGCCAGGGAGCTGGCAGGCGGCCAGTGGTGCAGGGCACGGGGCAGAGCGCCCCATCCTGGGAGCTGGAGGAAGGGGAACTGCCAGGGCCGGCCTGCCCCCTGCACCAGGGCACCAGTCTCACGCGCCCCCCACCCTCCCAGAGCGGGGGTGCCTGAGGCTCAGGAGGGGCTCCCTCTGCCCTGTCCCCTGGTCCTGGAGCCCAGCGGGTCCCAGGCTGGGGCTCCCTGCCTGGGAGGCACTTTCCGGAGACGCCGCCAGCTTTGCTCCACGTTAGCAGGAAGGTTATTCCTGCTTTATGGGTATGGAAGCCAGAGCTGGGACGGCTGATCGCGGGTAGCTGTGGCCCGGGGTTAGGACCCGCTCGGGGCGTGTCCTGGAGCTCACGGCCCTCTGGGGAAGCCCATACCTGAATTCCCATTTCAGGGGGCACTGTGAGTCTGTGGCTGACAGAGCCCTCGGCCGGGGGCCAGGGGGAAGGGCTGCCCGGGGCATCCTGCTGTGGCCCCAGCGGGCAGGGTGCTGGGCACCCCGAGGCCCCGGGCACCCCTTCGCCGCCGCTCTGAGGCATGGCCCCACGGCCTGGAAGCTGCTGGGAGAGGCCGGCTGTGGTCTGGGTGGACGGAAGCCATAGCGGCTCCTGGCCCAGCCCCCCGGGGGCCAGGGGTCCCTGCCGTGTCCCTGGAAGTCCATGTGGCCCGGCAGTTAGTTCAGACCCAAGGGTCTGCGGCTGATGCAAAGCCAGGCTCCCAACCTGACTCAGACCCGCTCGCCCGCTGCTGGTGGGGCTGCCCGGCCCAGGGTCTGCCTTCAGGGGCTCAGGAGAGGGGGCGGGGGCGACGTTCAGGGCTGCTGACCCGGTGCACGGGGGCGGGGGCCCCGCTGCTGGGGGGTGCACTCGGGCAGGGGACTCGCGGTCTCCCCGCTTTCCTCTTCGCAGAGTAGCCGGAGGACAGCTTGCCTCTGGGGCCGGAGCCGTGGGCCGAGCTCGCCTCACCCCAGGGACAGCCGTGCGCGTCAGGCCGTGAGACACCCTGCCGGGAAGGCGGGAACCCAGGCGATGCATGGGCCTGGGTCGTGGCCTCGGAGACCAGCGCAGCAGAGGAGCAGCACGGACCCTCAAGTCAAAGGGCGCCTTGAGCTACTGGGGCTTCCTGGTGGCTCAGCTGGTGGAGAGTCCGCCTGCCACGGGGGAGACCCGCGTTCCGGCCCTGGGTTGGGAGGAACCCCGGGAGAAGGGGAGGTCTGCCCGCTCCGGGGTCCTGGCTGAAGAACTCCACGGACTGTAGAGGCCACAGGGTCGCCGAGAGTCAAACGCGACCGAGCGGCTTTGACTTAAACCGCCGGGGTCTGGCGTGGAGACTGACTCAGGGGCTGTCCTTCCCTCAGCAGGGTCCTCACGGGACCTCTCTGCTCGCAGTCTCTTCATCTCCAGGGTCTGACGGGAGCGCGGACGGACTGGGACGCACGGCAGGATGCAGCGGGCGCTCAGCACACAGACACTGTCCCTGGACACGACACGCGCGGGTTTGCTGGAACGAAAGCAGGGCCTCCCCGGCCCTTGGCGCTGATCCGTGTGTCTGTGGCCCGTCTGCACAGCTCTGCTGGATGCTGACGGGGGTACGGGGGATACAGGCCGGGCGGCTGTGGCCTCAGAGCAGCCGGGACGTGACCCAGCCGCTGCCCACCCTCCAGGAGAGCGTGGTGCCCCCGAGAGCCCACGACCGTTCCGGGGGCGTGAGACCCTGCAGAGTCCGTTGCCCACCCGTGTGGATGTGGTGGGACCTGTTCCCAAGGCTCCCTTTCGGGGAGCAGCCACGCCGGGCACTTCCTCCAGCCCCTGCACAACTGCCTGGCGCGTCACGGAGAGGGGTTGCCCTGTGACCCCCTGGACTGGCTGAGACCACCCTTCCTGAGACCCCAGGCCTAAACGCAGCTGCCCCTGGGACAGAGGGCCAGGCCCACTCCCCCTCTCTGGAATGTTCCAAAGCCTCAGAAGAAGCCCGCTTGGAAAGGAATTAGGCAGCAGCTGCCGGCCCACGGAGAGAGGGCAGCGCCCGGGGCACTGCCCTGCATTTCCAAGGCCTCCCTGTCCCTGTGTGCACAGGGACCCGGGGCCTCCCTCCTGAAGGCAGCATCGCCTGTGCATGTCCCCTGGGGTCAGCAGAGGACCGGCCCTGTCCGTGGAAGGAAAAGGGAGCGGCTGGGCGATGGGCGGAGGCCAGCAGCTCTGACCATGCTCTTGGGAGGCGATCCTGGCCTCACAGACCTCCAGCCCTTCGGAAGGGCCCCATTTCACAGGTGCAGAAACTGAGGCAGGAAGCTGTGAGGGGCTCGCCTGTGGCCGCACGGGCGAGAGCTGGGTCTGCCTGCACCCCTCTGCTGGCCCTCTGCCACCGGCCACGCCCCGAGGCTTTCCCTTCACTCTGGCTGAATGGGCGGCCTCCCAGCCCTCCCCAAGGGGTCCTGCGCTCAGCTCGGGGGTCACCCAGTGGCGCCAGCATGACGACTGGCAAGTGTCCTGGGGCTGCCCCCCACAGCTGGCATTCAACCCCTCACATTCCAGGGGCTATGGGGCGTGAGGCTGGTGGGGCCAGAGCCCCTGAGGCCCTGGAGAACTGATCCTCATCCTCCCAGCTCCTGGGCTCCTCCTTCCTTCACCCCCATGCAGATGCTTCTCTGTGGCTCCCGTGGACCAGGCAGGGGAGGAGCCGTGACCCTGCTGTGCTTCTGGAAGCTTCTTCAAGTCCCCTCGAGCTTCAGAGGCCTGGGAGCTAGGCGACCTCTGTCCTCAGCCAGGCGTGGTTTCCGGGCATTCCTGGGGTGGCAGGCAGCTCTTTGGGGCTATTTTGGGATCGCCACAAACTTTACCCTTCTCCTGTGAACGGGACTTTTCATCGGACTCGGCTAAGACAGGGGTGATGTCACTCCAAATTATAGGGGCTCTGCGGGATGGGGCAGGGTGAGGCCGAGGGTGGGACCCCAGGTGCCCTGCCGGGTGACCCCAGGACAGTCACCTGTGGGCGGGCACAGCGCTCCCCTCCCGAGAGCGCCCCGGCTGTGTGGGGCTCAGTGCGCATCTGGAAATGTCAGCATGCTGGGCAAGATGTCTGTTTATTTAGGACGGGGCCGCTGGATGCGCGCCTTCAGGGAAATGACCAAATGCCTTTGTCTTTCCCAGGGAGGCTGGCCCGTCCTTTAGCCCGGAAGGAAGGGGGCTAAGCGACGCCCCCATGTTAGCAGGTCATCCTGGCCCCAGAGCCCAGGAGCCCAGCTCTGACGGCTCCACACACTGGGTGAGGCGGTCCCTGCGCTGCCGCAGCACTGACACCCCGGCGTCTCCCGGGGGGCAGGGCAGAGCACCCCCCGGGGCCCCGCTCATCCCTGTAGCAGCAGCACAGCCCAGCTGGGGGCTGAGGGGGCAGAGGGTCCCCGGCAGGAGCAGACAGACTCAGGCAACAGGGAAAGAAGCAGAGACCCTCCTGGGGAGCCTGGGCCCCGGCCTCTGGGCCCATGAGCAGCGCCCTCTTGAACGGGGCAGGGGTACCCCACCTCAGGGGCCCTCAAACAGTGCCAGCAGGCAGGGCCCCCAAGGTCAGAAGCACACCCTGGCTCATCCACGCCCTTGTTCACTGCCTCATCCATCCCGGCACCCAGGACAGCTTCCCAGGAGGGGTGCGGGGTCAGGCCTCGCCCCTCAGCTCACTTTGAAATTCCATTTTGCCCCTTGGGGGTCGTGGCCCAGAAAACTCCTGTTCACATGCAGCTTCCCTGCGGCCTGGGCGGGCTGGCATCTGGCACTGGCGAGCGCTGGCAGCTCCTGGTTGGGGGGGTGGGAGGAAGTCGTGGCTCCTGCTGACACTTGGCGGGAGGCCACGTGGCCCGCCGGCTCCCTGCAGGGCCCTGCGGGAGGGTGCACGGCAGGTGTACCCCGCCCCTGCCAGAGGCCCGGAGGACTCTGGCCGCAGGGACCAAAACCCAGCAGCAGACGCAGACCCAGAAAGATGGTGACGGGGAGGAGGGGAGACGGGACGGCCGAGGGGCCCGCAGCTGGCGTCCCTGCTGAGACCCGGCTGCCCCCTGGATCCTCCCGTCACACTTGGGGCAGTCGAGGCCCGGCCCCACACTTAAACCCGGCAGAAGAGTCTGAGAGAAGGGGGTCGCGGCCGCAAGCCTGAGACAAGTCTGTCCAGGCCGATCGGGCCTGGACCCCAGAGGACCATCCCGCCGGGTCAGCACGGTGCCACCCATCACCAAGGGGTGGATGAACAGCTTATTAATGAGCCGTTTCCCTTTTTATGCAGCATCTGAGGCTTCATTTACGCTGACGGCACAGCTGAAATTGCACCCTGCATTTTCACTGGAAAGACCTCCTCTGTACTTAGATCCCACGAGGTTTACAGTTGAAATGTGGATCCACTTGCTGGGCTCACTGACCTATCCTTGAAAGCTTTCCAGTCGATTCAAAGTCATTTCTAAGTCATTTCTCTCTAATATTCACATTCAAACGACACAATAGCTTTAGTTTAAAGTTTTCCTACCTGCTGTTTTTGAGCATATTTTCATATGATGTCTTTTTCTGTTGTCTCTTCATTTCTTTAGCCCATTTTTCTATAGAGCTAGCCTTTTTTTTAATTTGTAAAAGCTATCTAAACAGTTGGCGCTAGTAACCTCTGGCCCATGATATGGTTGGGAGGTAGCTAGCCTTTTTCTATCTGTAAAGGCGCCTTTTTCTGTCTGTAAAGGCCACTAAACAGCCGGTGCTGGTAACCTCTGACCCATGATATGGTTGGAAGGTACTTTCCCACTTTGTCACTTATCTAATTTCTAAGTTCTCTGCAAAGAAAAGTTCTTTTTAAACAAAAAAATTATAGAAAACGCGTCCACGTTTTCTTGCAGGCCTTTTGGATTGTTTGCTTATTCAAAAGATTTTTCATTGTGAAGCAGTGACGGAATCACAGGACGTGGCAAAGACAGCACAGAGGTTCCGGCCACCTGATCCCTCTGGCGGGTGAACTTGACCTGGGGGGCCGGACGAGAGCGCCGGCTGGGACGGAGCGGAGGGCTTCGCAGGCGCGCAGAGCACAGGCAGAGCGCAGGGAGAGCACAGGCTCAACGGGCCGAGGACTGGGCTGCCAGCAGGAGTTCCCCTGCCTGGCGGTTTCGCCTCGTTTCGTTCTATGTCTCTGAACCATTCCAATTTGCTTCTGGTATCAAGTACAAGGAAAGAATCCAATTTAATCTTTTTCTTTTGAGTATCCTACCACCCTGATGCCACATTTTCTTTCTTGTTTAAAACAGCGTTATTGAGGCAAAATTGACATTACTCAGATATCTGAGTACACGTATTTGAAATGCATACTTTGGTAAATCCTGACTTAAGTACATACCGTCACTAAAATCAGGGTACTGAACATGCTTGTTGCCCCACAGCTTCCTGTGCCCTTGGTAACCTGCCCTCAGCACCTCCCCAGCACCCCAGCTCCACTTTCTGTCTCTTCAGGTAGGTTGGCTGGTGTTTCTTATGGTTTTATGTAAACAAAGTCACAATATATGTAACCTTTGTTTGTTTGGCTTCCTGAACTAAGCCCATCAGTGGGCCCTCCTCTTTTATTGTTGGCTGCCAAGCTCTTCACCTCTATCCCTCTAGCCTGTGTCCATCCACCTACCCACCCATCCACCCACCCTCCCACCCACCACCCATCCATCCATCTATCCACTCATCCATACCCACCCACTGCCCCATCCACTCACCCATCCACACACCCACCCATCCAATAGCTACCATAACCTTCCCAGGGTCAGGCAGGGCCATAGGTGAGGCAACCTAGCCAAGGCAGGATGCAGCCCTGCCTTCGTGGAGCTGACATTCCAGGGCTTTAAACTGGGGGGGAAACTGGTCAGAAATGCCGTGGGGTCCACAGACTCCTTTGCCCCGGGCGTTCCTATGGGATGTGCCCTGGTGGCTGTGGGAGGTTCCCACGGCAGGGCTCTCCCAAGCCACAGCTGCCCTGGCTCCTTCCTGGCCTCACACTCGCTGGGAGTTTTCTAGGAGCACAAAGACTAAAGGGTCCCACTCGAAAGCCTCCGTTCTGGGGGCTCTGTCCAGCTGGGAGCTGGGGTGGGGTGAGGGTCCTCTCCCATGGGGTCTCAGAGCTTCTGAGCACCAGAATCCAGAGGCCTTGGAGGCACCGAGCTGAGAGCTAGTGACATTTATCGAGCGCCTGCTGTGTGCGCCTCCTCCAGGGATGAACTCATCCAGCTCCTGAGAGATTCCATTTTGCAGGCAGGAACAGGCACTGGGGCGCGGTGAAGGGCAGCTGTGGGCCGGAACCAGGTGATCTGTCTCCCCACTTGTGTTTCTCAACAAGGAGCTCCCTCGGGGTGGTGGCCAAATGCCGGCCAGGTCGCCCGGAGTCTCTCCACGTCTGATCTCATTCAGAAGCTGCCGGTGGCTGGGCAGCCACCCTGGCATGACCTTTCACCTTCTGGTGGCCTGGCCCCGGCCCAAGGCGAGGCTCTGCTGCTTTCTTGCCTCAGCTGAGATGACTTGGCGGACAAAGTATAACTGAGTCCAGGGCTCCAGTGTCGGCCTGGAACAGCCACTGTGGGCGGCCAGGGGCCTCTGGCCGGCGGATCCGGAGAGTCCATCCCCAGTTGCCGCAGGGACCCTGGGGGGAGGGCAGTGAGCTGGGAGGAGGAGCTCCGGGCCAGATCAGGAAGTCCCAGGGCAAATCACCCCTCTGTGCAGCAGTGAACTCGGGCAAACCAGGGGCCTCCTCTGGGCCTCCTGCGCTCTGGGGACTGGCAGACGCAGTCTCACTGCAGACATCTGGGGCGTGAGCTGAGGGGTGGTGGGCGCAGGGCCCGGTGCCAGCCTTGAACCCCCCACCCCGCCCTCTCCACGGCCACACAGGCTCCTGGGTCCTCACCTGGTTAGACCTGACACCTCCAGGGGCCGGCGTGGGCCGGCTCCGGCGCTCGAGGCCATCAGCACCTGGACCAGCGGTTCCCAGGGGAGCCCAGCCTCCTCTCCTGCCCCCACCCAGCCCCGTGGCATGCCAGACGCCCGGGAGCTTTTCGTGGACTAGTTCCATCTGATTCTGCCACTCACTGAATGTCCCCAGAGCCACAGGATGACGTCCTAACTCCCAGGGTGACTACACTCAGAAACTCAGGCTTCAGGGCGAAATCAGGCTGAATGAGGTCACAGGGTGCCCTGACCCAGTAGGCCCAGTGCCCCTGTAAGAAGGGGAAGGGGTACTGATGCACTCCCCTCCACGCGGGAAGACCATGGAGGTCAGCCATCCACCAGCCAGAGCGAGCTCCCCCAGATGCCACCCTGGTGACACCGTGGTCTTGGACAGCTGGCCTCTGGGTCGGCGAGAAGGCACCTCTGGTGTTTATGCTGCCCGTCGGGGCGTGCTGTGGCAGTCCAAGGAGACTGATGGCCTTTGCAAACCCCCCTCACTTTCTGCCTGGGAACAGGAAATAAACGGGAACAGAGAGCCCTGCTTCCCGGACCTGCCAGGACCCGGCTTCCACATGGCCTCAGACGAATGCCTCTTGCTTTCAGGCCTCTGTTTCCTGCCAGGAGATGAGGATGCTGTGCTGGGGACATGTGCGGCCCCCCATGCCCGCTGTGCGGCCTGACCCTGATGGGGGGTGCATGCTGGGCCTGGAGGAGGCGGCCCCTGGGCAGTCTGGCCTTTGCAGGAGCTTTGGAGATGGGCTGCCAGCTGGACCCTTGTCGAGGAGCCCGCGGCCAGCGCTGCACAGGGCCTGTCCCTCTGGGGCTCCATCCAGCGGGAGCGGTGCGGAGAGAAGAGCCCCCTCTCAGGGAGCCAGGATGCTCTGTGGCCCCGGCAGGAGGCTGGCCTCCCCTAGCTGGAGGTGGCCCCCATCGGACCTGCGGTCCTCACCCCGTGTGCCCCGGAAGTGGATGTGGCCTTTACAACAGAGCTGGTCTCGGAGCCTGGCTGTGATGGACGGGCTGGGCTCTGGGTTTCTGTGCGGAGGAGGGGGTGGGTCTGCTCGCAGGCCCTGGGGGAAGCTGCGCTCGGCCCCTGGTCCCCGGGAAGCAGGCTCAAGCGGCAGGGTCCCGGTGGCCCCCCGGAGCCTCCATCCTGAGATGGGAGCTGCCTCTGCTGCAAATGGGCTCTGCCGGCTCAGGGCAGCCTCTCTGCCATCTTGCAGTCTAGATAAAAACTCCCGAGTAAGACGAGGTCGCCGCTCCACGTGGGCACTTGTGGCCCGCCCTGTGGTGCCTGTTTCCTGGACGGGACCCTCCCTGGGGCTCATCGTCCACCTCACTGTGCCTCCTGCACTGGGCGCCTGCTTTCCCAGGCTTCACGCCCTGACTCTAATGGGGTGGTTTTTCTGGGTCAGAGCAGCGCAGGAGCCGTAGAGGGAGAGTCGTTTGCTATCCCGGTTTGCTGGTGTCTGCATGTGAAGGCGATAGACACAAACAGGTGAGATCTGGTTGTGACTGTGTCACTCACCCAACAACCCAGAGCACTGCCATTTCAGCATGCACCCGCGTCAGGCCTGTTAAAGCAGAAGGTTGCCTTGCCGGCACTGAGCCTTCAGAGTCTTGTGTGACTCCTGTTTGCTACCCAAACTGGGACCCGGCACAGCTGCTCCCCCCTCCCCACCATGAGAATCCCTGCATCCTGGTCAGCCAGTTCTGGGTCTCAGAGGAGGGCCTAGCCCGAGAGGCGAGCTGGCGAGCCGGCCAGGCAGGTGCTGAGATGAGCCGGGGCCCCAGGGCAGGCAGGGCATGGACGCTCCCCGGACAGCCTTGGCCCAGGAAGCTGCTCCGAGGCCTGGAGGCCAAGGGTGCCAGCCCCGTGTCCTGCCCTCTCCACTGGGGCCACGCTGGGGGGTGGGCAGGGCGCTTCCTTTCTGCCCTCAGGCATGGTCGCCCTGGTGTCCTGAGAGGGCGTCTAGCCCTGAATTTGAGCAGAAACAGCCGCGCTTGCTGATGATCTCCCAGCTAACTAGTGATGAGGTTTAAGTCGCCTAAACGCAGGGAGGCTGGGGTGCGTCAGGAAGCAGACACCTCCAGGCCCGGCCACCCGTCATCTGCTGGGGCCACAGGCCCTGTGGGGCCTTGAGGGAGCCCCCTGGCCAACTCCCTGGGCAGGACCGGCAGCGGCCGCCGCGGAGCCCAGCCCCTTCGGACCTGGGGCCGCTGTGCCCCGGGCAGCAGGGAGGGGGCAGGGCTCCCATGGAGGCCCACGGCTCCCCGCTGGGGTCTGAGTGTGGGTGCGGGGCTGAGCACGCAGGGCCCCCACCTCTGTCTCCAGGGGCAGCCTCCGCCCCCGCCCCTTTCATCTGCTCCGCAGAGCGTTTCACAGACTCTGACTCATTCCCCTCCCACGGGCTCGAGATGACTGGGTCCACTCTGTGGGAGGGAAGCCCAGCCACCTCACTGATCAAGACTTACACCTGGGCCACCCATTGAGCCACCCCAACCAGCCCCGCTGAGACCCCGGATGCAAGGCGCACTCACGGGGCAGAGCCTCGTCCCAGGGGCGGGCGCCAGGGGCCAGCCTGGGGATGAGGGCCGCTGGGCCTGGAGCATGCCTCTGTTCCCCAAAGAGCCGTCTCCCTGCCAGACGCCAGCCCAGGCCCCTCAAAGACCCGCAGGGGTCCTGAAAGGGGTTCAATCCCCGTCTCACAGGCAAGAAAGCAGAGCTCAGAGAGGTTCAAATCTGTGAGCACAGAGCTGCCAAGGCTGGGCCTGTGCGCCCCGAGGCCTCAGTCTGTCCCATCGCCACGTGGCCACCACGGAGGGGTGTCCTGCTCAGGGGCTGCCCCTTGCGGTCAGGGCGTGTGGCCAGGACCCCGGGACAGGGCATCTGGCCCGGTGAAGCTGAGGGCCGACAGGCGAGTCTCACTCGTGCTGGGAGCCGGCTCCAGCTGGGCCTTGGGCGGGGTGCGTGGGGCTGCTGGCGGGCCTGCCTGTGGACCCTGGAGCCCGGGACGCGCCCGCGCTCGCCTGCCCACCTGCGTCTGCTTTGATAGCCCGGGCAGCCTCCACTCAGCGTTCTCACATGTCCGTCAGCCTCCTTTGTGAATCACTTTCATCAGCGCAGCCCCTCCTGCGATTTCGGGGGCTCTTCAGGTACGACTTAAGATGAAAGCCTGTCTTCTGTCTGACAGGGAGGAGGCGAAAGTCACTCTTGAACAGAAAAGCGCAGGTTACACAAGCAGCGTGTCACGGGATCAGGAGCCGAGCCGCTCGCGGGCGGCAGGGCCGTGGGGCCCCTGGGCCCTGCAGCCGCCCCTCAGGGCCCCCCAGACCCCGAGTCCCCGGAGCGGCTCAGCTGGGTCTCCGTCTGGAGCTTGTTTTCCTGACTCAGCAGGTGAGGTGCCCACCTCCCTTCAGCACCTCCCTGGCCTCAGGCTTTTTTCCGGAAAGTGGGCCCAGCCTGCAGGCCTGGCCCTGGAGGCCCAGGTCCCTGCTCAGCTCAAGCTGCCCCCACTGTCCAGGCTGCCTCCAGCCAGCGTGGAGGGCCGACGTGGGGGCTGGCCTGTCAGACGATGACCACGGCCGCGGCGGTGACGGGCGACTTTCAGCGAGTCAGGGCCCTGGGCCAGCAGGGCGGCTGGCCGGCGGCACCTCTGGCCGGCGGTGGGGAGGCCGGGCCCGGTTTCTTGCTCATCTCTGCACCGATGCCTCCCTGGGAACCCTGACCTCTGATGTTCCATCCTGAGCACGGGTCCCTCATCCACGCAATGACAGAGTGTGTTTGGGGGCAGGCGTGCAGGTAGAGATCTGCTTAAACGAAGGGATGGGGGACTAGGTGCTGGCACCTGGGGATTTGGGGGAGTGGGCCCTGCTCCAGCATTAGCACTTGAGTGGGAGCCTCCCCGAGGGCCTCGGGCTCCTGCACCTGGGGTTCCGCCTGCGAAGGTGCAGCTGTGTGCCCGGGCCTGAGCCGGGGTGTCGTGGAGGCGCTCGGCAGGAGGTCAGCGGTCCTTTCCTCCGACGGAATGGGTGGGGGCTGTCTGTGTGGCTCCACCGCCTGTCGGTCCGTCTGTCTGTCCATTGTGGTCCCTCTCCACGCCACACTCCTGGCCTTGGTCTAGAGGCTCCGGGAGCACTCGTGGGGCAACCACGCTGCGTCCCTGAGTCCGGAGAGGGCAGGCCCGAGAGGTGCCCGTGTCTGGGGGGCTTTTCTGGCCCCGGGAAGAGCCTGGCTGCCCCGTCTAGCTGTGATGGCCGCGGCTGGGAAAGCGAGCAGCTGGACAGCCCACCACCAGGAGCCCCGGCTGCACAGTTCTCCAGGCTGCCGTCTGGCGGGGGCTTCTGAGAGCCAGCCCCAGGCCTGCCCGCCTCCGCGTGGGCTGCGTCTGTCCCCTGCAGGGACTGCACTTCCCCACTGAGGCTGGCTCCCTGGTGGTCCCAGGGATCTGTCCCAGGCAGCCTCCCCCCACCCGCCCCCTCCCAGGGCCAAGCAGTCAGTGCAGCAGGGAGAGGGGTGGGAGTCGCCCCAGGGACTTCTCTGAGCGGGCTTCGACAGTCATCCAGAAAGACAGGGCCGCCAGGCAGCTGCTCCCGCAACTGCACCAGCTTCAGGCGGCCTCATGGAGGAGGCAGCTCGACCTGCTGCCCGCTGAGCCCAGGCCCTGCAGGGCTGGCAAGCAAGGGGGCCTGCCAGGCCGGCCTATGTGGGCAGCTACGCATGTTCCCTGCCACTGTAGCTTCCTCCAGAGACGTGAGGTGAGCTGCCTGAGGTCACAGGCGGCGTGGGATGGAGCCCAGGTCTGCTGATGTGGAGCCGGCTCATCGGGCCCTGTGGCCCCCGCGGCTCGTCTCGCGCCCTCCACCTGAGGGTGGCTGCTCTGCTCAGTCCTGGCCCCACTGCTGCCCTGGCCCTTGCTCTGCGGCGCTCCAGACCGCACGGCCCCAGCCCGCAGCCTCCTGGCCCCCAGCAGCCTGCTCGTCATGCCCGCTGGCCTTTGGCTCTGAAGCGGGGGCCCCGGCCCGGTCCTCAGCTCCCCGCTGGCTCCTAGCCTGCTCCCAGCTGGCCAGGGCCCCGAGGGCCCAGCCCTGGCCCCACGCTGCCCGCTTCCCTCCTTGCCTCCCCCCACAGCCCTATTCCTGATGCTGTCCACTGTCTCCAGCCCAGGCCTTTCTCCCAGAAGACCGCGGGACCGGGCAGGACGGCCCAGGCTGAGGGCGCAGGCGCCAGCCCCCCTCAGAGGCCCATGGTGCTCGGACGCAGTCAGAGATGCGTGTGGCCGCCGGGAGGGGCCAGCGCTGTCCGGCCTGACTGAGCAGCCCCCGCTGCTGACCCGTCAGAGCAGGAAGCTCTCACGTGACCGTGCGGCTCTCCTGCCCGAGACCCTGGCCACCGTCCTGACCCCTCTGTCAGAGGCGAGGGGGCTCAGGGCACAGAGGGTGGGCTTCCCAAGGGCCAGAGAGTAAGGACAGGTCCATCCCTTCCCAGTCGTCGGTCCTTCTTCAAAGCTCCCCACCCCCTCTACTCCCCGCAGGGGACCTGGCCCGAGAGGCTATTCCTGTGTCGGGGCAGCCAGCCCGGCGGGCGCGGGGACCGCCCGAGTCCAGAGCTTGGCCAAGTAACGAGGCACCGCCTCCCTTAGGCCCTCAGGGAAGCGCCCAACGGCCACGTCTCCCCTGGCCGGCGTCCGGGACGAGACCCTCTTGTCTGCTGCCCTCGCGGCCAAGGGCTGCTCCCTCTCACCGACCCTCCCCTGAGCGGCCAGGCCACTGGGCCCGAGGGGTGTCGAGCCTGGCTCTGTGGGGGCGGGGCCGAGCGTGGCCCCGGGAGCAGGTGTCCAGACAGGGGCCCCCCCACGCCATTCAGCTGCAGGGGCGTCTTTGACAGTGGAGCTTCAGCCCCATTTCGTCAGGGACCCCAGAATCGTGACCTGGTCCCCAGGCCCCTTCGGGATCTGTCTGGCGGGAGGGCCTCCAGGGTTGCTTGCTTCACAGCTGTTCCGCTGGTGTGTGATGTCAGCGTTTGGACACAGGGTGCAGGGGTCTCTCTGAACTCTCGGACTGAAGCGGGTTCCAGTGGAAGTCGCCCCCAAAGAGCGCCCTCCTGGGCCTCTGCCTGGAGTCCAGGCTGGGGGGCCATGTGGGAGGCAGCGTTGAGGGCTGGGACTCTCCCCCACGGGCCATAGCTCTGGAGCCCAGCCTCCAACCGTTACTGGTGTCTTCGAAGTGCGCCCTATGATTTATTAATCCTGTGTTGGAACGCTTCAAAGGCCCGTAGCTGCTGCGTCAGGACCAGACCCTACGGAAGGCTGATGCTCAGAAAACCATTTGGCTCCCATGAAAAATGCATAGCAGCATCGGGAGCAGCCGTGAGGTGCGTGTTAGCCCCGCTGCTGCCGGGGCCGGCGCCCAGCCTGGCGCCGTGGTGGCCCTTGGAGACCCTGGCCTGGCCTGCCTGCAGGGACCGGGGGGGGGCGTAGCCCTGTTGGGACAAGGCACTGGGCTCTAGTCCTGTGCTGGCCCCACAGATGGAGGCGGGCAGCTGGCACGGTGCTCAGGGTTCCCCACTGGGAGCCTTTAAAAAGGCTTTGGGCAAAACAGACAAAGGAAATTTCTAGGGCAGGGGTGCGCCGTCCACCGTGGCAGCCACTGGCCACATGTTGCTACCAAGCTCTTGGAATGGGGGGATTCAGGAGCCCTGTGCTTTTGGGGGTCACAAACACCTGCTTCTAAGTCCTGTGGTCCCTTGGGGCTCCATGGGGAGCTGGGGCTGCTACACAGCTGAGCCAGTGAACTCCTCCCACAGGCTGGGACCCACCTCACCCCCACCTCCAGCCCTGCCACTGCTGGGCATCTGAGCTTGTCCCTGGGGGAGGGGCGCTCCCTGGGGGAGGTGCTCCCTGGGGGAGGGGCGCTTCCTGGGAGGAGGTGCTCCCTGGGAGGAGGTGCTCCCTGGGGGAGGGGCGCTCCCTGGGAGGAGGTGCTCCCTGGGGGAGGGGCGCTCCCTGGGAGGAGATGCTCCTTGGAGAGTGTCCAGGGCCTCTCCAAGGCCTCCCATCTGCATGAAAGCTCCTGGGGATGCAAATGGGGGTCAAGTCCAGCATCTCAGCCCCTTTCCAGGGACCCTTGTCAGTGATGAGGTTGGAGCCTAGGGGGGCATTGTTCACACATATGCACACACACACTCATGCATGCTCAAGCACACTCACATACACACTCACCCACATACTCACACATGTCCACACATGCTCACACACACACACACTCACACATGCTCACATACTCACGTGCTCACACACATGTACACACACACACATTCACACGCACATATGCTGTCACACACAGACACACACACGCACACTCACACATGCTCACACACATACACTCAAACACAGACTCAAGCATACACACATGCTCACACTCACACTTGCTCACATACTGACACATGCTCACACACACAAGTTCACGCACACGCACTCAAACATGTTCACACATGCTCACACACGCTCACATTCACACACATGCTCACACACATTTACACACACTCACACACGCTTACAAACACAAGTGCTGTTCACGCTGTGTCCTTATCAGCCCTCCGCCCACACCCTCCCCTCCATGGGAACCGGGGCCTGGGTGTCGGGGCCCTCAGTGTTCAGCCCGTTCCCGGGCTGCAGCTGGGCGTCCAGCTCGCGGTGAGCTGGCCGTCTCTCCACACGTCCACAGCCGGCTTCCCTTCCTGGGCTCAGTTTCTGATTGTCTGAGGAAAGCAGGACTTAAACACCATGGGGAAAGTGCTCTCCTGCCCCTCCCCTGCCTGCCCTCCTGGCGGGGGCCTGTGAGCATGGGGTGATGCTGATGAGCACTTGTGGGCTGGGAGCAGGGTGCACGTTGAAAGGGGTCTGTGGACCGAGCCAGGCCAGGCAGAAAGCAGGCGGCCACCTCCCCAGGGAGGGTCAAGAGGGGACGCTGAGTCATGGGCCGCGGAGGGCAGGGGCAGGGCTGGCCGCAGCCTGGGTCTAGCTCGCTCAGCCGCCTCCCAGGGCAGTGGACCGCCTGCTCGGCCTGGCCTCAGTTCCTCCAGCCTCTGGGCAGCTCCCGTCCACCACACAGGGTCCAGGCAGGCTCGGGTGTGCGCCTGTGGGCTCTCACGGCCTCTGGGAGGTGCTCCAGGCCTGTCCTCCCCGTCCTCCCCACTCCCTCCACCCAGCAGCCTCCCCGGGATGTTTCTGGGCTCCCGTCTGAGGGCTGGGCAGGGTGCCTGCCGTGGAGGGCTGTGAGCTCCCCCCACCCTCAGCTGAGGGTGAGAAGGGCCTACTCTCCACCCGTCCCCTTCCTCCGAGTCTAGGAGCCTCCCGTCTGGTTGCTGCCACTCTCGGTCTTCCATGAGGGTGGCTCGGTGCTGCGGGCTGGGCGCTGCTTGCTCTGAGCAGAACTGTGGGCTCACCAGCCTCCCCGCTTCCCCAATGCCCATTGCCCAGGTACCCTAGGGCGACGCCCCACCTTGTCCTAAGAGCTGACAGCCCCCCAGGAGCAGAGAGAGGCCACATGGGCCCCCGACTTGGCGCTCTGGCCGGATGTCTGCCCGCTGCCCCCTGCCTGGTGCCCGCGGGCCCCACACTGTCTTGGAGGAGGTCAGGGGCTTCGAGCCTCCCAGGCCTGTGCCCAGGGGCCGCCCCCGGTGAAGCGGGCAGACGGAGCTGCTCATCTGGGAGCTTCAGCTGAGCACAGTGGGGCCCTAACCCCACCCTTGTGAGGTGGGTGGAGGGACGACCTCAAGGGGTTTGCCCGGCAGAGTTCACATTGGGCTTGTTGGCTGCTGCTGCTGCTAAGTCGCTTCAGTCGTGTCCGACTCTGTGCGACCCCAGAGACGGCAGCCCACCAGGCTCCTCCGTCCATGGGGTTTACCAAGCAAGAGTACTGGAGTGGGGTGCCATTGCCTTCTCTTGGCAGCAGGAGTTTATTCAGGAATACTCGTGAATGTTCCCTGCACACACAGGGCAGGGCTCTCCCTCCAGGGCTGCCCCCAACCCCACAGCGGACCCAGGACTGAGACCTGGGGCTCCAGCTCGAAGAAGAGAAGCACGCCAAACGGATTCTCTCTATTAGGGATTTGCAAAAGGAAATATGGAAGGAATGTGCCGTCAGCAGAAGGAACAAGAGCAGAGCAATTGTGAACTCGAGGCTCTCGGGGGAGGCTGAGGACAGGCGGGGCGGCAAGGCCGGGCGGAGGCTTGAGGAGATTAAGGGCGACACAGCTCTCCAAGCGCGCCCCAGGGACCCCCAAGGTGCCGGAGGCTCTTCCAGGCAAGAGGTGTGCTGAGGACCAGTCCTCTCAAGGATGTGGGCTCTTCAGGGCCACTCGTGAGTGACGGCAAGACGGCGGTGCAGACAAGGATGCCGGTTCCCATCCAGGCAGGTGGCGGAGACCCCACGTGGCCCTCCCGGGCATGTGTTTTTTCCTTCTGGAAAACTGTTCAGAAAGTTATATTATCAGGTAATGGTCTTATTGTTGTTATTTACAAATAAATGAGTGTGAAAGCAGTTCTCAGTTTAAATTTCCATTACAGAGAATGAGCAAAGAGCTACTGGGGTCCTCAGAAGCTTTTAAGAGTTAAAAGGTTTCCAAGCCCAGAGATTTGACAATTGATGGTGTAAAGAGAAGCAAAGACCCACGAGGAGAGAGGATGTCCCCCAGCCCGCACAGAAGCAGCTCCCCACGTGTCTTCGTGTGGCTGGAGTGCGGGTCTTTTCCTGCGGACCCCGTCTCACCCTCTCCTTTGCAGGTGGTGCAGTCAGTCCACAGGGTCCCGGGGAGGGCAGAAAGGCTAGGAGGACATTTCCTGGTTGGGGGAGAAAAGGAGATAAATTTCTAGCAAAGCAGATCCCGATGGGCAAGGAGCTGGCTGTGGCCTGGCTGACTGACCCGGGGGGCCGGGCTGATCTCACCAGCACGTCCATCCCGCCCTCTCTGGGCCGCCTGCAGCTTCTGCCTTTCGGATTTTCCATCCTGTGGTTCCAGTGATGGCTGACCTTTGGACACCCACTTGGGGAAGAAGGCGTTTTTGAGGTGTGTGGGCCCAGCCTGCTCTCGGAAATAGCTCCTGAGATGAGGGTCCCCACTGCTGGCCCCAGCATGACACAGACCTGCCCACCGCACGGGCTGGGCTGAGGCAGTCGGGGCCAAGGACACCTGTGTGTGCCCACTAGGCCAGGTCACAGGGCAGGGGGCACTCGGGCGTTTGCTGAAGCTGGCGTGGCCAGGGCCGTCAGAGAGGACCCCTTGTCCCTCAGGAGGGAGGTCCCTACGGGGCACTCTGTGGGGTGCGCAGGTGGGGGCTGCAAGCCCAGGACTCTGACCTCTGATGGGGCGCGTGAGGCAGGAAGGGCCGGGGGCCACACTGGACCGTCGGAGGCCTGCGCCTGCCCTGGGAGAAAGCATGCTTTGGTCCCAGGGCCCCGATGCCGCAGGCCTGTCGGGGAACCACGGTGGCAGGCCCTGCACGGCTCTCGCAGAAAGGAAGTCAGAGGCTGGAGCAGGCCCCGGGCTGGGCTCCCGAGCCGCTGCGTGGAGGTCGCTTCCTGCCCCGCCGGGCCGCGTGCCTGGCCGGCAGCTCTCCCGCGCACTCTTGGCCGCCCCCGCGGGCCTGGGCTTGGGCTGCAGAGGGGCAGGCTTCCAGGCGGATGGAGCCAAAGGCTCCCTGGACAAACCGGAGTCACCTCGGGCCAACTGGGACGGCATTCCTGCAGGACTCCCGCCCCGGCTCGCTGCTGCCCGCCGGGCGCCGTGCCTGGGGCAGGGGCGCAGGAGGACGCTCAGGGCAGGGCCAGGACCGAGATGCACCCAGGGCCACGGGACGTTTGTGGAGAGGGGTTGCTTGCTGCTTTCTCTCCTCTGAGACTGCCATCTCCCCGCGTCAGACAAAACCCAAAGGCCCAATGCTCAGTAAAATAATAATGAGCCACAGAAACCCATGGCTCGTTAACATAAACAGTATTTCCAAGAAAAAGCAACTCCTGTCACCAGCTCAGAGGGGCTCCTGAGGCCCAGGCTTCGTGGGAGGGCACAGGTGCCCCTGCCGGACACACACACAGGCACACGGACACACACACATGGGCACACACACGGGCACACACACACAGACGGGCACACGGACACACACACGGGCACACAGACACACACACAGGCACACACACACACACGGGCACACACACAGGCACACAGGCACACGGGCACACACACACCTGACTTGGCATGACCCGTCCCCACCCGGCTGGTCCTGACGTCTGTAATCTGGGCACCAGACTGTGGGTGTCCATCCTGACCACCAGCCTCCTTGAGGCATCACGATGAATCCTAGGTGCCCTTTATCTGACTCACGCCAGTCATCATGCCTGGAAATTCTGAACCTGGAAGATAAACACCGGCTCCAGGAGATGCTGGGGGAAGGGCAGGGGCTGAGTGGGCATGCCCCCCTCTCTTCCAGCCCCCAGTCCCCCAGGACACCCCCTCACCCTCTAGACAATGCCCTGAGAATCCCAAACCAGAGCCTCTCAAGGATTAAACCAGGCCCTGGAGGTGAGGAAAAGGGGCCCCTCCTGTTTCGGCTGAGGCCGAGAGGAGAACCCAGCTGCACGGCCTGCACGCCGCCTCCCAGGGATGCGGGGTCCTCGTTCGGGGCCCCCTGCATCCCACCAGGTAGGCCAACAGTGTCAGGGTGGCAGGAGGGGCCGCGGACTGGGGGCTGGGGCTAATCCCGGATCACCACCCTGGGGCGAGTCGGGCGGCCCTGGGGGACAGCGCGGTCTCCTCTCCTTTTTGCTGAGCACCCCCACAATCCTGAGAGAGCCTTGCTGAGGCCCTCAGAGGCCCCCGTGCACTCCAGGCCCTGGGAACTCTCCAGGCCTGAGTGGGCACGAAACCCGATCGGCCCTAATTGCCTGTGGGGATTAGCGGGGCCCAGACAGCCCCTTCTGCAGGTGAGCTCTCTGCTGCCCTGCCGGGACCACCCTCCCCAGAGTGGGGCCTCCTGTGAGCCTGGATTAGTTCGGGTGAACAGATTCGTCTCCTGGGCCTTGAAAGGCCCGCGAGCCCCCGTGTAGTGTGCAGGTGGGCAGACCGCAGGCAGGCAAGGAGAGGGAGGTGGCAGTCCAGGGAAGAGGGCGGCTACCTGCCCCTGGCCCCACATGGACCGGAGCGGGGCCCGGGGCTTCCTCTGGGCCGGTTCACCTGTGCTTGCCCAAGCCTCCGCCTCCCCACGGGGGGCCCAGACTTGCATGCCCCCCCCTACCGAGGCCCAAACCCCCTGACTGTCTATCACCATTTACCCTCTAGTCTTGTTTAATGACAGTTGCGGTCCTTTGCCGGGGATTCAGGTTTCAGGATGAGGGAGAAAGAGAAACTCTGTCTTTGAAAAAATTTTAATTGTAGTTATAAAACACAGTTAAAATCTACCACCTTAACCTTTTTTTAAGAAAAGACTGTGTATTTCTGGCTGTGTGTGGGCCTCAGCTGGGGGACGGGGGCCACTCTCTTGCTGCTGTGGGTGGGCGCTCAGGGTTGCAGCGAACGGGCTTCCGGGGAACGAGGGTTTTCCCGGGCCAGGGATTGAACCTGTGCTCCCTGCATTGGCAGGCAGATTCTAACCCCTGGTGCACCAGGAAGCCCCTTAACCTAACCGTTTCTCAGGGTCAGACCAGGGGCGTTAGGCACATCCACACTGCTGCGCAGCCATTGCCAGAACCTTCTTGTCTTCCCAGCCCGAGGCTCTGTGCCATTCAGCCCTGCCTCCCCCACCTCCCCGAGGCGCTGACCCCCACCCGCCTCTTCTGTCCGTGCGAGGCCACGGCCCGTCACCTCACGGGGCCACGCGGCGTTCGCGCTTCTGTGTCTGGCTCATGTCTGAGCGCCAGGGCCTCCAGGCCCGTCTGAGCTCCAGCAGGTGTCAAGGCTTCCTTTCCGAGCCCGAGTGACAGCCCGTTGTGTGGCTGGGCCACGTGGCGTTCATCCATCGCCCGCTGGGGGACACTTGGGTTACTTCCACAGTTTTTTAAATACAGTAAAAATTTGATTTATTCTCTTTTTGGACTTTCTGACTGTACCCTGTAGCATGTGGGATCTTAGCTTCCGGACCAGGGCCTGAACCTGCACCCCGTGGAGGAAGCCTGGAATCTTAGCCGCTGGCCCGCGCGCCAGGGAAGGCCCTGTTTCCTGCTTTCACTTGCTGTCAATCACGCTGCTACGAACATGGGTGTGAAAAGGTCATTTTTGAGATCCTGTTTTTAATTCTTTTGGATTTACAGCCAGGAGTGATTACCGGATCATGGGGTGGTTCTATTTTTAATTTTTGAGGGCGCGTATGCCGCTTTCCAGAGCAGTGGTGCTGTTCTGCACTCCCACCAACAGTGCGTGAGGGTCCAGTCTCTCCAAATTCTTGTCCAAGCTGCTCACTTGCCTCTGCCCGCTCATTGATCACGGCCGTCCTGATCCCGCAGGTTTTGACGTGTATCTCTGTGAGGATCAGTGACACTGACCATCTTCCATTTGCCTGTCGTCTTTGGAGAAACACCTATTCAAATCCGTTGCCTCCTCTATTTTTCCAATCAGGTTGTTTGACTTTGTTGTTGAGGTGTAGGAGTTTCTGTAAATTCTGGTTATCGCCCCTCATCAGATGCACGGTTGCGATTGCACGCTTCCCCCACTCTGTGCAGTTCCCATTCTTCCCTGTGCAGGATTTAAAAGCTTGATGTGGCCGTTTGTCAGGTTTTGTTTTTGCTGCTTGTGTGTTTGGTGTGAGAATCTCTCAGTAACTGACATGTTGAGGGCGGTTCGGGATCCTTTCCTCCTTGAGGGAGCTTGTTAGTATCAGGCACTTAATTAGTTGGCACATTAGTTGTTTCCAAAATACCATTCTTTTGCTCTTTTTTTTTGATCTTTGGGAAACCTTGATATTCAAAGTAGGCCTTTGCTTCCCGCTCTTAAGACCCTTTGGAGAGAACGTTAGGCATTACCAGAGGGAGGTGGGTGCTGGATTTTCTTAGGGGAGAAGGGTCAGGCTCACGGCCAGCCACGTGAAAGCCAACACCCCCACCGACCGTTGGGCGGGCAGGTTGGGTGAGTACCAGGGTGGTCTGGAGGTGGGAGGGAGAGTGGGGGAGGGCAGCTCAAAGCCCAGGGGCTTGCAGGGTGGGGGGGCCTGGCTGTGGGCCCAGCTGCCCCAACACCCCCCGCCCTGAAGCTGTGGGCCTGAGTCTGTCAAAACACCAGCTGGTGTCCACCCGTGTGCCTCCCCTCCTGCTGGGATCCAGAAACTCAGACAGCTGGTTCAGGCCCCACCTTGGGTCCTGGTGCTCCCCAGACCCTGGGCAAGCGGGGTGTTCAGACTTAAAAGAAGTCTGAGTCCACCTTCACGGAGGGGGCAGGTGCAGACAGGGGCCAGATGCTGGGGCGGAGAAGGCACAGCCTGGAGGGGTGCGGCCCCCTCCGTGGGGGGCATGTGTGCTTCAGACCAAAAGGCCAAGGAAGGCAAGCAGAGGGGAGGTGGGGGCTGACCTGGGCGTCCCCCAGACGCACCTCATCCCTGGGCAGGCGCTCCCCTGCCCACCAAGGGGGCCCAGGTAGGTGGCCGGCCGGATCGGAGGTCCTGGGCTGCAGACCAGAGGTGTGCCCGTGAGTGGGGGGCATGGACGTAAACGCTCCCTATTTCAGAGGTGAGATCAGCTTTTTAAATTTCGTGGATTCTTTACCAGATTCACCAGCGCACAGAGCGCGCGGGTGTCCTAAGTGCACAGCTCTGTCTGTTTTCTTTCTTTCCCTTTTTGTTTTCCTGAACAAAACAAGCCCACACGAGGAGCCAGCACCAGGTCAAGAAATGTGACCTGCACCCAGAAGCCCCTCTGATCGTTTCTTCCAGAAAAGCGCGCATTAGCCTGTAAGACTTCCCGCACCGCAGCGGAGGGGAGCGAGCGGAGCTGGTTAGCAGAGCAGAGACGTGGAGGAGGCTGAGGCGACTGGAGTTCTCAGCACGTAGAACTGCATGGAGAGAAAACTCCAGAAGCTTTCAGAGTCCTTGAGTCTTCAAGAGAATGTTGCATGTGAGAAAACAGAGGTCTAGCCTCAAGAGTGGAAAATATTACCAACAAGGTAAATTTTACAATGTCTGGCATCCGGCAAAAAATTAGCAGTCATGCAAAGAAGAAGGAAAGTATGACTCATATCAAGCAGAAAATCAATCAGCTGGAGGGACACAGAAGTAGCATGGGGCTTAGCAGGCGACATCAATATAGTCATTGCACTGTATCCCATCTGCACAAAACGTTAGATAGAGACACGGAAGACAAAGGCCTACACCAAACTTTTTGGAATGAAAAGCTACAGTATTTAAGATGAGAAATTATATGCAGAAAAAATAAATGGCAGATTAGACATTATAGAAGAGAAGATTAGTGCATTTGAAGACATATCAATAGAAACCATCCAAAAATTAAACACACAGAGGAAAACCGTGAGCCAAGTAACTGAGCTGGGGCCAGATGCATGTGACCCAACACGTGTGTCACTGGAATCTCTAAAGGAGAAGAGAAAGTGCAAAGAGGACAGAAAAAAGATCTGAAGAACTCAGGGCTGAAAAGCCTCCAAGCATGAGGAAAAACATAGACCCACAGATCCCAGACAAGCGCAGGAAGCACGAGGAAGGCCGCCCCAAAACGCGCCGCAACTTGCTCACGACTAGTGCTAGACGGGAACTCAGACGTTGCGCTTGCACAGAGAGATGCCACAGCAGACACGGGCTTGAACCCGCGGGGCTCAAAGGCAGGGCGGCACCGGTACCTGGATATAACATCCCGTAAACTTTGAAGTCTATGCCTGGAGGAAAAAACCTTGTTGTCAAAAAGGCAGAATAAAGACCACCCGGATACACTGGAAGAGCGGCTCCCCAGCAGGCGCGCCGTGGTGAGCGCGGAGGCCGGCCGTGCGCGCGGGCGGAGCTGGCGTCGGAGACGAGCGTGGGCCTGCACAGAATGGAGAAGGCAGTGGCACCCCGCTCTGGTCCTCTTGCCCGGAAAATCCCATGGATGAAGGAGCCTGGAGGGCTGCAGTCCATGGGGTCGCTGAGGGTCGGACACAACTGAGCGACTTCACTACACAAAATAAATGGAGAGGATCGGAAATGGTGAACACCAGGGGTGCATCTATAAGACTGATTGCTGTTCGAATCTCCCTATAAGCAACTGAGTTTGGGGAGTGGCGAAGTGAAGAGTTTAGGAAACGTTTCCCCAGACAAATAGCTCTATTAAGCTGGTCCAATTAGCAAAGATAACCGTTCAGAGTTTCTGGAGGCTGACCAAAGGGAGCCACTCACTCCACAGTATCTCCTGAACTGGGCAAGCAGAGCGAGGCTGTGGGACTCGAGCTGGGGGCCGCTCCCGACCCCGGGCTCTGAGCCGCAGGAGAGCCACTGCCTCCAGCTTTCTGAGACAAGCAGCTTCCATGTGGACCCAGCAGACCCACCTCCCAGGAAGGGGCCTCAGAAGAGCTCAACCAGATGGCAGCTGCGCTGGGGCCCCTGACCTCCCGCTCCAGCCGCTGCTCTGCATGGCAGATCCAGGCAGAGAGGCAGGTGAAGAGTGTAGAGCTTCTCCACTCGAGCTCTGTGCCGCTGGAGGGCTGTCCCGGGGGGTCAGCAGCCGGGGGTCAGCTCCCAAGGTCCTGGTGAGGATGGGTGACCCGGGTGTGTTCAGACCAATGTGCACTGGCGCAGCCCAGCCTGCTGACCTCTGAGCCGCCAGCAGTCGGGACCGGGTAACGGACGCACCTTTACCGCCCCTGCCTTCCTGAAGCTCTCCGTGGTAGTGATCTGGTTGGGGTGGCTAGTGAAGTGTGAGCCCTTCCACCCCCAGGTCCTGCCTCCATAGCACAGAACTTCTGCCCAGGGGAGGGTCAGGGCGAGCTCCGAAGACTGCCAACAGCTCTCCCTTCTCAGCCGGGCTGACCTTATTTGGATTGGACTGCAGACCAGTTTATGCTCCAGGACATCCCTGAAAACAATAGAGTAATCAGCCAGCAGCAGATCAGTGGACACCGACAGAGGCAGGCAAGCCGGAAATATAACTGGGAGATTGTGGGAAAATACAAGCAGAGCACTCCTGGCTGAAACCTGAGTCACCCGCAGTGGTCTTTCAGGCTGTGAGCAAGCTGAAACTGCACCATCTGCAGTGACAGAGAGGGGCCTGTCCTGGAGGAAGCCTAGATATTGTGCTTAGCAGACAAAGACGTTCGGGGAACTGCCACAAACATGTTCAAAGAAGTAAAGGGAACCATGTTGAAGAAATTAAAGGAAGGCATTGTGATAACGACTTACAAAACAGACTATCAGAGAAGGTAGAAAGACCAAGAAGAACCAAGTGAAGTCGCAAGTCGAAAGTATGAGAACCACAATGAGTAATTCACGAGAGGCCCCACAGCAGATCTGAGCTGGCAGAAGAAAGAGTCAGTGAACTCAAAGATAGCTGAATACCAGTTGTGTAACCCAAATAAAAGAAAGAAAAAGCAATGAGGAAAATGAACGGAGCCACGGAGGAATGTGGGACACCATTCAGCAAACAACGCATGCGGAGCAGGGGCCCTAGGAGAGGAGAATACTGGAAGAGTAGCTGGTGAAGAGCCGCGAGGAGCCCAGAAGGGTAAGCCCAAGAGATCCATTGGAGGCGCACTTCAGAGTCCACGACACGGGCAAGCGGAGAGAGAAAGGGCAAGCGTGCCGAGCAAACGGCGGCCTTGAGGAAGCTGGGGCTTCTGTGAATGAGCCCAGTTACAGCAGAAGGAGCCAGAAGGAAAAGCTTCTCGTCACAGGATTCCAGTGTTTAGACCCTAGGAAATGCGGGCTATCAGGGCATGGGGTGATAGCCTGTCCATGAGTTTATTGTGGGGATGGTTTCATAGATATGTTTATGTATAAACAGTATATGTACGCAGAGGTCACGTACCAGTTTTACACTTAAAGTATGTGCAGTTCATTGTATGAAAACGATACCTCAGTAAGGTTGTTTCTTGAAAGTGAATCAATACGTAAAACTCATCACTTCTTAATTAGTTCACATTTTGCTCCTGCCCTTAATTAGTTCACATTTTGCTCCCCAGGCAGGCAGGAAATCCTTAGGCTTTCGGGCTGTGTGATTGACATGGCTGTGTTTCTGTCAAACTTTATTTGACAAAATAGGTTAAATCTGTTGACCTTCGGGCTATGATTTGCAAACCCGGTCCTGATCGGGAGAAGGAAATGGCCACCCACTCCAGTGTTCTTGCCTGGATAGCTCCACGGACAGAAGAGCCTGGCGGGGTACAGTCCACAGGGTCATGAAAGCTGGACACGACCCAGTGACTAGAGCACCACCTGGCCTGGCAGCCGCCTAACGCAGCTTTCTGGACGGGAGCATCTCCGGCTGACCCTGAGCTTGGAGGTGCTCGTGGCTGGACCCCCGCCTGTCGGGGCCAGGAGCGTTCACGGCTTAGAGACTGGGCTTCTCGGGCCTCGGTGTCTCCCCAGGTGTGGGTCCCGGTGTCGAGAGGCGGGCTGCTGTCCGGGGCTTTGGAGAAGCGGCTCTGGGGTGGGCAGGTGGGCCTGGCCTGCCAGAGTGGCCTCAGGGTCCAGTCCTAATGGGGAACAAGTGGCCAGGTCCTGATCGGGCTGTGGGGGCCTTCTCCCCAAGGCCCTTGGCTCACAGGGCCCTGCGGTGCCACGGCCCCACCTCACCCCTCGGCCCCTCAGGTGTGTGCCCGTGGCCCTGCAGGACATCCTGGGCTCTCAGGCCCTGTCCCCGCCACGAGGCCCGGGCTTGAGTCCTTTCCCTCCTGCCAGAGCGGCCCCGAGCAGCTGCTGATAGTCTCTGAGCCTCAGGCTTCCCCCGCCCCACAGACAGCGTGCTCTGTGACCTGGAGACTCTGCAGGACCGAGGGCCAGGTCTGCCCCACAGCCCCTGGGGAGGCTGACACAGAGGTCAGGACGCTGTGTCGGGGGCAGCAGCCTCCTGGGGACCTGCCTACGAAGGCCACATGGGCCAACCCTCCTCCTGCCCCCACCCCTGGAATGAAGGCGGGGAGCTGGGGGGCCCCAGACACCCAGCCAAGGGGTCCAGGCGGCACACGTAGGAAGGCCGCCCCAAAACGCGCCGCAACTTGCTCACGACTAGTGCTAGACGGAACCTCAGACGTTGCGCTTGCACAGAGGAACGCCACAGCAGACACGGGCTTGAACCCGCGGGGCTCAAAGGCAGGGCAGCACCGCTCACTGGATATAACATTCCCGTAAACTTTGAAGTCTATGCCTGGAGGAAAAAACCTCGTTGTTAAAAAGGCAGAATAAAGACCACCCGGATACACTGGAAGAGCGGCTCCCCAGCAGACGCGCCGTGGTGAGCGCGGAGGCCGGCCGTGCGCGCGGGCGGAGCTGGCGTCGGAGACGAGTGCGGGCCTGCACAGAATGGAGACGGCAGTGGCACCCCGCTCTGGTCCTCTTGCCTGGAAAATCCCATGGATGAAGGAGCCTGGAGGGCTGCAGTCCATGGGGTCGCTGAGGGTCGGACACAGCTGAGCGACTTCACTACACAAAATAAATGAAGAGGATCGGAAATGGTAAACACCAGGGGTACATCTATAAGACTGATTGCTGTTCGAATCTCCCTATAAGCAACTGAGTTTGGGGAGTGGCGAAGTGAAGAGTTTAGGAAACGTTTCCCCAGACAAATATCTCTATTAAGCTGGTCCAATTAGCAAAGATAACCGTTCAGAGTTTCTGGAGGCTGACCAAAGGGAGCCACTCACTCCACAGTATCTCCTGAACTGNCATCTATAAGACTGATTGCTGTTCGAATCTCCCTATAAGCAACTGAGTTTGGGGAGTGGCGAAGTGAAGAGTTTAGGAAACGTTTCCCCAGACAAATAGCTCTATTAAGCTGGTCCAATTAGCAAAGATAACCGTTCAGAGTTTCTGGAGGCTGACCAAAGGGAGCCACTCACTCCACAGTATCTCCTGAACTGGGCAAGCAGAGCGAGGCTGTGGGACTCGAGCTGGGGGCCGCTCCCGACCCCGGGCTCTGAGCCGCAGGAGAGCCACTGCCTCCAGCTTTCTGAGACAAGCAGCTTCCATGTGGACCCAGCAGACCCACCTCCCAGGAAGGGGCCTCAGAAGAGCTCAACCAGATGGCAGCTGCGCTGGGGCCCCTGACCTCCCGCTCCAGCCGCTGCTCTGCATGGCAGATCCAGGCAGAGAGGCAGGTGAAGAGTGTAGAGCTTCTCCACTCGAGCTCTGTGCCGCTGGAGGGCTGTCCCGGGGGGTCAGCAGCCGGGGGTCAGCTCCCAAGGTCCTGGTGAGGATGGGTGACCCGGGTGTGTTCAGACCAATGTGCACTGGCGCAGCCCAGCCTGCTGACCTCTGAGCCGCCAGCAGTCGGGACCGGGTAACGGACGCACCTTTACCGCCCCTGCCTTCCTGAAGCTCTCCGTGGTAGTGATCTGGTTGGGGTGGCTAGTGAAGTGTGAGCCCTTCCACCCCCAGGTCCTGCCTCCATAGCACAGAACTTCTGCCCAGGGGAGGGTCAGGGCGAGCTCCGAAGACTGCCAACAGCTCTCCCTTCTCAGCCGGGCTGACCTTATTTGGATTGGACTGCAGACCAGTTTATGCTCCAGGACATCCCTGAAAACAATAGAGTAATCAGCCAGCAGCAGATCAGTGGACACCGACAGAGGCAGGCAAGCCGGAAATATAACTGGGAGATTGTGGGAAAATACAAGCAGAGCACTCCTGGCTGAAACCTGAGTCACCCGCAGTGGTCTTTCAGGCTGTGAGCAAGCTGAAACTGCACCATCTGCAGTGACAGAGAGGGGCCTGTCCTGGAGGAAGCCTAGATATTGTGCTTAGCAGACAAAGACGTTCGGGGAACTGCCACAAACATGTTCAAAGAAGTAAAGGGAACCATGTTGAAGAAATTAAAGGAAGGCATTGTGATAACGACTTACAAAACAGACTATCAGAGAAGGTAGAAAGACCAAGAAGAACCAAGTGAAGTCGCAAGTCGAAAGTATGAGAACCACAATGAGTAATTCACGAGAGGCCCCACAGCAGATCTGAGCTGGCAGAAGAAAGAGTCAGTGAACTCAAAGATAGCTGAATACCAGTTGTGTAACCCAAATAAAAGAAAGAAAAAGCAATGAGGAAAATGAACGGAGCCACGGAGGAATGTGGGACACCATTCAGCAAACAACGCATGCGGAGCAGGGGCCCTAGGAGAGGAGAATACTGGAAGAGTAGCTGGTGAAGAGCCGCGAGGAGCCCAGAAGGGTAAGCCCAAGAGATCCATTGGAGGCGCACTTCAGAGTCCACGACACGGGCAAGCGGAGAGAGAAAGGGCAAGCGTGCCGAGCAAACGGCGGCCTTGAGGAAGCTGGGGCTTCTGTGAATGAGCCCAGTTACAGCAGAAGGAGCCAGAAGGAAAAGCTTCTCGTCACAGGATTCCAGTGTTTAGACCCTAGGAAATGCGGGCTATCAGGGCATGGGGTGATAGCCTGTCCATGAGTTTATTGTGGGGATGGTTTCATAGATATGTTTATGTATAAACAGTATATGTACGCAGAGGTCACGTACCAGTTTTACACTTAAAGTATGTGCAGTTCATTGTATGAAAACGATACCTCAGTAAGGTTGTTTCTTGAAAGTGAATCAATACGTAAAACTCATCACTTCTTAATTAGTTCACATTTTGCTCCTGCCCTTAATTAGTTCACATTTTGCTCCCCAGGCAGGCAGGAAATCCTTAGGCTTTCGGGCTGTGTGATTGACACGGCTGTGTTTCTGTCAAACTTTATTTGACAAAATAGGTTAAATCTGTTGACCTTCGGGCTATGATTTGCAAACCCGGTCCTGATCGGGAGAAGGAAATGGCCACCCACTCCAGTGTTCTTGCCTGGATAGCTCCACGGACAGAAGAGCCTGGCGGGGTACAGTCCACAGGGTCATGAAAGCTGGACACGACCCAGTGACTAGAGCACCACCTGGCCTGGCAGCCGCCTAACGCAGCTTTCTGGACGGGAGCATCTCCGGCTGACCCTGAGCTTGGAGGTGCTCGTGGCTGGACCCCCGCCTGTCGGGGCCAGGAGCGTTCACGGCTTAGAGACTGGGCTTCTCGGGCCTCGGTGTCTCCCCAGGTGTGGGTCCCGGTGTCGAGAGGCGGGCTGCTGTCCGGGGCTTTGGAGAAGCGGCTCTGGGGTGGGCAGGTGGGCCTGGCCTGCCAGAGTGGCCTCAGGGTCCAGTCCTAATGGGGAACAAGTGGCCAGGTCCTGATCGGGCTGTGGGGGCCTTCTCCCCAAGGCCCTTGGCTCACAGGGCCCTGCGGTGCCACGGCCCCACCTCACCCCTCGGCCCCTCAGGTGTGTGCCCGTGGCCCTGCAGGACATCCTGGGCTCTCAGGCCCTGTCCCCGCCACGAGGCCCGGGCTTGAGTCCTTTCCCTCCTGCCAGAGCGGCCCCGAGCAGCTGCTGATAGTCTCTGAGCCTCAGGCTTCCCCCGCCCCACAGACAGCGTGCTCTGTGACCTGGAGACTCTGCAGGACCGAGGGCCAGGTCTGCCCCACAGCCCCTGGGGAGGCTGACACAGAGGTCAGGACGCTGTGTCGGGGGCAGCAGCCTCCTGGGGACCTGCCTACGAAGGCCACATGGGCCAACCCTCCTCCTGCCCCCACCCCTGGAATGAAGGCGGGGAGCTGGGGGGCCCCAGACACCCAGCCAAGGGGTCCAGGCGGCACACGTTCTGGGAAGGCAGTGCCCGGGGCAAACAGGTGGGGAGGCGGGGGCCGCCCCTCCCGCCACCGCCCAGCCCGCCCTCGGGGCCTGGGGCCGTCCAGGTGCACGGCCGCCTCCCTGCCTGGCACTGAAGCCACGCGGCTCTGCAGGAAGAAGTGGCCCCGGGGGTGGGTCAGTCCCGGCAGGGGGGCCCGGGCCCTGTGAGGTACAGTCTGCGGGGCCCCAGATCCTGGGGCCACAGCCCAGGAAGGTGCGGGCCCCGGGGTGGGCCGCCCAGCCCCCAGGAGCCAGCCTCCATCCGGGCCCCTGGCTGGGATGCACCGTCTCTCCCTCTCTCACACACACGTGCACGAGCATTCCACGGCACTGAGTGCACACCTGGGCTTCCCGAGGGGAGGACCTGTCCTTACTTGCGGTGGCAGCTGGAAGTCCCCGTGGACTCTAGTCTGGCCCTGAGCCGCCTGTGGCCTGAGCTCCTTGCTGGGGCTGGTTGTGAGCCCAGCCTAGGGACAGGCCACCCGGCGAAGGGCCAGACCCCTCACGCTCCCTCAGTGTGGGGGTGTGGGGAGCCCCGTTCTGGCCCACTGTTCCCAATACCCTCAACCCTGCGTCCGCTGCTGGGCACACCCTCGGCTGGGGTTCCGCCCAGGCGGGCTCTCCCCCTGGTCTGATGTTCCTCCCCACCCTCCTCACTCCACCGCTGGCAGTGGCTCCTCACTGTCTGCAGATAAAACGCTCAGAGCTGACATTCGGTTCCTGCTGGCTCCAAGCTGCCCGCCAGGCGCTGCCCGCGGGCCTCCTGAACACCAGGTCCTGAGCTGCTGGCAGGCTCCTGCTTCCCAGCATGCTTGTTTCTTTCCATGTGGTACCCTCCTCCAGGAAGCCCTCCAGAGACTCTCCATGGAAGATGAGCTGGCCCTCACTCCCTTGCAGGACAGATGTCTCCTGCTGAGTCCTGATTCAAAGCTGACTCCAGCCAGTGATGGGGGTTGAGGGATGGGGGTGCAGGCCACGTGACTCAGAGCCAGCCACAGCCCCCTGGAGCACTGGCTGCCAGGCCTCCCCAGCCCTCTCCATGCCAGCTGGGACAGGCGCTCAGACCTTGGCCTTGCCACGGGATTCTATCTTTAACTCCTGGACAGCCAATTCTTCTCTATTTTGAGAGAAAAAAATTCCACTCTGGAGTCTGGTTCAAAAAGTCCTCGCCCAGTTAGGCCAGTTCCCTAGAGAAACAACTGGCCTTTGCCATAGTCTTGTGGAGGGGGTGAGGGGGCAATGAGGAGGAGCTGC
>SJXO01001460.1:199427-216342 GCA_006408615.1 Connochaetes taurinus
GGACGGGGAGGGGCAGGAGGGGAGGGCCCCCCAGGCAGAGTGGGAGCAGCGGGTCCCGGGTGCCTCCATGGGGGCTGACTGTGGGGCTGCTGTGGGGGTGACCCTGGCGGGCCCCCACCCCTGCTGCAGGAAGCTCCTACAGCCCTCTGTCTTGGCTGTCTGCCCCTTGCAGTGTGGCCACACCTGGCTTGGGCCCTCACCACAGTCTGTGCTGTAGGAAAGGGCCACGGCGCATGTGCACCTCTGGGTGCTGGGCTGCTTCTGGTGTGATGGGCGCACGCCTGGACACGTATGTGTGCACACCTGCACTCATGCCTGTGGGGACCAGTCTCCCCGGGGCCCCGGCCAGCGCCCTCGCCCGACGGCCGGAGTGCACGTCGTCTGTGTCAGCACCGATGTCTGCCGCCGTCTGCATTCGCTGTGACCATCTGTGGGTGCAGAAACGTCTCGCTGGGCTTTCTGAGAGGTTTTTTAAAAATTGGCAGACTTCATTTTTTAGAGCAGCTTTAAGTCTACAGGAAATGGAGCAGAAAGAACAGTGGGTCCCTGTGTAAACTCCCAGCAGACACACACCATCCCCGGACGTCACTCATCCCGCGTGCGTCCTTGCCGTCGAGTCAGCATCGCCTTGCTAGCGCCTTGCTGCCCGCGGTCACCCTCAGCTCTCGCTGTCTCACGTTCCCGGAGCTCTGACGAGTGCACCACGAGGTCTTTGTACACTGACTTCACTGCCCTGAGGACCCCCGTGCTCACCGCCCCCGATCCCCACCCAGGGCCCTCAGCAGCTTCCGACCTCGCCGCCGTCTCTGTGGTTTCCTTCCTGCAGGACTTCTTTCAGAAGCACCGGTCAGACCATGGCATTCCCCGAGGCCCACCAGCTGTGCATCTGTGAGCAATATTTACTGGGAGTCCTGAGTTTATCATCAAGGTTACAGGGCAGCCAAGGGGAGACTGTCCCTGCAGGAGCCGGGGGGGCGGAGGCGCCGCAGGCATAAAACCCACAGTCAGTGGCTGAGCCTCGTGGCCCCAGACGTGTCGGTGCCGAGGACAGAGGTGCTCCGGGGGCTCCTGAGAGGAGGAGGGGGGCAGGGATCTCTGGGCAAGGCCCCGGGTGGATGGGACCTCGGCAGGCCCACAGAGAGTGAAGGCTGGCACAGCGGCCCTGCAGGGCTCTGAGAGGCAGTGGGCTGCAGATGGGGCAGATCCGCAGGCTGGGGGCACGGGGTGCGTCTTCTCTGCCTGAAGCCTGGTGCCTGCGACCCCGCGGGGACTGTCTCCCCCGCCTCATATCCGTCATCCAGGACGGCAGGGCCGTGTCCGTGCCTGGGCTGCTGCGGTGCCCTGGGTCCGGCGGGCGCCCTCCCGTGCCAGTGCGCAGGGGCCTCCGCAGGGTGGGAAGGAGCTGGGCCGGGTGTGGGCGGTGACCGTGGGCAGGGTCTTGGGGCCTGTGCCACTGAGCGCCCCAGCTGAGAAGCCAGCACGCGAGTGAAGGGACGTGGGCCTCAGCTCCAAGCCTGAGGGACAGGAGTGTCCCCTGGCACCGCTTCTGCGTGGCGAGCACCCCGAGCCAACCGCTCCGACTCCCTTTCTGCAGCACAAGATCCTCACCAGCACCCGGCAGCCTTGGCTCCAGCCTCCTGGCGGGGGTTACTCTTAAACGGGGGCCTGAGACGAGGGTCTTGAAGGGGCAGAGGCACCCGTCTGAGCCCCAGGGCCCTTCTGATCCCTCCGAACAGTGGGACCAGGCGGCTGGGAGGGGAGTGTGGTGGACAAGCTGTCGCCTTCTCGGCGACACGGAGGTGAAGGATTCTGAGTCCCCACCCTGCAGCCAGGGCTCTTGAGAGAGGAAGGCCCCAGCAGCAACACCGTCCATTTCTGATGCCTGCCTTGGTCTCTGTCCGCTCCTTGCGGAGGTGGGGGTGGTGAGCAGGGGCCCTTGGGGGGAGGCTGGCTGAGAGGGGAGGATGGTCCCCGGAAAGCCGGGGCTGCAGCCCTTCTTCCTACCTCCAGGCCTGAGGATTTCTGGACACTGGCTCTGGGCGCCAAGCTGGGGTCAGACTGCAGTTTCTGGGTCCTCCTTGGCTGGATGAGGGCGGGCCCCGTGTGGAGCAGCAAGGCCTGACAGCAGCCTCAGGCAGACTCACTTGGGTCCCTGGAGGTCAGGTGAGCACCCCCCGTCTCCCCCTGCACCCCTGCCTCTACCCCTGTGGCCCTCCTCCCAGCTCTGTGTCAGGCAGAACCTCCGGCTGCCCTCCAGAGTCCCCCCTCCACCGATCGTGGGGATTGGACTCTTGGCTTGAAGGTGGGAGGGCAGCGGGGAGGGGATGAGCCCCAGGGCTCCTCTTCTGTCATCTGGAACCGACCTGTCCACACGATGTGCTCAGAGCTGAGGCCGCGGGACACTTGCCCCTCGCCTCCAGGCCCAGCCGTCCGGAGGCCTCAGGCCCCAGATGCCCACGGGAAAGGAAGTCGGTGGCTACAGGGGCCATTTGAGGCCAGCGTGGGTGAGCTGGCACCCAGAGGCCTTAATTACCGTTGGCGCGGGGCCTCCAGCACACCTGGAAGAAGAGCTGCGGACAGCCCGCCCAGGGCCGTCTGCGGGGTCTAGTCACAGGCGCCGCCTCCTGCCCCCCCACCCTAGTCACTGAGACACGGAGCGCGTGCGAGCGAGGGGCTCTCTGCTCAGAGGAGCCGGCGGGCAGAGGACGGCCGCGGCCCTGTGACGCGGCTTCCCTGCTGCCAGCATGCCCGCCCCGGCTGCCAGGCGCCCAGCCCGTCTGCCCCTCTGCTTCCGGCCAGGGCCTGAGTGCTCCCAGGAGGAGCTCCAGGGCAGGCTCAGCCCTGGCTCCAGCATTGGGAGTGGAGGCCAAGTGAGCAGAAGTGGGGGACCGCCTGAGTCTCCCTAGGGCCCAGGGCTGTGCAGACCTCAGGGAACGGAGTGTGGACCCCTCCTGAGTTGGTATGGGCCTGGGGATGCGTGCCTCTCAGCGTGTCAGCTTCAGTTCAGTTCAGTTTAATCGCTCAGTTGTGTCTGACTTTTTGCGACCCCATGAATTGCAGCACACCAGGCCTCCCTGTCCATCACCATCTCCCAGAGTTCACTCAGACTCACCTCCATCGAGTTAGTGATGCCATCCAGCCGTCTCATCCTCTGTTGTCCCTTTCTCCTCCTGCCCCCAATCCCTCCCAGCATCAGAGTCTTTTCCAAGGAGTCAACTCTTCACATGAGGTGGCCAAAGTACTGGAGCTTCAGCTTTAGCATCATTCCTTCCTAGGAAATCCCAGGACTGATCTCCTTTAGAATGGACTGGTTGGATCTCCTTGCAGTCCAAGGGACTCTCAAGAGTCTTCTCCAACACCACAGTTCAAAAGCATCAATTCTTCGGTGCTCAGCTTTCTTCACAGTCCAACTCTCACATCCATACACGACCACTGGAAAAACCATAGCCTTGACTAGACGGACCTTTGTTGGCAAAGTAATGTCTCTGCTTTTCAATATGCTATCTAGGTTGGTCATAACTCTCCTTCCAAGGCATAAGCGTCAGCTTCCTCTCCTGCAAATCCGAGTGTTTCCTCCCGGGACACGTTTATATTAAATGCCCCAGACTACACCCGAGCATACTAGGAGCTCAGAAGTGAGGGCTGCTTGTTTGTTTACTAACTAGAAAGTAGACAATAATATTTCCAGCTGTGTGTGGTCAACTCCAACCTTGAGAAAAAAATCCTGTCTTGTTTTCCAGCTGAAGAAATCCACCCCAGCCCCGGTCTACCTGGGTTTCTGGTATGAATGGTGTGGCATTTGGTCAAAGGCATTTTCTGCACCAACTGATATCATGACGCCCTGTGTCTTTTTCACCTTGCTGATGGAGTGAATTACATTCTAGGTTTTTCTGCATTGAATAGACTCGCAAACGTGGAACAGATCCCACTGGGTTTTGGTGTCTAAATCTTTCTAAGCATTGTTGGATTCAGCTTGCTTTTACTTTATGGAGGATTTTTGGACCTAGGTTTGTGAGAGACGTTGGTCGTGGGGGCTTTGTTTGTTTTTCACACTGTCTTCGTCTTGTTTTGCTTTCAGGATCGTGCCAGCTTCATGGAGTGGGCTGGGAAGTGCTCCCGCCTGTGTTCTGGAAGAAATTGCATAAAATGGGTGTCTCTCCTTTTGCAAATATTTGGTAGAATTCTTTAGGGAAACCACTGGGTCTGGGAGATTCATTTTTTTTTAAAGGAAATTCTAAATTATCAACACAATTTCTTCCCTAGTTATAGGACCATTCAAATTACCTGTTTCATCTCGGTTGAGTTTTGAGGGCGTGTGTTTCTTAGGAAATTTTGTCCTTCTACCCTCCACTGCAGGACTGATGAGCATGCATGCTGTCGCCTTACTGCCCTTTTGATGGCACTGACTCTGGGGGCAGACTGTTTCTCCCTGACATGGATGGCTTCAGGTCTGGAACTCCACTCAAGCTGTGCCTGACCCAGGAAAGAGCCAACCCAAGGACACTCCATTCAGGGGTCGCCTGGAGACCCATGACCGGTACAACCAGGCCTCCAGGGGCGAGGGACAATGGGGACAGGCCTCTGGCGTGGACTTGGACGCAGGAACCGGAAGGACTGCGAGGGCCTCGTTTAGGCCTAGATGCCGGCAGCAGAAGCCACAGGGGGCAGAGGTGCTGAGGGGGGGTCCTCAGGGAAGCCCGCAGTGTCCTCAGGCGAGGGCGGCCCTCCGAGAGACCCCGGAGGCCGACCTCTGGGTCCCCCTCACCACTTCCACACGTCGCTGGGAGAAGGTCCCTGACAGCCAGCAAGTGTCACAAAGACCGTCACAAGCACCACAGAGCCGACCAGAGCCTGGCACGAAGGAGACACAGAAAGGAACCAGGGCCGCGGGCACAGGGGCGGGGCCGGGCCCCCAGGGCCACTCACGGGCGTCCTTGGCCAGGCTGAAGGGCGCTGCGCTGACTCTCCTTCCTGCAGCCCGGCCAGTCTGACCACGGCCTCTCCTCTGCGGGCCTCGGTGCCGGCCCCAGTACTGAGGGCGCCACAGCTGCCTCCAGCCCCACTGAGCACCAATATTGTCATTATCAGCAGAAGACGGGATGCTCAACACGGAGCCCCCTCCACAAAGCCTGGCTCTGTTTCTCATGGAGCCTCTGGTCCCGACGGACACACAGCAGGCACACAGGAAACACTCGTGAGCTAGTGACTGTCTCCAGCCGGGCCTGTCTTGACATTTTCTGAAGTTCTGCTGAACCAAGTCATCCGTGTACCCACCTTCTGCCCATCTGTCTCCCCACCCTCCACGCACTCATCACCCACTCACCCATCCATCCATCCATCCATCCATTCTCACCCATCACCTATTCTTCCATCCATCAATCTATCCATTCATCCATCCACACAGGATGTCCTCAGGGAACACCTGCGTCCAGCATCTCTGATAAGGTGAGCCTTGTCACAGGCTATTGGCCCATTGCTCAGACAAGGGCGCTGAGGCTTAGATACAGGAAGTGGCCCTGGTCTCCAGGCTGCCAGCCTCCCATTTTTGCTGGGAGAGCTGGACTTCATGTCCTCTTACAGTCTGGTTATTCCCTCGTGTCCAAGCCTCTTGTCCTAGGCCCTCCCAGCTGCAGACCTGTCTGTCCGCCCCCGCAGGCCAAGCACTGCCGCTGGTCACCGGCAGACCTGAGACCGCAACCTAAGTGCCAGCTCCTGGGCCCCTTGTCCCAGGGGCCTGCACCCAGCTTGTGGCAGGAGACAGTGGTGTCCGGAGGAGGGGCGGTGGGGTGGCGGGCTGAGCGGCGGGTCCTGGCCCGCGCAGGGTAGGCCTGGCGGGCGCCGCCCTCCAGGAGCAACAAGCTGCCGCCTGCCTGCAGCTTCCGGCTGCTGCTGAGCCGACTGTGGCCGGGGGGTGTGGGGGTGCAGGGGGGAAGGGCCTGCAGCCCTTGGCTCCCCCCATCCTCCAGCAGACACCAGCCAGCCTCCCTCAGGGCAGAGCCCCCTCCCGGGCGTTCCAGAGCCACACGCTCCCTCCTGGCCCACAGCGGTCTCTCCTGGGGCAGAGCGCCCCGGTTCCCACGCTGGCCACCCTCCCGCCTCTCTGCCTGGCGAGCTCCTTTTTGACCTCTGGGACCCTTTGAAATGCTCTCGCCATGGGAAGAGTCTTGAGGAGGTGAACCCAGGGAAGGAGGGGAGGGAGTCAGAACACGACTCCAGGAGTTGCCCCTGCCTCCCTGCAGGGCTCTGCGCCCCTCCAGGCTGGCCTGTCCTGAGGCCCCATCTGGGGGGCTGCGTCTCCCGCGCCCGGCGGTGCTTCCCATGGCCCCAGAAGGAGGCCGTGGCCTGGGCATGCACGAGGGTGGACATTCAGCCTGGGCGTCAGAGCCAGTCCCTTCGCAGGCGCCGCCCTCCAGCGCTGGGGCCTCCCTAGGAGCCACCCACCTGGGGCTTTCCTGAGCCTCCGAGCCTCCCTGCCTCCCCGCGTCCTGCCGCTCCTTCCCCGTGGGTTTTGGAGGTCCCGTCCCTCAAGAGCAGGCAACTCTCCCCCAGGCCCTGGGGTCCTGACCCCCTGCACTTGAATCTTACTGCCCAGAAGGTGGGAACCACTCCCTTGCAGAGAAACAGACCTTGGGGTCTGGATGCTGAGGGTCAGATTGGTGAGGGCCTCTGGGGTCATGCGACTGGTGGCCGGCAGCTGGCCGCAGCAGACCAGCCACAGAGCCGGGGGCCTGTCTCACTGGGTTCATTCCTGGAGGCTCTGCGGCAACACTGGGGCCCTTACGGCGTCTCCAGGGCCACCGGGAGCCTTGTGGGGTCCAGCAGCCTGGCTGGAGTCAGCGCAAACACGGGTGGGTGCCTCTGCGGGGTTTCTGCCCTGCTGCCTCCCTGCAAACTCCATGTGCGGGCTTCTTCCCTGGAGGGAGTAGGACCGGGGACGGGGCCGCGAGACTGCCCAGCGTGGCTGTGCAGGGCGCACTCCCACCCTTCACTCACTCCAGGGTGCGTCCTAGCTGGAGGGCAGCCACCCCGTCCTCCCCCCAAAGCGAGGAGCTCCAGTGGGCATGGAAAGTCCAGAGACCCCGCCAGCAGCCCCTGCCCTGGCAGAGGTGTGCCCGCCTCCCCACAGCCGCGGCCCCATGCCCTGGACGGCACACACCCAGGTCCCGGCGGCGGCCTCTCTGGAAGAGCCGCGTCTCCTCCCTTCCCCTCGAGGGGCCCCTGATGGCCCCGGGCTGACGGCTATTTGCCCTTTGGCCGACCTTCTTGGGCTGGGATCAGGGGTGGAAGAGACACCCAGACCCCGAGTCTGGGGAGGTTTCCACGCCCTCCTCTCTCCCCAGATCCTGAGGCCCCCAAGGGCCAGGACTGAGGCCCTGTTCCCACCTGCGGGTCCCAGCTCCTGGCCCAGGCAGCCCTGGAGGGCTGGAGGGGACCACTGGGCTCTGCATGGGGTCCTCAGACGCCCTGCTGTGATTGGGGGAAACGTGCGGACGTTCAGCAGAATGGGAAGGAGCCGGACCCAGAGAGGGTCCTTGCTTTCCTCAGAGGAAAGGGGTGTGCGGGCCCCGGGGCTGCTCCAACCCCAGGCGGGCCCTGGGGCCCCGGAACCCACCCTAAAAGGACCAGATGGTGCTTGGGCCCCCAGAAACCGAAAGGGGGCGCTACCTGGCTGGTCCCCGTGTTCCCAGAGGAGAGTGCCGTTCACTCCTCCGTTCACCTACTCACTCGGGCCTGCCTTCATGCCTGTGTCTTCAGCAGGAGGCCAGGCCACTGAAACTCAGAAACTATTGGTGGGAACTATTTTCCTGAACGCTTTTTTCCCTGGTAAAGCATATTCACCATTCCTGGACTTGTGAACATGCCCAGAAGGTTGTGTTTTCTCAAGAACTAGAGGGAAAAGGCACCCTCGCCCGTAAGACTTGGAGAGCTCAATGTGAGAGCAAGTGTCCCCATAAAAGTGCCCCCGCTGAGCTCCTCGAGTCCCCATCTCCCCGGGGTTTCCCCACCAGCAGCAGGTGGACCTCGGGGTCCCCGGCCCCACATCCAGCTTGCCCGACTGCAGTGCTGGAACACCGTCACGGGGAGCCTTGTTGTGGGGAGCGAGGCCCTGGGGGTCCAACGCAAGGCTGGGGGCTGGAGTGTCCACGGTGCCAGACGCAGGTCAGAACGGCGGGGCCGTGGGCCAGCCTGGAGTCTCTCCTCGGTAAAGCCGCGTCAGCCGCCTGCAAAGCACAAAGCCCTCAGGGACACACGTGCTCGCTCAGGGAAGGTGGCCAGGCCTCGGATGCAGGGACAGCATTCCTGGGCCCCTGTCCTGCCACAAAACCGCTTGTCACACATGAAACAGCAGATTAGGAATTTCCTATTCTATTTTTACTGTGAAATTTGCACTGGCAAAGGGCGTTTGGTTTGGAAAAGCTCTCTCCCTTTTTGAGCCGCTTGGCTGCACATGAAAGGGTGGTCGGGCTGGGTCCCCGAGTGGCGTATCCACAGCCTCACAGGCCTCTGGGACACTGATAAGGGATCAAAACCGCAGTACCGTCTGTTTTCATTGCTCTAGTTAACCATTAAAAAGCTGGTGGAGGTGGGGGCTGGGGGTTTGCTGGGTTGAGAAGGTTCCCTGGGGTCTGGGCTGAGCCCCAGCTGGGGGCTGTGGAGGAGGCGTGGGCCGGCTGGAGGCAGGCTGCTGTGGCTTCTTGGCCCTGGATTGGGGGCAGGCCCTCAGCCCAGAGATGCCCCTTAGGCTCCGCAGGGGGCCGGGTGGGGTCTCATGTTGGTGAAAGGCGCAGAGGCTCCAGGCTTGCTCCCCACAGGAGGTGACGCCCATCCGGGGGTCCACCTGCCCGGACGTCCTTCTGGACACACCCTCTTGGCCCACATGAGCAGCCCCGGGGGGCAGGGAGCGGGTCAGTGGCGTGGGAAGACAAGGAGGGTGGGAGTCCAGACTGCACCCACGATGGGGCAAATGTGGGAACTCTGCACCCACGGCCTTCTGGGGGAGGCCCAGCGGCTGCGGCTGGCGGGGATGTACCTGCTCTCAGGACCCTCTCAATCCCACACAAGGGAGGGCCCAGGGCCTTGACCAGAAAATCTCAGTGATGGAGAGACGTTTCCCTAAAACTTGAAGCTGCTCTCCCATCCCCACCTCTTGCTCCCTTGAATTTGTAGTGCTGGCCACTGCGAAGTTTTTACCCAAAAGTAAAATGCTGTGCAGTGGATGTCTCTCGACAAACAAGGAGAAAAAGGAAAACTTCCACCTTCTTGGGGCAGAAACTTTCTCTCTGAGGGTGGGGCCTGTAGGCTGCTCTTCAGCCGTTCAGCTGGTCTCCAGACAAATGAACCTGCCGGGAGAGAGTGACTTGTTCAGTTTAAGTCAGGGCTGCTGGGAGCTGGTGAGCTGAGTGAGTGTCCTCCACACACGTGTGCACACACACATGGATGGAGACATCTGCACACACGTGAACACGCCCACACCACACACATGCACCCAGGCTCTCAGGACACTGCCCCCAAATCCACAAGCTGGAGCAATTTCAAAAGCGCCCTCCCTCGAGGAGCTGACGTGGTCCTGAGATGCCCCCAGGGAGCCTCAGGATAAGAGGAGCTGGGGGAGGGGTCATGGCAGCCCGAGGTCACCGTGAGGCAGCAACAGAGTGCATGGAGCCTGAGGCTCAGGACGCTCTGCTCAGCGCTCCTGCAGGATGAGACACAGATTCTGGGGTTGCCCTCCCCGTGTGGATGGTGTGGACACACAGACCCCAAGGGGAGCCGAGGAGCGGGGAGAGTTCGGGCTGCAGGCCCAGGGCCCCCGGGGCCTCCACGGGAGAGCAGAGCACCTGCTGGGTCTCGGCCGACACCCTGGACAGGGAGGCATCGGGGCTGCTGTCCGGCGTGGCCCATCTGTTCCCCCAAGTTCAAATCTGGCGTTGCCTCCCAGTCGCCCAGTGGCTTGCTCCCTTAGCAATCTTTTCTGTAAAGGGCAGTGAGAGCCACACCCCCCGCCCCGGAGTTAGCGGGCTGGAGGCGGCCTGCAGCGCATCCCCGCCGGGTGTCATCTGGGCCAGCCCAAGGGGCGGGGCTGTGGGGCCTGTTCCTGCCCACCCACCCGAGGGGCACCAGGCTCATTGCCCGGGCGCAAGCGTGGGCCAGGCCCTCAATGCTCCGATTACCTTCTGAGCTGCTGCAGCTTGCTCAGGGTCTTCCAGGAAGGAAGGCAGTGGAGAGTCACCTATTGTCTTCTCAGGTTCGTATTCCTCCTGGAATCGAACCAGCAACTTGGGCCCAAACTGGGATGCTCTCCTCACACGCTAAGGACAAATGCCCAAGTGGCCAGGGTTCAGGGAATGGCACTGGGGGAGGAGGCTGGTGCTCCCCTCCTACGCTGGACATGGGAGGGCAGGGCCGGCCTGCACGGATCAGCTCCTGCCCTGCCGCTGGCTGAGAAAAGGCCTCAGTCCTGAAGCTCCTTGGCACCTGGCCTGTTTTATGAGCCAAGCAGCCAAGCAGCCACAGAGGGGACTCAAAGTTCTGACCACCTGAACGTTTAAAACTTGTGTGTGTGCGGAAGGCCCACAGCTGGCAGAAGAGAGGGCAGGGCTGGCAGAAGAGAGGGCAAGGCTGGCAGAAGAGAGGGCAGGGCTGGCAGAAGAGAGGGCACAGCTGGCAGAAGAAAGGGCAGGGCTGGGTGTGCTGCTCTCGACGGCAGGGCCCTGCTGCATGTGGCTGCGTGTGGCTGTGTGTGGCTGCGTGTGGCTGCGTGAGATTATCTGTGAGAGTCACGCCAGGCGTGGCTGGCCCTTCCTGGCTGATCACGTGCTGAGTGGTGTGGCTGCCATGGGGGCCCAGCTGCAGTGACTTCGCTCCAAAACCTCGAGGCACAGTTCTGAGGACTTGCAGACCCCACGTGGCTGGGGCATGTGGGCACCGTCGAATGGCGCCCCGGTTCTGGGGCTCCACCTTGGCCCTTCGCCCCGGGCTCTGTGGCCGGTTCCCTGCCAGGCCTGTCTGCTCTCTTTTTCTAAACCCCTGTCTGGGGCCTGGGCCCTCTTCTTGTCCATGGTTCTCAGATCTTTCTCTCCAACTTCGTACCACTTTGTCCTTCGGCTTTACTTTCTGGGCGATTTCTTCAACCTTGTCCCCAGATCTTCCGTTTTACCGTCGGGTCCGTATTCCTACGGCTCTTTCTTTCCTGCCTGCGCGTTCTCCGTGGTGCCTGGGCAGTGTCACGGTGGCGGTCGGTCCTGACATCCGAGAAGTTTCCTGACGCGGCCTCCTCCCCGCTCCTCTTTGCGGGTCTGTTTTGGACTGCGTTTCCCCGTTGCAGCCTGGGGACTGTGGCGGGTGCCCAGGCTCCAGAGCCGTACCCTTCTGGTGGCGCCGTGTCTGGGAAGACCCTCCTGCGGGAGATGGAGGTGCTGCTGCCCTGGGCCCTGTCACTTGCCTGGGTTCCTGTGTATCTGGTGGGTCCCAGCTCTCAGCTAGCCTGGCATCAGAGACCAGGTCGTCTAACAAATCTCCAAATCCTGCTGGTCGGCGATGGGGGTCCTGGGAGTGCGGACAAGGGCTCACCCAGGCTCGCCCCGCCTGCCTCCCTTGGAGCGCACAGCACCCGGGGCCTCCACCCCACGGGCTCTCCCCACCGCCCTGGGCTCCTGCCTCTGCGGGCCGCGGCCTGCGGGCGGCTCGGAGGGAGGAGGCGAGGTGTGTCCACCCCTGCTCCTTCCCCGGAAGCAGCTCCGCTTTCCAGAACGTGTGCTTCAGAACCCAAGGTCTGCTTATTACTCTAGCAAAGCGGGGTGGGCTTCTGTCCAGGTGGGCCTGGGTGGGACCCAGGCACAGCCACTTTATAACCTTCGTGACCTTGGCCACCCCCACGCCTCTTGGAACCCTGTCTCCTTATCTGTTTAATGAGAGCAAAAATCCCACCTGGCAGGGCTGTTGTGGGGCGCAGAGCAGATAACAGGCCATAAAGTGCCCGCTGAGGGCTTGGCACGCAGCTGGCGCAGCCGTGAGAGCAGCCTTTGTGCCCTTGTTTGTGTGGGTGTCTTATCTCCGCAGCCCGGAGCCAGGGCCGGCTCATCTCGCCGCGGCCCGCGGCTCCGCGAGGCTCGCAGGCTGGCCCCCGGATCCGGGCCTGTGTCCGAGTGGGGCGCAGGGCGGGCCCCCAGGAATGCCATCAATCTCCCTGGCCTCAGGGCTGATCCCCCATCTCCGAGAGGCCACCTGCCGCCCAGCGAGGCTGTCAGCCCCGGGAAGGGCGGCCTGTCCCCACAAGACCGGGCTTGTGCTGGAGCCGCGTCCGGAATTCCGCAGAGCCGCCGTGCCTGCTCTTGTCGAGGAATGTCCCCCTCCCCAGTGCCTGCCCCTGGCCCCCTCCACCGCCATCCCGCCTCTGCTCCCTGGGAGGACACGTCCCAGCCACAGACCCAAGTGTGCGGGGGGACCAGCGTCGCCCACAGAAAAGATTGGCTGCATGAAAGTGAGGGCCAGCTGGCCCAGGACACGTGGTGCTGGGAGAATCTGGACCCCGAGCCACAGGTGTGCACAGAGGCCCCAGATGCAGCCGCAGAGGCTGGGGAGGTGCCCCGGTCTGGATGCTCTCAGGACCCTCCGAGACCGCGGCAGGAGTCTGCTGGGGGCCGGTGGGCCCTTCTGCCCGTCCTGGCCTCTGGTGACGTCCAGGGTGCTGGCTGCAGCCCACCCGTGAGCCTGCTGGGGGACGAGGCAAAGCTCTGCCAGACACACAGAGAAGGGGCTGGGTGGGGAGCCCACAGGTGGCCCCTGGGCCTGACCAGAGGCTCCCTTTCTGCAGGCCCAGATGCCAGGGTCTCTATGACTGGGGGTCTTGCCCAAGAGGCTCTGGTCTGAATGTGGGCTGCAAGACCCACGCCCCCCACCTTGATGTCCAGCCTGACCCCTGCCCTGGGCAGCCCTTCCTCTCTGAGCCTTGGTGTCCCTGCCCACCCACGAGATGAGGCCAGGAGTACCTCTTTCCCGTGCTGAGGGGCAGCCCAGGGGCCACCCAGAGGACCCCTGGTGTCCACTCCCTCACGAGAGGGTGAGGCAGAGTGGATCAGTGTGAAGTCCCCACTGTTGAATTTCCAGGGACATTCGTGTTTCCAGAGCCCCCAAGAGCTGCCTGGAGCGTCGCCCAGGACCGCTGCCTCTGAGTGACCACAGTTCTGGCTTCCAGGCTGGTGCTCTGGGAGGATCACGGGCCGGGAGGACCAATGGGTGGCACCTGATGCCTGCCCCAGGCCCGGCCCCACAGGCGTCCACTCCTTTGCTCGGCTTTGCCCTTCCCGAGCCCCTGTGGGAGAGAGCTCGGCATCTGCTCCTGTCACCCTGCTCCATGCCTGTGACACCCACTCACGTCACGGGTCTGCCGTGTGTCTGCTTCGCTGGGGCACGAGTCCATCGCGGGGATGAACCACGGCCCGTGGATGGCTCAGTGGGTGGTTTCTAGCTCCGGCTCTCGGGGTAAAGCAGGCGTGACTCACACTTGTCTGGGTGGACGTGTGTGCTCGGGAGCTGGTCTCACGGTGTGACTGTCTCCTGAAACGTTGTCCGAAGCACTATCAGTTTGCACCCTCACCAGCAATGTTTGAGAGCCTTCATCTATTACCCCCAAGCATTTAAAATCCAAAGTTCTCTTACTTAGGAAATTCCAGCTTCAAATGCCTTCACTGGTGATTTTTAGCAAAAATATTCAGGAAACAAATAGGCCACTCAACTCTTCCAAGCACAGCAAAGAAGGAAACACCCTCAACTCACTTTCAGAAGTGATTACATTCTCGACAACAAAACTTGTGAGGAGTAGTCCAAGAAAAGATTACAGGCCCTGAAAAAATCAACGGAGCAATGGGATAATACACTGTGATCAAGTTGTGTTTATCCCAGAAATAAAATAGTGGTTTAATACTATAAAACCAATCAATATAATCTTCTGTCTCAATCGATATGAGAGGAAGATCGTATCAACAGATGAAGAAAAATGTTTGATATAGTTCAATATCCATCCGCCCAAAAAAATGCTTCCGTTAGGAATAGAGGAAACTTCCTTAACCTTAACTGTACGCATAAGAAACTTATAGCTTTCACTCTGAGCCTGGGAAGGAGGTGGAGTTTCCTTTTCCCGTTTCACTCAGCAGCATCTGAATGGAGGCCCCCACCAAAGCTGCAGGGTGTGAAAAATACATGAGAGGCATAAGGATCGGCCAGGAGAATAGAAAACCTCCGCTGCTCTTAGAAGACGCGATCATGTGTGGAGAAAGTGCAGGAGCAAGGAGATAACGTTTCCAAATTGATAAGAGACCCAGGAAGTTTGCTACATTCAAAGTCAACACGCAAAGCGTAGCTGCTTCTCTAGAGGCCGGTGACACACTGCGACTTAGAGAGCACCTCGCGTACAAAGGCGTAAAAGTACGAGATGCACAAGAGACAGAAGACGCGTAGGGTTCTGACAGAGGAAACCGATCGAAAGAAACTGAGCGGCGAACCAGACCTGAGTAATTAGACTAACGGAACACTGCAGTCGTGAACTAAGAGTTGGTTTTCCCCAGAGGAATCCGCAGAGTTTGTATAATACCAGCCTAAATCTCTTCTTTTATTTTTGGTGGATCATTGCAAATTGATTCCAAATTTGTGCTGAGATGCAAAGAGCTGAGAACAGCTAAGACTCCCTGAAGGACAAGGGACAGACTGGCTTTGACAGCTAGCTGAGTGTAGCTTCATCTTCATGGCCCGGTGGCACAGACCGCTGGGACAGAGCGGCGAGCCCACAGACAGGTCACGCACGCAGCGTCAAGCCGGGCAGGGCGGCCGGCTTCTGGTTCTGCACTCACAGAGCCAGAAACCACCACCCCGACCTCACCAGGAAGGCGCTGAGCGACCCAAATTCAGCCATCCTTCCCAGGTCCACAGCGGGCGGCTGCAGAGCTGGCCTCGCCCCCAAGATTGCAGAGACCAGGGGCCGCTGAACACAGAGATGAACCCCGAGCTACGAGGGGGCCGAGGGTGCGCTTCAGCGACCCTGGCGGACAAGCTCCTAAACGCGGCGCGAAGCCAGCGCACTTCAGAGGGTGCTGAGAGAGGATGCTGAGAGGCACCTTTGCAACTTCTGTCTGTGGGTGGACTTCTCGTACAATTTACAAAACAATAGCTGGAAAGGCAAAGACTGATCAATTCTAACCCAATTAAGAAGTTTTGTCTCACTGAAAGGCCCCATAAAAGGAGTGAAGAGAAAAAGCGCAGAGTGGGAGGAAACCTATGTCCATTCAGCCGAAAAAGGAGGCCGGGCTGCGGAGCACCAGCAGGAACAGGGGTCAGCAGAGCCGCGAGCTTGGTCCAAAGCGGCAGCCAGCGGCTCAGCAGGAGAAGCCCAGACGATCGGGCCTCGTCAGGAGTCAGGAAACGCGAGCGAAGGTCACAATGCGAGACCCTGAGTCACCCAGCAGCTTGGCAAACGTTTAAGAAGTGAGTAGACCAGCGGCTGAGAGGGTGCAGGAACCCACACCCCTGCCGAGCGGGGGTCACTTGGCACCAGTATCTTGGGAAAGCCCAGTGAGCACACCCCAGACAGCCCTTCCGCCCGTCATCAGCCCCGGAGAAATCCCCAAGCCGAGGACGTGGGGGTTTTCAGGGAATGTCCACAGCAGTATTATTTATAAAGCAAAAAAACCAAAAAACAAAAAACCTGGAAACAACCCAAATGTAACACTCAGGGCAGCATGAACAGCGTGTGAGGTGTTTGCACAGTGGAGCCCACCCTGCCCCAGACGCCGGGAAGGACTCAGCCCAGAGGGGTGCGTCCCGGGACACAAGGGCCAGAGGCCACTGATGAGAAATCAAGACCCGGCAGAGCGAGCGCGCTCAAGATAAAGGGACAGAGAAGAGTGAGGCAGGGATGTTGTGAAGCTCAGGGCAGGAAGCGAAGGGGGCGAGGCTTGCTCGTGTCTTCACCTCGGGGCATGCGTGGGCTTCCCAACGACGAGCTTTTGCACACACCACACTGAGGTCTAATTCCTCCCCCAACCTGCCCTGAGCAGGATTCCTTTCACAAGTTTAGGAAAACTGAACTTCAAGACAGAAAGGAACGGATCTGCTTCAAGCCCCTCTCCCCACCGGCCCCCGCGGCCCCACAGCTGTTCCCCGCAGCAGATCAGCAGGCCAGGAATCACTCATGCCGCCCCGCAGAGGTTTTCTGCTTCAAGCCCCTCTCCCCACCGGCCCCAGTGGCCCCGCAGCTGTTTCCCGCAGCAGATCAGCAGGCCAGGAGTCACTCGCGCTGCCCCGCAGAGGTTTTCCCGGTGACGCAGCTGCCGTCGGATCCCATGAGCAGGTGGTCAGGGTCCGAGTGAACAGGCGGGTGGAGGGCTGAGCACCTGGCCAGGCCTGCAGAGACGGCAGAGCCTCGGGAAGGCTGCCCACGCAGCCTCTGGGCTGGAGGTGGTCACGATGCTGCTGAAGGTGATGGGGCCTGGCAGTGATGGGCCGAGGGGACCCTCCTCCAGGTCACTGGGGGGCCCCGTGTGACCTCCACAGTCCAGAGGGGAGGCGTGGGACTCGCCGCGGCCCTTAGCCCCGAACCTCCGTCTCCAGCACCCAGGCTGCCTGGTCTTCGGGGCTTGGAGGGCCTGGGGGGGCGTGGGACGTGGCACATGGAGACGCGCACGTGGCGACGGAACGTGGCCTCCCCTCCCTCCCGGCGTCACTCCCGGCATCTCATGTCCACCCGAGAGGAATGGTCGGGAGCTTGTTGGCATCTGGTGCTCCTCCCGAGGGCTTTCCCTGGGGGCGCTGTGCCAGCACCCCTGGTGAGACTCCAGTCCTGAGCAGCTGAACTGTCAGCCAAATGCCCTGGGTCCCTCCCTGTCTCCATCTGCGCTTGTGCAATGCAGTCACCCAGATTCTTCCA
>SJXO01001460.1:217816-231147 GCA_006408615.1 Connochaetes taurinus
AGACAGACAGTTCCTCACAATTTCCTTCTGGATTAGCTGAGAAAACAAAAGAAGATGAATATAATTCCTTTAAATGAGAATGGTAGAAATTGTCCACACAAAATGAAATTTGTACAAACAAACTGCCTGTGGTAAATTTTGCTTTGGGCTCTAAGTTGAGAGTAAGTCATGCAAACCGTGGCCCAGGAGAAGAGACATTGTGAGGAAGCGGGCAAGCCTCTCACCCCTGGCGTCTCCCCTGATCCCCACACACCCCACACGAGAAGCTCTAATCACAAAACTGATATGAATAATTAACAGTGAATAAATCATAATTTTTTGGTAAAATTGAAATGGCAAAGAAATTATTTCTATGAATAGAATTTCAGTGAAATGAAAAAAAAAGGTAATTGGAAGCTGTTTGATTTCAAGTTCAGACGATTGACTGCAGCCATGAAATTAAAAGACGCTTACTCCTTGGAAGAAAAGTTATGACCAACCTAGATAGTATATTCAAAAGCAGAGACATTACTTTGCCGACTAAGGTCCGTCTAGTCAAGGCTATGGTTTTTCCAGTGGTCATGTATGGATGTGAGAGTTGGACTGTGAAGAAGGCTGAGCACCGAAGAATTGATGCTTTTGAACTGTGGTGTTGGAGAAGACTCTTGAGAGTCCCTTGGACTGCAAGGAGATCCAACCAGTCCATTCTGAAGGAGATCAGCCCTGGGTGTTCTTTGGAAGGAATGATGCTAAAGCTGAAACTCCAGTACTCTGGCCACCTCCTGCGAAGAGCTGACTCATTGGAAAAGACCCTGATGCTGGGAGGGATTGGGGGCAGGAGGAGAAGGGGGCGACAAGGATGAGATGGCTGGATGGCATCACGGACTCGATGGACGTGAGTCTGAGTGAACTCCGGGAGTTGGTGATGGACAGGGAGGCCTGGCGTGCTGCGGTTCATGGGGTCGCAAACAGTCGGACACGACTGAGCGACTGAACTGAGCTGATCTGAATTGAATAGAGTTTGCCCTTGAAAAGTGCTTTTTTGTTGAACGTTAATCCAGGAGGGCAGATTACAGTAACAGTTTTCACATTTAGATGTCACCGAGGTGCGCGCAGCTTCACTTTCTGCTCGCACACGGCGCACACACAGAGGCCCCGTCCCGGGAGGGCCCAGCTCTCCCTCTCTCACTGGCGTGTCCCTCAATCAAGGGATGAGCCAGGCCTCGGGGTCTAGGCCGCCTTCCCCGCTCTGACCTCTGCCCTTTGGGAGTTGGATGAGTTCCGAGTTCTTGTCACTGTTCCTACCTTCCTCCTGTGGAAGCCTGGTAAGCCATTTCTCCTGGGTATTTGTTCCTTTCATCAAGATTTACCATTTTCTTGGCATAAAATACAACCATATCATTGTTATCAATATATAATATTATAAAAATGTAATTAGTTGGCATAAGGTATGAAAACGAAACCTGTGAGTGCTGGATTCCCGGCATGAGGCCCCCGCTTGCTGGCCCAGCCCCCGCTGGCTCCCTGGCCCGGTCCCCGGCGCCCCTCCGCAGGGCCTGTGGGCAGCCCACTCCCAGTCTGCTCTGTGGGTCCCCCTCAGTGGGGGCTCTCCTGTCCCGGGCAGCTCCGGCCAGCCCCCTGCTCCCCCAGGGAAGGACTCCGGCCCGCCCCTCTCTGATGGCTTGGCCTCTTCTGGCCCAGACGGGGTGGCCTGGACCCTGAGGTCAGACTCCAGGTCAGCTGTGGTGGCCAGTGGGTTTCACACCCCCAGCCTTCCACCTGTCGTGTGCCCTCCGTCGGGGCTGGGGTGACCCGGGGTCCCGCAGCTGGCCCAGCGCCCAGCGCAGGAGCTGGGGAGAATTCACCTGAGGTAGGAGTCAACATACCTTCCCCTCCACGCACCCCCGAGGTAGTGATGCAGCCCAGCCCGGCGCGGGGGCTCTGCAGACCGATGCCTCGCTCCCAGGGCTCTGCCGCCATCCGACCTGAGCCCACGGCCCCACGCCACTGTCTGCTCGCCGTGTGGGCATCCCAGCAAATGTGCCTCTCCTGGCGCATCCAGAGGGCAGGACGAGGGTCTGCCTGGGCCCTGGGCTGGCGCTGGAGTCGCCGGAGAGGGACCCCGTGGAGCCTTGGTCTGGTCTGGGACGGGCTGGCCAGGAACAACTGGCTCCCGCTGCGTGCCCTTTGCTCCCGGGGTCAGGGGTGGCTGGGGAGGCAGCCCCTCCCACTCAGAGCCCCTCTGGACCTGTCTTATCTCTCAGGCCCTCCGGCTTCAGTCTGTTTGTCCTGACATGGGTGCGTTTATCTCTTGCTCTTCTTGCGTCAGTAAAGCTGGGACGCTGCGGGGACGCCTCCCTAAGGTCTGGCCTCTGGGGCATGGTGCCCTGCACGGAGTGGAGGACCCTCTTTCTTCAGAACCCCCAGCGGGCCTGAGGAGCCTCTGGGGCTGCTGCTCTGTTTAAGTGCGCAGGTGTCTGACGCGGAGCGGGAGCCTCCTCCTCGGGGCTTCTGCAGCAGCAGCCGGATGAAGCCCGTGCTCGCCCCGGTGACACGGCCAGCCCCAGGGTCAGGGCCCTCCAGCAGAGCTGGGACTCGCCTACGGGCCTGATTTATATGGTACTTGCTGCCTGGGTGTTGGACTGCAAAGTTGTGTGATTTTTTTCCCCAAAATAGAATGTTCTGGAAAGAGCTTCTGCCCTTTTCCTCCGGGGTGAGCCCCTGAATGTGTGCAGCGAGGCTGGGCAGAGCAGATGAGTCCCCAGTGCAGACCGGGGGGACACCCCCCTCTCATCCCTGCCGGTCTGGGGCCTGCACGGACTGCCCCCCACGCCTGCTTGGGGGCCCTGTCTCCAAACCTGGCTCTGCCCCATATCGAGGCCTGGAGCCCCGCCTGTCAGCTGCCCCGGCCACGAGGAGGGTGCACTCCCAGACCAGTGAGGTGGGGGCCGCCACCCACGGCCAGGAGCACAGAGGGCCAGAAACCAGCAGGTGTCATCGGAAGCCTGATTAGACTCTGCGTGGAGCTGGAAACGCAAACACTGATGGAGCCAGTGGACTTAGGTGCCCTCTGCCCTGAGGCGTGATGTCACCTCCAGCACCTGTTTCTGGACGGAGCTCTGTGGACGCGGGTGTGTCCGCGCTGGCACTGCAGGGAGACACAGGTGTGCTCACAGGGGGCTGGGGGTGGGGACGAGCACAGAGCCCGGCCCGGGGGTGTGCCGGGCTGGGTCCCGGCTGCAGGGACTTGCCAGGCCCAGCTGGCCCAGCCGGTGGACACAGGGCCAAACAAGGCAGCTCTGGGCCTCCCGGAACTTATCTTGAGTCAATAGGAGGCCGGGTGGTTCTGGAGGCTATTGACGAGTCTGGAGACAAGGGCGGCATTCAGGCCACAGCCTGTTTCCAATGAGCTCAGCTGCTCCACAGCTGGGGCCAGGGACGGGCTCGCCCCCGACTGCCAGGCCTGTTTCTCCCACTGGTCAAGGCTGGCCGGGCCAGGGAGCCAGGTGCCAGGGGCGCCCTTAGCGAGAAGCACCCAGAACAAGTGTTGGGCGGGGGCAGGCCAGGGAGCTGCCCGCCATGGCTGCAGGTGACCCAGGCTCCCCTGTCCCCAACAGGCTTCTAGAATGAAACTCTTGCTGATCAGGGAGAGTGAGTGTGAGCAGTGGGGAGCCAGACAGCAGCCCTCGGCGTCCCTGGAGCCTGAAGGCTGGTGCACTGCAGCCTCGCTCCCGCGGGGGTCCATGGGAGGAGGCAGAGTGGTCCTGACAGTTTCCACCGCCTCGTCCTGCCACTGCGGGCTGCTCGGGTGTGCTAAGACACGCAGGACAGGCTGTCCTCTGTCCTGGCCGCTGGGCCAGCACAGTGCAGACTTCGACGTGCCTGGGGTCTATGCCGTAAACGCAGCTTCTGCTTAGGGAGGCGGGTGGGGCGGGGATCCTTTCTCCCCATGAGCTTCTGGACGCAGAGTAGCCAGGTTGATGAAGAGCACGGTGAGGATCCCTTTCGGAGACATGGGCTCTATGTTAGGGGCGTTTGCTCACCTCTGAGGAGGCCAGGGGGCTGGGAGACACCGCTGTGAGGGGCTGAGGCAGGAGGAACGGCCGGGAAGGGGCTGGGTGGGCAGCAGGCAGCAGCCCCGAGGCTGGAGGGTGTGGTGCCCTGAGCTGCCCGTGGCGGCAGGTGTCCTAGCCCTCAGGGCCCTTTGCTCTTCGCTGTGGCCCATGAGGCATCTTGGCGTGAGCACAGCAACACCCCCAGCACCGCCACCCGAGACCCCTGCCTGGACTGGGCAGCGTCCACCCGGCGCTGAGTGTGACTGTCTCCGTCCGCCTCTGACGGGACTCTGCCGCTGGGCCGTCACCAACAGCGCGCTTGTTTCTCAGTCTGGAAGCTGGACCTCCAGCAAGGCACCAGCAGCGTCCACCCTGCTGAGGTCCTGCATCCTGGGTTGTGGGTGGCGTCTGCTTGCCGTGTGCTCACGTGGAGGAAGGCCCAAGAGGCTCTCTGGGGCCTCCTCGTACAAGGACACTAATCTCATCCTGAGGACCCCACACTCATGACCTCATCGCAGCAGAGCAGCCCCCCAGCACTGTCACACTGGGCGTCTGGAGTTAACACGTGAATGGCGGGGACACAAACATTCAGTCTACAGCCGTGACCTTCAGAAACGGGGTCTTTGCACATGGATGTGGCTGTGGGCCTCAGAGTGAAGTCCTCCTGGGTGCAGAGTTGGCCCTGCATCACATGTCGGGTGTCCTTCTCAGAAGAGGAGCTTGGGCAGGAGCCACACGTTGAAGGAGTGGAGATGCCTGCGATGTGCGTGCCGGGAAGCCAGGGGGCCCTGAGATGCCACAGTCACCAGGACAGGAGCCAGGCCTGGACCAGAGGCCGGCCTCATGGGAGCCGGCCCCACCCGCACGTGGCCTCCAGCTTCTGAACAAACATCTGCTGCTTAGGGCACCCAGTGTGCCGCCACCCCGGGAGCCTGGGGCCCCCAGAGAACCCCTAACCCGGAGTCTGTCAGGGCGCACCTGGTCCTCAAGCCTGGCGCGTGCTGCTTTATCGCCTTCATTTAGCTCCCTTGCCAGGTACAGGGGTGTAGACAGGAAAGGGGTGCAGACAAGTATGGGGTGCAGACAGACATGAGGAACAGATAGGCATGGGGTGCAGGCATGTATGGGGTGCAGGCAGGTATGGGGTGTAGGCAGGTATGGGGTGCAGGCGGGTATAGGGGTGCAGCCAGGTATGTGGGTGCAGGCGGGTATGGGGGTGCAGGGAGGTATAGGGGTGCAGGTGGGTATGGGGTGCCGGCGGGTAAGGGCGGGTGTGGGGGTGCAGGTGGGTATGGGGGTGCCGGCGGGTATGGGGTGCAGGCGGGTATGGGGTGCAGGCACATATGGGAGTGCAGCCGGGTATGGGGGTGCAGGCACATATGGGAGTGCAGGCAGGTATGGGGTGCAGGCAGGTATGGGGGTGCAGATAGTTATCGGGAGCTGGGAAGAAGGCGCCCTTTGTCCACGGTGGAGTTTGTTGCTTTAACAAACGTTGCTGAGGCCCTACCACACAGCCCCATGTCTCACCTTCAGGGTCACCTACAACCTCCTGCACCAGCCCCACCAACACCTGTGTTCCGAGGCCTCTTCATCCCCGAGCTTGTCTCTCGGAGCCCTCATGGGTTAGGGGCAGCCTCCAGGCAGTGCCATGCCAGGCGGGGTCCAGGATGACCGTCTCAAGTTTCTGTCCCCCTGTGGATGCAGACGGACTGAGGGCTGGACAGTGGCTCTTGGGGTCACCCACGCCCTCTGACTGCCTCCCCTGTGCTCCCCAAGACACTTCCCGAAGCCCCTGGGAGCGTGGACCGAAGTGAGCCCAGGGCGAGACCTGTGCGGTGGGCGGTGCCCCTGTGCTGGGGAAGGGCTTCCTGCACCCGCCGGGGCTCTGAGCCTCAGTTTCCTTGTCCGTGACGGGAACCAGAGATCTCTAGGAACCGGGCCACCCCCCACCCCGCCGGTCGCCTCTGGAGGGCGGGGGCTGTCTCCTGCTGGGGACATGCCCCCTGGACATCTCGAGGGGAGCAGGCTCTGGGGGCGCAGGCTCCGAGTCTCTTGGCCTCGCGGGTCTGCCTGGCATCCGGCCTGGCTCGGGGACTTCTCTGGCGATGCTCAGAGGATGCATCCCCGCATGGCCCGCCCAGGTGGGACCAGCACCCCCAGCTGTCCGGCCATTCCAGGCACCCAGGAGCACTGTGCCTGTCAGCCCAGCTGCCAGCCTGAGCCTAATTACTTAATTTGCACTAATTCTTATGCCATTAATACACGTTGCCTAAAATAACATTGCCTAGAAAACGAACTTGTCTATGGCACTATTTTTATCATATTTTGAGGGGAAAAAAAGGGAGTCACGTTGTCAGCCTTTCCAGCTGTTTCCCATTTCTTCCTCTCTACTTGCTGTTTGGAGCTAAACTTGGAGACAGGATTCTGGGAGAGCATCAAAGGCACATCAACCCTGGTTTTCGCGTCAGACTGGACGCCGTGTCCCCTTCTACAAACCCTCGTTGGTGGACGAGTGTCAGCCCCCGGGGTGCCAGTGTCCGGTCCCGCTGCGTGCCAAGCTCCCGACACAGGCAGCATCCACCCACAGGACCTCTTCATTAGCGCCCTGCATGGAGCTCCGTCCTGGGGGCTGCTGGCAGTGAGGCCGAGACCCCAGCAGGGCTAACGTGACCCTCGGCCAGCGAGGAAAGGGAGCCCAGAGCTGACCACAAACACAGATGGTCCTCCAGCCGCCTCCCCCGCCCCTAGGGGCCCGCACGGCCACCGGCAGGTCCGGGGCTGGGGCCATGGTCTCCAAACGCCCCCGCCCGTTCTCAGCCCTCCCGTGAGTGCGGGTGTGGAGGGGAGTCACGGGCAGCCTTCCCCAGCCTGTGGGTGTTTCGGGCCGCCCCAGCCCAGCTCCCTGGGGGCGGCATGGGGCCAGCCTCGGGCAATCTGTGGCGGCTGCTCTGAGCGTGTGTGCACGTCCTGTCGGAGGCCCTGTGTGCGTGCGTCCTGCGTGCAGATGCCCTGGCGTCTGTCAGCTCCTGCGGGCAGGTGGCCTCCCGTGTTCACACGCGTGTCTGCAGGCATGTGTGACGGGGGTGGCGCTGGCCCAGGGTGCTCCTGGAGACCCGCACGTGGCCCGCTGCCAAGTTGCCTCCACTGTCACGGCCTCCGAGCGCTTCCAGCTCCACGCCCAGCAGCGCGCTGTCTCCTCGCTGCTCAGAAACCCCGGCCAGACTTCTAAACCGCTAGGCAGATTTCGAGGCCCTTTTTTAGCTGCCGAATGAAAAAAATAAGCAAACACAAATCTGCTGACCCCAATCCTCCTACTCTTCTGGAGAATTTAATTTCTGAGCTTTGATCTGATACCAGGACCCAGAGGACTTGTTATTTCTAAATAATGAGCTGAATGTTTGTGCTCCGAGCCTGAACTTTTCTGGTTTGGGGAAAAATATGACTTTCCATAGAAGCTCTTTGATGCGGCCAGTGGTGCTGTCCACACAGGAATGAAAAGGCCTTTCAGAGGCCCGGCGGCGATGAGGGGGCCGCCAGGCCGAGCCCGCGGGGCGGCCCTCAGGACAATGCCCCACCGGGCCCGCCGCGTGGGAGGCGCGGGGGGCAGGAGCCCCGGCCTCTGCTCCCTCCCCAGGGCCTTGCTCGCTCCAGCTCCACCCCCAAGAGTTGGGACCTGCTAGGGGAGAACCCCCTGAGGCAAGGACTGCGGTCAGCTGGGGCCCCCCGTGGGAGCAAATCCTCCTGTCAGGTCAGACCCAGGCTGGAGCAGGACCCCTGCTCTCGAGGAGGGGCTGCAGCCAGGGCAGGCTGCCAGGGCACCCCTGCATGGGGCCACACACACCGTGGGCAGACACTGGCCCGCAGGGGCACCACTGGCTTGTCCATCGCTGCAAACGCTCGGCCCAGCCTCCAGGGCAGCAGGCTGCCCTTCGGGGCTCCACAGGGGTCCAGGCTTGGGGTAGGGCTCAGGGCCCATGCAGAGCCCAGCGTCCTCCCTAGGAGGCAGGCTGCTTCTTCCTGCCCCTGGAGCCACCAGCACCCACAGGAGCGCCCTGCTGTCTTCCCTGGGAAACGATCACTCTAGGGCAGGGCTGGGGTGAGCCTGGGGCCCCCTCCCCACCCAGCCCAGGTGGCTTTGCACCGCGAATGGCTGACTTCACACTTGATGGCGTTTCGCCTGGAGAGCCCCCGTGAGCAGCAGCAAGCCTGCACCCAGAGGCCAAGAGGCAAGTGCCGTCGGTCACCTGGCCCACAGAGCGCGCTCAGGCAGCCTGGCAGAAACACCTGGCTGTTCCCGGGCCTCCAGCCCTAACCTTGTCCCCACCTCATCTGCTGGAAGGACCAAGGTCAGGCCAGCTGAGCTGAGCCGCCTCGGAGCCACGGCTCAGACAAGCCCCAAAGCAGAGTGTCCCTGCCCCCCGCGCCCTGCGTGGAAGGAAGCCATGACCCCAGAGCTCACACCTGCGGCTGCCTGACCTGGCCAGAGTGGGGTTGGGACATGCCTAAAAGAGAAATTAAATAATTGAATTAACAGGTGATACAGTGAGTGGTCCCACACTCCAGGCAGGTTTGGCAACAGCAAGGAGCCCATCAAGAAAACTGATGAAATGAGAAAACAGCTTGGGGCATTGCTTCATTGTTTGTGGCAGAAACATTCTCGGGGCGCTCATAACAGGGAGACTGTGCTGGGTGCTCAGGAGCTATCTGCATGTCTTCAGAATTTTTCTGTAAATCTAAAAACATGCTAAACTAAAAGGTTAGTTTGCAGAGGAGTTAGCTGGGGGTTGCCACGTGGGGCTGGTGTCTGGGTCTGGCTCCGGCTCCGGCTGGGTGTCTGGGGAGACTGAGGTGCTGTGCTAACCCAGGGAGGAGCAGGCCCAGCTGCGGCCAGTGGGGATCAGACCCCGAGCCTCCTGAAGGTGAAGCTGAGGGGTGCAGCCGTGCCCGTGGAGGAGGACCGAGCTGGACTGACCGGGCGAGAGGCGGGGCCGTGCGAGAGAAATGGGGCTCGGGCCCAGGTGTGTCCTGACTCTGCCTGCGGGACAAACGAGTCAGGGTAGGGGGATGTCCTGGGGCCGTGGGTGCACTGTGGTGCCGGCTCCAGCTCTGCCCCCAGCACCACAGACCAGTAGGCCCCCCAGAGCGGGTCTCTGAGGGTTCCTGCGGTGAGGGCCCCACGGTGGGCAGCTCTGGACACTAGGTGGAGCCTCGCTGAGGAAGGGGTCCCCACCTCCCACTTCTGTGCCCCCCTTGTCCCGGCCACAAAGGCAGCTCTGACGTCTTCTGACAGATAATGTCCTCCAACCTGAGAAGGTGGATCAAACCCAAGCCTAGACTCTTCATTCCTTTTAAAAATCGTATTTCATTTTATGGGCCTATAATTATTATTTAATAATTCCCTATTAATGGGCTTTAAGGTCATTATCAGTAACGATGCGGTGAATAACAGTGCAGAATGCTGTGTGCAGCCACAGAGGCAGGAGCTCAGCCTTTGGGCCGAGGGGTGACCCCTGGGAAAGGTGTCGCAGAGCAAGAAGGGGCAGGGGCAGAGGAGCCGACGCTCAGGGCGGGGCCTGGGGCCCACGGCATGAGAGGCACGACCGGTGGAGCAAGACCGCTCGTGACTCAGCCACAGACAAACACCTCGTGTCAAGCTCACCGCATACAGATAAACGGCGAGAATTCCAGAGGCCGCCCAGACTGGCCAATCAGATAGGGCTGCCCCGAGTTACCGTGTCGGGAAACGGCTTAATAGCATCTCGCTTGTTACTGATTAATTTTGTTTGATGTGGGAGGCTGCACAGATTTTTAACAAGCACCACTTGTGACTGAAGACCGACCGAAGCTTCCAGAACCATGAAGTGCATCTCAGGGTGTCTCACGAGTGCCTGCCCAGCACTCCTGGGCTGGGGGCCAGACGGCTGTGGGAGGAAGGCGCCTGCGGGCTCGCGACGTGGGATCGGGGAACCTCGGTGAACCTCCAGCCCGAGCCCGCCTCGTCGCCTACCAAGAGGCGGAGGTTTTAGCTTCTAGGCTCTAGAGGACTCGGAAAGGAGAAAACACCAAAGGCTCCAAGGCCAGGGGAGAACCTCGGGCCCTGCCATCTGTGCCAGTCCACCCTGTCCTCTATAAAGGGGCCATGAGACAGCCAGGTAGCTGCACTGGTGCTGGGCCCTGGGGCCGTGAGAGCGTTTCCCACCCTGCACAGGAACGAGCACGAGCCTCTAGGTTGTGCCTGGACCAAGCCTTGCTTCTGGTCAGTGACCACTGCTGGGGCCCTTTGGAGGCTTGGCCGTCTGCGTCACTAGCTGGTGGGCAGAGAGTGGCTGGCCAGACTGACGGTACAGACCACACCAGACAGCCACCCAGTGCTTGAGGCACCCAGAAAAGCAGGTGCAGCTGGAGCTGCAGCCAAGGGGAAGTATGTCAGTTAGGATGCACTGGGCTGCAAGTGACAGAAAAACCAGCTGGGACTGCCTTAACTGAGAGGGTAGGTGGGCTCTTGGAACTGGAGGTCTCCATGCAGGCCAGCTTTCAGGGGCCTCCAGTGGCTCAACAAGGCGGTCAGTGCCCCGGTTTCCTTCCAGCTCTGCCTTCTGCATAGCCAACCTCACTCCAAATCCAGTTCAGCCTCATGAGCACAAAGTAGCTGCTCCAGTTCCAGACTTCACATCCAAACACCACCCTGCCCAGAGGAGAGGGAATGTGGCAGGAATGCACACAGGGAGTCACCCTGACTGGACCCCCTAGGTTACAGGGGGGCCCTTCAGTGGACGTCCTTCAGCGGTGCAGGCGGCAGGAGCGTGTGACGGGTGCGAGCGGCAGGAGCGTGTGACGGGTGAAGCAGCAGGAGCGTGTGACGGGTGCGAGCGGCAGGAGGAGTGTGTGACGGGTGCAGGAGGCAGGAGTGTGTGATGGGTACGAGCGGCAGGAGTGTGTGACGGGTGCGAGCGGCAGGAGAGTGTGATGGGTGAAGCAGCAGGAGCGTGTGACGGGTGTGAGCGGCAGGAGGAGTGTGTGACGGGTGAAGCGGCAGGAGCGTGTGACGTGTATGAGCGGCAGGAGGAGTGTGTGACGGGTGAAGCGGCAGGAGCGTGTGACGGGTACGAGCGGCAGGAGCGTGTGACGGGTGTGAGCGGCAGGAGCGTGTGACGGGTGTGAGCGGCAGGAGCGTGTGATGGGTACGAGTGGCAGGAGCGTGTGACGGGTGCGAGCGGACCATGGCCTCACTCGGAAGAGGAGAGTACGGGCAGCTCGCTCCAAGGACACGGGCTGCGGGCCCTGGGGGTGGGGAGTGTGGATGGATGCTGGGTGGGCGCCTTGGAAAGCTCAGGAAGGTGCGGGTGCAGCTGTGTCTACACCATCACCCCAGACGAGGGGAGCGCGCCTGCTGCGCAAGGCATTTGGGTTTTATTTCCGAGAAACCTGACAACCAGAAGTGCCTTGGGGGCCGGAGGGAGGCCCGTGCAGGCCAGTGTCCCTGAGCCCGCCCGGGGGGCGGCTCCTGCTGGAGCTGAGACCCTAGAGGCCGGGCGTGGTGTGTGTGGAGGAGGAGGGGGCGCAGGAAGAGGGCTGGGGGGCATTCCTCTACTAACCAGACGCCCGGCGGCTCTGGCCCGGCCTCCCCGTGTGCTGCGTTCTGTCCCCACAGCCCGCTGGCAGAGGGTTCACCTCTCACTTTACAGACGCAGAGGCTCAGGTCTGGAATGGGTGGTTTGAGATCATGCCGCCAGTACGTGGCGCTCAGGACTCAAACCTGGGTCTGCCAGACTCTGCAACCTGGCGGTACAGGTGGGCAGCCTCTCCCCTTTGCTCCTGAGGCAGCGGGAGGAAGCCTGTGGCCTGGCCCACGTGGGAGCCTTCCTGAAAGGCGGGGAAGGGCCCCGGCTGGGTTATCTCTGCCTCCTGTGTGAGCTCTTCCACAGAAACTGGACAGTCATTCAGTCAAGTTAACTTTGTCTGGCGGAACGCCACTGCCGATGGCCCTGGGGTGGACTTGCTTCATCACTTCTGAATTCCCTCAATATTCCTTATTTCCCGTACAATGCCGTGTTTTGAATTCTGAGAGCTGGTTCCAACACGTTACTGGTTTCCTTGTTAATTAGTGCGTTCAATAAAACCTCTGATACATTTTCCACTTGTATAATAGTCATGGTTTTACCTTTTAAAAATGATCCTGTAATGCCCCTGGTCATCTGAGGTGGGGTCCAGAGCTCAGGAGCAGGGAGGGCTCCGGGACAGACAGATGAGACGCTGGGCTGGGGAGTCTGTGTGCATCTCCCCCCTGACACGGGGCCCTCCCCTCAGCTTGGGGCTCGTGCGTCACTGCTGGGACAGCTGTGCGCCTGTGCCCTGCAGCCGCCGGGGTCCTGCAGACTGCTGGCCGGGTCACTCTCTCTCACTCTTACTTACTCTACAGTGTGAGTGGCTGGCGACTTTCCGTGGACTCTAACATTTACGGGCACACCTCTAAAAGCAGAGGGCACCAGAACTGTGCTGGGATCGGGGGCCACACCTTCCAACAGTCCCACCCAGGTTCAAAACTTCTTCCACATTCCTGGTTTTTGAACAGGATTTCATGGAAATTCTGCGTTCTGTGCCAGAGGGCATTTATGTTTGTGTTTGTACAAAACACCAGTGAGACAGGTGAGAGTCGGGCCAACTTCCAGACTCCGTGACTCCCTCCAAGGAGCCTCTCTGGGTTCCACCTTCCAAGGGGGCCTCTCCTCTCCACGGCTGAGAGCCCTGGCCTGAGGTCTGAGCAAGACCCCCTCAGACAGGACGAGAGTGGTTGGGCTTTAGGTTCACGCAGAGGCCCTGAAAGGGCATCCAGGGGCGGCCGAGGGGAGGGGCAGGGGGGCAGACGGGCTGGACGCCTGGCCGTCAGTCTGCTTCTCAGGGTCGGTCCCCTGGGCGTCACACGAGCAGCTGCCCAGTAGGACCCCCTGCCCGCCCGGTCAGATCATGGGGTGCGGGGTGTCCTGGGAGGAAGGGGAGGATCTCCCCGGCCTGGATCAGACCACCCCCCCTCTGCTTGCACCCCAGCCGTCCCGGTGAGACGGTTCTCTGTGTCCGGAGAACAAGAGCGCCAGGCGCTCAGGAAGGCCCGCTGGACTGCAGAGCCCGCCGGCGCCCCCGGCCGCTCGGGCCGGCCCGTCCCTGGCCCTCCGCTGCCACCTGGTGGCCAGGCGCCGGCGTCCCCCTGGGGCCTGGTCTGGGAGACAAGGGCGCCTTTCACGCGGGGTGCGGATGTCGAGTTTTCGGGCACATTGAGGCCGATTCGCAGCATGTCGGCGG
>SJXO01001460.1:237982-256347 GCA_006408615.1 Connochaetes taurinus
GACTGGGCCCTGCCCTGCTGAGCCTTTTTCCTCATCTGTTCCTGCTTCATGGCGCCAGGTGTCTGTCCGTCTCTGCTCACGGGGCTGTTGGAGCCGCAGGACGAGGCCATTTGTGTGCACGTGTGGGCTTGGCCACTGGGGCCCTGGAGAGAGGGGGGCTGCCGTCCAGCACCCGCTGTCGTCTCGGGGGCGCCCTCCCTCACCTCGGGTGTCGTGCCCTGTCGGGCCTCGCCCTGTAGCACCAGCGCTGGTGGAGGCCCCCCGCCTGGCGGCTGCTCTGAGCAGCAACACCCACGGCCCGTGAGGTGGTGCCGAAACCCGGGGGCGCGCTCCACACGACGGCGGCTCATTCGTGGCTCCCACGCACAGCCTCGGCTCCGGCTAATGGAAACTCGGTGATCCGTGGCACGTGTGGCAGACATCTGCTCGGGGTAATGTGCTGGTGATGTACGTATCGGCGATCAATCAGTGGATTTGCAAGAGAGGCATAAAGTATTTAATTATAATTGCGTTGGGCAGGTGTGCGTGGTGGAGGCGACATTTGAATAGGTCAGACCAGCCCTCGCCCTGCTCTGTTGTTGGGGATTAAATGCCATTCACTGTGAGGGCTGGGAGCCTTTCTGAAGTCGAAGGGTGTCACATGCTTGCAAATTGAAAATGTCCCATTGCTTCAAAAACATGATTGATATCCTTTGCAAAGCAAATGCTGCCGTACTCAGATCGTGAAGCCTGCTGCCGCCCCTCGGCTTCAGCCGCTTGATCACCGGAATGAAACTCAGGAAGAGAAGTTGAAAGATGAAATGAAACTTTATTTGCTCGGTTGGAAGCAGAAAAACATACCCTCAGATAGTCTATATGTCGTATACTTGTATGTGGAACCAGCTGTGTCCGGTGACCCTCTGAATTATATCTGGTATAATTTAAAATGATGTCAGCACGACTGACGACGGGGTGTGAGTAACAGGAATGAGACAGACACAACACAGGCCCACACGGCACTCACATGCACACACGCGTGTGTAACCACGGCGCGGAGGGAGCCAGACCCGAGTCACAGCCTGTGTCCCAGTCCCGGGCCCGCCGCGCCGCAGGCCTCTGATCTGTCTGGAGCGAGGGGAACAGGGCTGGGGTGCTGGCCCGCAGGGAGGCTCAGCACCGTGCCCGGCCGACCCGAGAGCCCACCGATACTGGCTGCTTCCCCAGGAGAGAGTTCTGTCTGTGGGTGTTTGCGAGGGCGCAGTGACCTCCGTGTTACACACCTCACTTCTCTCCGGTTGACCTGTTGGTGGCCTGGGCTGGCCGAGAGGGCACTGGAGTGAGTGGGCATCACTACCAGTGCCCATCTCTGGAGTCGGGGCCAGACACGTCTTCTCAAAACCAGGAAAGGACCCCATGGGGCTTCTATTCACAGGGTGTGTGAAATCGGGATGCTGCGCTTTAATGAAACGCCCATCCTTCTGAATCAGGGTGCAACCGTTTCCTGACCAGTCCAGTCTCCTGTGCCTGCCTCCTTCATCTACCCCAGCCCCAGTTTCTCCAAGTCCGATAAAGCAAGATGGTAATTCCAAGTGCAGACAGTGAGCCTCCTTGGGTGTGTTTTTGCCGTTTACAAAATTAGCCAATCATCGTCACCTAGCGAAGCAGATTAGGTGTAATCCATACTAATGTTCAAATTAAGTCACGGAAAGCAATTAACTCTGCGAGAAATGGGCTGGTGAAAAATGATGCGGTTGGCCGAACAGTTTCACTGTGCCTAATTGTGTATTTTAATGCCCGTCTCTACCCAGTAATTATATCATTTACATTTCAGATGGATGCACCCACCTCCAATACTTGTAATTGTGCACTTCCTAACCATATACCTCACAGTGTAGCAGAAATTTGCCAGCCGTCTGCTCTGGAATGTCTGCTTTCTCGGGAAAGCAGCTGGATGGAAGGTGCCAGAGTAGGGCTTCCTTGCTGCTCAGGGGAGTCAAGACAAGCGCATTTTGCCCCACGCTGTCCCAGATCTGGGCCTCGCCTCTTTCCCCCTCTCCCCTTCCTCCCTCCCTCCCTCCCTTCTTTTCTGGATAAAAAGAGTGCCCAGAAATTTTTAAACACCATCAAACATTCAGCCCACAGCACAAGATGTGCTTGCCACCTCCAGTTGTATCATCCGTGGTGGGGGCACGTCCGCAGGGTCACTCGACAGCTGACTCAGCCGTCGGCACTTTGCTTTTATTGTTTTCAGCCAGAGAAAACGCCCACCAACTCCACGCGACACTCAGCTTGCCCGCAGCTGTCTAGGAAGCGACTTTGACTCTAAGTGAACATGACTCTGACCGTGAGTGCTTAGCTCTCACGCAGGATCCCCGGGTGAGTCAAGAGCAAACCTTTAAGTCCTCAGGCTCCAGCTCGTGGGTTTTATCTGAAAGGGTAACGGGGCAACAGGGAAATGAGTGCCTTTCAAGCCCATCACGTCTTTTCCTCCAACCCAGGCTGGTTTCAGTGTGGAGCCTGAGTCTGTGAACTGTGTGGAGCACGGCAGAACCTCACTTCTTTGGTTCAGGTGGACTGAAATCACTGGGAAGACTCCGGGCTGACCAGGTGCCAGCCCGGGATGGGGAGCGCCTCAGCGCCTCTCTCATGGTGAAGACTCCAGGCTGACCGGGTGCCAGCCCGGGATGGGGAGCGCCTCAGCGCCTCTCTCATGGTGAAGACTCCAGGCTGACCGGGTGCCAGCCTGGGATGGGGAGCGCCTCAGCGCCTCTCACATGGTCCAAAGTTGGAGGTTCACCTGGCGGGCCTGCAGCGGGGGGTGTCTGCCCTCTTGCACGTGGGGGGACCTGCCCCCGGGAAAGGGGTCAGGGGTGGAGAGAATGTAGTCAATGCTGAACTTGATGCCCCTGTGCGCGTCCCTCCTCAGGACGGCAGGGCTGGCCGGGGTCAGGGGCTCGCAGCGGGGGACTGGGGTCCCCCGTGCGCTGGCCGGCTCAGGGGGGCCCGGGGGCGCCCCCGCATCTCTCCCGCGCGCCCCCCTCGCCTCCTCGCCCTGAGGGCCGCGCCGGCGCCGCCGCCGGCGGAAGTTGCCGTTCTCAAAAAGGTCCAGCAGCGACTCGCAGCCGCCGGCGAAGGTCCAGTAGTTGCCCTTGCCCTTCTCGTGGCCGTCGGTCCGCGGCACCTGTGCGGACGAGGGGCTCAGCGCGCGGCGGGCTCCCAGGGGCGCCCCGCCCACCGCGCGCGCTCGGGAGCCCCGGCGGGGAAGGATGCCCGCCCTGAGGGTGGGCGCGTCGCTGGGGAGCTGGCGAAGGCTACGCCTGGACTTTCCAGCGCGCGCCGCTGCAAGATGCACCCCCGCCGCGCAATCAGGGGTGCCTCGGCCCGGGGGTCCCCAGGCCTGGGACGCTCGGGGGCCGCCTGGGGGTGGCGCTCACCTTGACGAAGCAGCTGTTGAGGGACAGGTTGTGGCGGATGGAGTTCTGCCAGGCGCGCTGGTTGGCGCGGTAGTACGGGAACCGGCGCATGATGAAGTCGTAGATGCCGGACAGGGTCACCCTGCCCGCCGGGCTCTGCTGGATGGCCATGGCGATCAGCGCGATGTAGCTGCAAACAGGGGTGCTCAGGCCGCGCCGGGGCCGGGGAGGGACCCGGGCGCGTCTGCGTCTGCGGTCTCCGCGCGGCGCGGGGAGCCGCTCCGCTCTGCCCTCCCCGGGGCACCGGGGAGCTGGGGGCGGGGGGCGGGGTGGTGGTTGGAGTCGAGGCCCCCGGAGCTCCCGGCGCAGCTCTGGGCAGACCTTCACACTTGGGGCTTCCTCGGGGAGCCTGGAGAACCTTCTCGGCTACCTCCCAACGTGCGGATGAGAAGTGAGCCCTCCCGCGCCCGAGCCGGCCTTGGCCTCCTTGCGGAGGAGGGCCCCCGACCCCTGCGGCCCCGGCCTGGCCCTGCGGTCACCTGTATGCTGGCCGCGTGAGCCGCTTTTCCTCGTCCGAGACGGCGGGGGCGGGGGCGGGGGGGGGCCACCCCTCCAGCTCCTGCCTAGTATGCCTCGCGCTCTTTGCGCTGCCCCAGACTTAAGGGCGGAGCTCCCTGGGTTCCCCAAGCCTGCGAGCACCCCAAGACTCAGAGGCCCTTCCCTGGCTTCTGGCTTCCCAGAGCGCACTCCCGAGCTTCCAGGAGCCCGACCACAGAGCGGGCGGGGGCGTAGCCCCTTCCCCACCAGGCTCTGCCCCTCTGCCTTCAGCCCCAGCGCAACCGTGGCTAGGCTGCCTGCCGACGGGACCCTGGACCAGAGCCCGACACAGGGTCCAACCCACCCTGGCACGCTCTGTCCCCGCTGTGATGTCCCCCTCGTACCCGCCTTGCGGGGGCCCTCTGTGGAGCTCTGAGTGCCGGGGCCCTCTGCTCTGTAACCTCCTCATCAGCCAAGCCTCTGCTTCACTGGCCCCTTCTGGGGGTCACCAGTGGGCGCCTAGGGGAGAAAAGACAGGGGGTGGACGTTTTAGCAAGAAGTCAGGTGGGACCCTAAAGAGGGTCCTTTGTTTCAAGGTGGCTGTACCAGCAAAAGGCATGTCCACGAATAGTCTGCAAAATTCTGGCCACGAGCCCTGTCAGTGAATCTGCCCAAGGCCAGGACACCTGAATAGTCTTCTTCCAGAAGATTCTATCTTCGAAGCTGCACCTGCAGCTCTGAAATGATCTGTGCTCCATCCAGCCTGTTGCCCCAGCCTGGGACGGGGGCCGGCTTCCTGAGGTGGGCGCCCAGGACCCAGGGCCGCCATGCCAGCTCCCTCCCGGCTCCGACTCCCACACTGAGATCTGAGGTGCACTCGGGCTCAGACGCAGTCAGGGGCTCCACAGCACCCTTTCTACCAGGCGTCACCATGAGAAACGCTGGGATGGGGCACATCAGACGGTACAGCCCCTCAGGAAAACATTTTGGTTGTTTCTTTAAAAGCTAAGCGTGCAGCTACCATGTGACCCAGCAGTTGCCCTCTGGGGTGTTTGTCCCAAGTGGAGACAGAGCTTTACGCAAGCTCTCGTGACATGTGTTCAGGATGATTTCACTCCTCTTTTCCCCAGATGGGCATCAGCCCAGATGTCTGTCAGCAGGGAGGCATTGGACAAGCTGTGGTCCAGCCACACGCCAGGAACCGCCACGGCACCGAAGTCCGGCAGCTGGGCCGGAAGCCCCCCGACAAGAGTGAGATGAGCAGAACCCTCCCCCCACAGCGAGACCAGCGATCCGCGCAGTCGCGGCTTTTCTTGAATCTGCCAGAGAGCTAAGGTTTCAGGGCAGCCGCTGAAACCCAGGGGACCGGGCCCATCAGAGGAGGGCAGTCCTGAAAGCCGGTGGTGCCACAGGTGGGCCGGGGCGGAGAGTTGCCGAAGCCGCAGGAGCGCAGCCGGCTCTCCCGTGGGCCTCACTGCACCTGGGAGGGGAGGCGAGGAGGCAGGGGCCGGTCTAGGGGTGCGGACTTGCACAGCGCCCCCCGGAACCCATCAGCATCGGCCCGGGGAGGCCCAGGCAGCTGGGGCCTCGTCCCCAGGGTGTGGCCAGTCCAGAGACAAGGTCTCGGGACGAGGTTCTGCCGCATAAAAGAATGGACGGCGGCTCTGGAAGAGCTTCTGCCGCATAAGAGAATGGACGGCGGGAGAGGCGTCTCAGTCTGGTCACTTGTCTAACTGAATCGAATGTGAAGGCTGATTGGTTAGAAAACCCTCCCAGCGTGTTTTGTTTCTTAGGCATCTGAACCTTGCTTGGCTTCCTTCTGAAAATGACTTATTATTTGGGTCATTATTTGGGGCCTAGCAGTGGGAAGAACGGCTTCTCTGGTCTGTCAGCCCGAAACGTCCTCAAGACGCCGCTGAGAACGGCGGCCCAAGCATCAGCAGAAGGCAGGCAGTGTCCTGAGAGCCTCTGCGTTTTTGTGTTGACTCACTGCTCAGGACAGCCCCATGAGCCAGGACGACTGTGCAGTCCCCTCCACGGGCTGGGAGGGTGACCAGCTCACCTGAGTCAGGTCACCCGTGTGGGACCCAGGCCCTTCAGGGGAGGATGCGGCTGCAGCTCCAGGGTCAGGGGTGGCCTGTGGGCGCTCACAGGCCTGGGCACAGCGGGCCTGTGTAAAGACGGGGCACCAGCTGGTCAGGAGGGCAGCCCTGAGCCCCAGCAGCCCTCACCTAGCATGTCGGACACAGGCGTGGCACAGACCACCCCAGGGAACAGGAGGAAGATGGGACTTTGTGTGACCTCTGTAGGGTCTTGTGAGCCCTTATACACTTTTGTATTTTGTAATTAAAAGTTGTCTTTGTTACAGAAGGTTCATAAAGGACAAAATGGTTGAGAATAGAAAATCTCACAGACAGAAGCTGTCCCCCTCTGCAAAGGTGGAGAGAGGACCCGCCGGGCCGTCGCTTCCCTGTGGTGGTGACCGTCTGCCCCTCCAGGGTCCTCTCAGCCTCACCAATCTGGACTCCTCTCTGGAGGGGCTCGCCAGGCCTGAACCCCAGGAAGCGAGACCGCGAGGGCCGCGCACAGGGGAGTGGGGGCTCTTGGGCCCGGCCCGGGGGCTGAGTGGGCTCGGGGCTGGGGGGCAGGCGGCCCTGCGGAAGCAGGAGTTCAGGGTCGGGGGTGGCTGGGCCACTGAGCGGGGGGCTGAGCGGGCGGAGCTGCTGGGGTGCTAGGCCGCACCCCTAGTCCTCACACGGCCCCCCGTCTGGTGGGAAGTGGAACCGACCTTGGAAACAGGTGATCTGCCCTGGGAGGGGGTGTGGGAGAACACACTGCGGCCGCCAGGCTGGGGGTCAGCAGACCTTCCAGGGTGGGGCATTTGGGCAGCGCCCGAGGTCAGGACAAAATAAGGGCGGGGCAGGGCCCACAGCCCCTGGGTGGAAGGGGGGCCACGGCCCAGGGCTGCCGAAGACAGTACTTCTAGAAGCTCCGGGAAGGCCAGGGCCCTTCAACCCTCCACGTAAATTCCGTCCTCTCCTTCTTCGGTGCTGAACTATTTACCCGTGCACAGAACTCCTGTCCAACACTCGCTGAAGAATGGCCCATTGACCCGGGCGCTGTACTGGGTCCTTGACAAAAGGGCGGCAAGGCCACCTCCCCCAGCTCCGGGCCCGCCCTGGGGTCTGGCGGGGCCCCAAGCCCTCGTCACTGAGCGGGCAGCCGGCCTGCTCCAGGCCCCAGGGCGGGCAGGGCTTGCGGACAGCTCACCAGGCCGAGGGGCCCCTCGGGCCAGCACTGCGGGCCGCTGCTTCTGCGGCCTATGGACTCTGAGCGCAGGTGCTGGGCGGCGCTTCCCAGGCCGGCCCCCGGCGCTCTCTGCCCAAGGCTGCCCTTGCTTTTCTCAGGGTCTCCTCTAGATGGTGCAGGGGACCCAGGCCGCGGCCTCCTAGGCTCCCCCAGGATGACAGTGACCCCAGGGCACGTCCCACTGAGTGTAGTTGGGGAGCTGCAGCCTGGAGCAGGGGTGGGACAGACAGAGCTCAGGCCTTGGTGGGGGGGGCGGCCGATCCGAGCCCCCGCAGCCCAGTGGGGCTGCTCTGGACCTGGGTGGCCCACTGTGGCCCCACAGGCCCCCTGCTGCCTGCCGTAGGCCCCCTCTTATCCCGTTTAAGCTGCAGGCTGGGAGCCACCTCCCTGGGGGGTGAACACGGTTCCCAGCCCCCAGCCAGACCGCAAACCCCTGCTCCTGAATGGCAGCTCCAAGCAGAGTAAGAAGGACCCAGGTGTCCAGAACATGTGGACCCGGGCTGGAGAGGGAGGGGGCTGTCTCTTATAGAGGGGAGAGACAGCAGGGGAAGGGGGGTGGGAAGAGTCAGGAGACTGGGCTGACACACGCAGGCCCGCCTGTGAGGCTGGCCGCTGGCGGGAAGCTGCCGTGCACGCAGGGAGCCCAGCTCGGTGCTCCGCGCAGTGTGAGGCGGGGGAGGTCCAGGAGGGGATCCTTGCCTGGAAACTTCCACCGACAGAGGAGCAGGCTGTAGTCCATGGAGTCAGAGTCGGACATCTGTGAGCACGCTCACATAGCTGATTCTGTCGTGCGGCAGAAACTAATGCGTTAAAAGCAACTGCACCCCAATTTTAAAAAAGGTAAGAAAGACCCCTCTGTGCACGTGGGGACCCCCAACACGGGCTCTCCTGACCAAGGCGGGGTTCGTCCAAGCCCCTTCTGTCTCCAGACTTCTGGGCACCTCTGCTTCTGTTCCATCTGGGTGAGGGCTGGGGCAGTGGGTTGAGGGAGTTTCTGGGGGGACTGGGCAGCACCCTGGGAGGGTAGCCTGGGCCCCTGAATCCAGGAGCCTGTGCCTCTGGGAGTGGCCTTTGAGGGGCTGCTCCCAAGAATTGCACACTTGACTTGCTCCCCAGTGGGGAGGCTCTGGGCGGGGCCAGGGCCTCCCCTCTCCAGGGGCCTCCCTGTCCTCTGTCTCAGGCTTGTGGGCGGGGCCGGGAGAGATGCTGGGCCCCCCACCTGCATCTCTGCAGCTGCCCGGACACACTGCACCCCTCAGACCCAGGGTGGAGGGGCCGTGCACGCCTCCCCACCCAGATACTGGCTGACTTGTCCACTCAATGCGCTTAATTCAGGAAGTGCTCTCTGCCCTCAGATGACCACTGCCTCCTGCCCTTTGATTCTACATAACCAGCTCCCAGGCTGACTGAGGAGGGCTTTTGTTTGGATCTCCTCCCATTTGCTTTTTCAATCATGGTTGAATTCTTGCCATTTTCTCTGTGGCCCTGTGGCGTGATGTCCTGTAACACTTGTGGACCAAGCACGCCGCCCAAATCTTGTGGGGAAGCCGGCTTCCCAGAGAGGGATTTAACTGAAAGCCTCTCCTGGCCTGTTCACGACGTCCTCTGCCTCCCTTGCCCCCTCGGCACCGCCCCCCTCCCCTGCAGCAGTCTGAGTCCCAGGCATCAGGCACTCCGACAATAATTTGGGCAAGTCCCTTCACCCGGCTGGGCATCGGTTCAGATGGTGACCAGGGCACACTGGAATTCAGATTTCCTGCATAGCCATGCTGAGACGCACACAGGACCAGGCAGGGGGCCCTCGCCCAGCTCCCCGCTCAGCCCTGCCCCAGTCCCTCCTCCCGTCCAGCAGCTTTATCTGCTGTTTGAATCTGTATCAAAGTAATAGACGGACTGTGGCTCAGATCATGAACTTGAGTCCCTTCACCCGGCTGGGCATCGGTTCAGATGGTGACCAGGGCACACTGGAATTCAGATTTCCTGCATAGCCATGCTGAGACGCACACAGGACCAGGCAGGGGGCCCTCGCCCAGCTCCCCGCTCAGCCCTGCCCCAGTCCCTCCTCCCGTCCAGCAGCTTTATCTGCTGTTTGAATCTGTATCAAAGTAATAGACGGACTGTGGCTCAGATCATGAACTTGTTATTGCCAAATTCAGACTTAAATTGAAGAAAGTAGGGAAAATCACTAGACCATTCAGGTATGACCTAAATCTAATCCCTTACTATTATACAGTGGAAGTGACAAATAGATTTGAGGGATTAGATGTGATAGACAGAGTGCCTGATTATCTATGGACGGAGGTTCATGACATTGTACAGGAGACAGGGATCGAGACCATCCCCAAGAAAAAGAAATGCAAAAAGGCAAAATGATTGTCTGAGGAGGCCTTACAAATAGCTGAGAAAAGAAGAGAAGCGAAAGGCAAAGGAGAAAACGAAAAATATACCCATTTGAATGCAGAGTTCCAAAGAGTAGCAAGGAGAGATAAGAAAGCCTTCCTCAGCGATCAATGCAAAGAATAGAGGAAAACAAAGATGGGCCCAATAAGGGGCAGAGATGGTGTGGACCTAACACAGAAGCAGATGATGTTAAGAAGAGGTGGCAAGAATACACATAAGAACTGTACAAAAAAATCTTAATGACCTGGATAATCACGATGGTGTGATCACTCACCTAGAGCCAGACATCCTGGAATGCAGTCAAGTGGGCCTTAGAAAGCATCACTACGAACAAAGCTAGTGGAGGTGATGGAATTCCAGTGGAGCTATTTCAAATCCTGAAAGATGATGCTGTGAAAGTGCTGCACTCAGTATGCCAGCAAGTTTGGAAAACTCAGCAGTGGCCACAGGACTGGAGAAGGTCAGTTTTCATTCAATCCTAAAGAAAGGCAATGCCAAAGAATGCTCAAACTACCGCACAATTGCACTCATCTCACGTTAGCAAAGTAATGCTCAAAATTCTCCAAGCCAGGCTTCAACAGTACATGAACTGTGAACTTCCAGATGTTCAGGCTGGCTTTAGAAAAGGCAGAGGACCCAGAGATCGAATTGCCAACATCCCCTGAATCATAGAAAAAGCAAGAGAGTTCCAGAAAAACATCTGCTTCCTTCTCATTGACTATGCTAAAATCTTTCTGTGGATCACAATCTGTGGAAAATTCTGAAAGAGATGGGAATACCAGACCACCTGACCTGCCTCTCTGCATGCAGGTCAAGAAGCAACAGTTAGAACCAGACAGGGAACAATGGACTGGTTCCAAATTGGGAAAGTAGTATATTGGTCAAGGCTGTATACTGTCACCCTGCTTATTTAACTTATATGCACAGTACATCATGTGAAATGCCAGGCTGGAGGAAGCGCAAGCTGGAATCAAGATTGCTGGCAGGAATATCAATAACCTCAGACTTGCAGGTGACACCACCCTTATGGCAGAAAACTAAGAGGAACTAAAGAGCCTCTTTATGAAAATGAAAAAGGAGAGTGAAAAAGCTGACTTAAAACTCAACATTCAAAAACTAAGATCATGGCATCTGGTCCCATCACTACATGGCAAATAGATGGGGAAAGAATGGGAACAGTGAGAGACTTTATTTTGGGGGCTCCAAAATCACTGCAGATGGTGACTGCAGCTGAAATTAAAAGACACTTGCTCCTTGGAAGGAAAGCTGTGACCTACCTAGACAGCATATTGAAAAGCAGAGACATTGCTTTGCCAACAAACGTCCATCTAGTGAAAGCTGTGGTTTTCCTGTGGTCATGTGTGGATGTGAGAGTTGGACCATAAAGAAAGCTGAGCGCTGAAGAACCGATGCTTCTGAACTGTGGTGTTGGAGAAGACTCTTGCCTAGGATTGCAAGGAGATCCAATCAGTCCATCCTAAAGGAAATCATTGGGATGTTCATTGGAGGACTGAGGCTGAAGCTGAAACTCCAACACTCTGGCCACCTGATGCGAAGAGCTGACTCATTGGAAAAGACCCTGATGCTGGGAAAGATTGAAGGCGGGAGGAGAAGGGGACGACAGAGGATGAGATGGTTGGATGGCATCACCTACTCAATGGACATGAGTTTGAGTAAACTCTGGGAGTTTGTGATGGACAGGGAGGCCTGGCGTGCTGCAGTCCATGGGGTCACAAAGAGCCGGACATGACTGAAGGACCGAACTGACTGACTGAATAGACAGACCCGGTTTCAAAAGTCAAATAACATTACCGATCAGATCAGGGAAAAGAGTGGACCCCTGCCCACCTCACCCCTGTTCCTGAAACAAAGGCCCAGAGAGATCGCTTTTGTGTTCACTGTCCTGGGTGTGCTGGGCTGTCCTGTCCTGTTTGCACGTTATCTCCATGTTTCTAAACGGCAAACGTTTTATTTGGTAAGTTTTATAACTCCCCCCCACCCCTTTTTTTTCTCTTTTTAACCTCCCATCTTCCTACCTGAGAGAGGCCTTGGGTCTTCCCATTGCCTTTCAGCTCAGCCGCATCACATCCTCCTTTGGGGGCAACAGCGCCGAGCGCTGGCGCGGCCGTGGCTGGGAAGCCGGCACAGCCGAGCGCACTGTCCCCCAGACGCCGCCTGTCCCCAGGCCTGACTTCACCGTGACAAGGGCTCCTCAGGCCTGGTCTTCCTGGGTCTGAGCCTGCTCTATGCCTTTCACTGGCACACGGGGGCTGGGCCCCCTGCCGCTCCCGTGTCCTGACCTCCTCCCCGTCCGCAGCCCACCAAGCGGCATCTGCGGGCCCTCAGGGTGTGTTTGCACAGTCTGCTGCAGGTCCGTCTGTCCAGCCTCACCCCCTGGCTTCCGGGAGGCCTCGGGCCTGCCCCAGCTCCGAGCCTCTGAGCACTGCCTCCTGCGGTGAGAGGATGGGGCCCTGTCCTACCGGATGGGTGTCTACCAGACTCTTCGGGAACCCCTTGCAGGGAGGCTCCCCTGGGGTCTGACTGCACCACCCAGTCTTCACAAGAATCCTGTCAACTCAGGTGGGCTGGAGACCCCGGCCCTTCACTGGGAACTCCACCCACCCCCACCTGCCCCTTGGACGGCCGGCCCCACCTCCAGCTGCGCTGGGCTCCCAGCCAGTCCTGGACTGAGGCCCTCTGTCCCCGCAGCACTGAGGCTGAGTGAAGCTGTCTCCAGGGCTTACCTGCTGCCCAGCTCTGGCCCCCTGGGGAGCTCTGCGGAGCTCAGGGCCTCCGTGGTGAGGCTGTGTGCCCTCTCGGGGGTAGGAGATGTCCCCCAAGTGTGGCCCTTCAGCGTGGCCATCACTTTGAGGAATGGAGGGGACGTTGCCCTTTGGGGAGGGACCTTCCATGGCTGAGAGAATCTTTCTCTGTGAGTGTCCCTCTCCGCCCAAAGCAGGGGTGACTCTGGATCCGGAGAGACTCTTACTGGGGGGAGCATGAACCTAAACACGTGTAGCCACCACAGCCTTGGCCCTGCTCCCCCTGGTCACCCCCAGAGCAGGCCCCCCAGCTCCCTTCTCCTTCTGTGTCCAGCTCAGGGAGTTCTGACGCACGGGGAAGCTCTGGGTGGGGGCTTGAAGGCCGCTGTGCGGAACACCACAGACGGGGCGGCTGAGACGCAGGCTCCTCTCTGTGTTCTGGGAGCTGGGACCCAGGCCAAGCCTCTGGCGGGTCCTCTCTCCCACCTTGCAGATGGCTGTCTCCTCCCCGAGTCCCCGCGTGGGCCCCATCTGTGTGCCCGGGACACGTGTGGGGACAGCTGAGGGAAGCCTAGTAAAGGCACAGGGGCTGTGATTTCTCTGCTCGGAGAACACGAGGTTCAGGCGAGCCCTCAGCCGGCAGGCTCCTCCAGGGCCTGGCCTGCCTGCAGGAAGCGCTCTGACCCCCCGCGTCCGTCTGCGGGGCCCTGGGGGGCTGGGTCTCTCCAGCCACCCCTGGCTCAGCCCCAGTGCGTGCCAGCTCCTGCAGGTCAACACGGCGCCCATGTGATGCCAGCCCTGGAGAGACTCGGGGAGCTGCACTCAGTTCCCTGGAAGCGACCACACCAGGCATAGGACGGGCACCCCCTTCTTCCAGGCCAGATACTGGCCATGCCCAAGGGTGGACAGGCCACTGGGCAGCAGGAAGTGAGGGACCCAGATGCCAGTGAGGCCCAAGCACATACTTGCTTCATCTTTATTGCACTTTTACCACATTGCAAACTATTCCACGGAAATGCCTCGAAGGTAGCCGACTGCAGGACTGGCCACACGAGCACAGGCTCCAGACGGCGCTCTGAGGACTGCACGGTGCCTGGGGGACGGCTGGTCCTTCACTTCGCCTGAAACCCACGCATTGTTCATCCCTTGACGCGAGTCCGTGAGGGCCACGGGAGCCTCCTGTGGCCCCGGGAAGGGAGGAGTTTCTACTGCGAGCTTGGTCCAGAGTGGGAGCCCTTCTCAGGACCATCTGGACCGGCCGAGTGGCCCACAGTGTGACCTGCGGGGTGGTCAGGGTCTGTACAGATAATGTCCCTATGTATGTACATTTACGCCAGGTATAAATACAAAATCGTAAGTAAAGGCTCCTTTCCATACAAAAGGGTGCTGGCCTGCCGCCAGGCTGCCTCTGTCCGTGGGCACAGCGAGCGCCCCCGGCTGCCCGGGTCTGAAGCGAGGCGCCTGCCCCGGCAGCCTGTCTGCCCCGTGTGGGCTTGGGTCCCGGGCGGCTGGCCTGGCCGCGGCCCGCGTTCACTACCTCCCGGCCGCGGATCTGTGCTCGGGGCCCAGGTCGTCCTCCACGACGCTGTGCAGCCCGTCCTTCTCCACGCAGACCCCGACCGCCCGGAGCACGATGCGCAGCCGCCGGTCCAGCGCCTCCAGGTGCGGCTGGAACAGCACGGGGGCCACACGGTCCGCGCGCAGGGACTCGGCCATCAGCAGGCTCAGCCTGTGCTCCTCCTGGGCCAGGAGCTGCAGCCGCAGGTACGTGGACCGCCGGATCCTGCCGGAGACGAAGGTCAGGCTGGCGCCCAGGGAGGAGCCTGCTTGCACCTCATCCCTGCTCTGGCCGGCTTCAGGGGCGCTGGGGAGGGTCCCACCTGCAGGGGGGTCCGGCAGGCCCTGTCCTTTCTGGTGGGAGTGGAGCGGGAGACAGCCATGGCTCGGCTCCGTCTCTGGGCCAGGGGGACGTGGAGCAGGAGGTTGGGCCCTACGGCCTGTCTCCCTGGTTGTTAAAGGGAGGGGCTGGGTTCGGGAGTCACATGAGGGGAGCTTGGGGACGGGGCCTCGGGTCTTCCTCTGCTCGGTGGGCGGGCGGGCTGCTGTGGGGACAGGGAGCCGGTCCCGGGAGGCACTGTGCCTGGCGGGGTGGGAAGGCTCGGTCTGGCCTGTGGCTGCGGGCGGGCTGGGCTGGAGCGTCTGCAGGGGCAGGGCCGTACCTGCAGCACTGCTGTAGAGGTACCAGGATGGACAGCTCGTCGTGAGAGTGCTTCCCAAACCTGGGGGAAGGAGGGTAGAGCTGGGGAGCGGGCGGGGGCAGCTGGGCAGAGCTGCCAGGCTGCCCCTGGGGCCCGCCGGGGGCCTGCCTCCTGCTGTCCCCAGCCCAGACGCAAGGCCTCGGGTGAGGCAGGTGAACACAGCCCGTCTCACCCTCTGGCCGCTGGACTGAGCGGAAGCTCGACAGTGAGAGGCCCTGGCCGGGCTGGGTGGACAAGGCCCGAGGGCAGGGCAGCCTCGGATCCAGCCACAGGGGTGTCTCACAGCTGCGAGTGAGGGCCCCGCATACCGCCCAGGTGCCCAGAGCTGATTCCCCCGAGGCGTCCAGGTACTTGCAGCTCTGACCCCCGGAGGGGCCTAACCCTGCATACATGCCTGCTCTGGGGCCCCGTCCCCAGCTCACAGGAGCCCTGGCCAGGGCCCTGCGTCACCCCAGGGGGCCTCTGGGGGCCGGGCCGTCCCTCCCACGGAGCGCCTGCCCCCCGGTGTGTCTGGGCCGGGGGAGCTGGCCCCTCGCGGCGCCTGGGAGGACTCACCCTCTCCCATTGTCCAAGTGGATGATGAATGTGTCATTCCCAAACTTCTCGAAGGTCTCGTAGTGATGGCGGTCCATGTTCCCTGTGGGGACAAGCCTGCTGGGAGCCTGCGTGAGGCTCGGAGGCGCGCCCTCCCTCCCTGTCCGGCCCCCGCGCGGGGAGCGGGGAGCACGAGCACGACCACGGCGGCTGGGCCTGCACGGGGCGCTCGCTGGGCAGCCGGGGCCTGGACATACCCATGAGGAAGTCGAAGACGGTCATGTCCATGATGTCCAGGATGCGACGGCTGCTGTCGTAGGGGGGCGTCTGTTTCACCTCCTCACAGTAGTCAGGGTCCACTTCCCACCTGCAGGGGCCCGGCATCAGAATGGTGGGCTCCTCTACGCCAAGGAGGCCCAAACCACCTCCTGGGGCCTGGGGCTGCCCGGTGCGGGACAGCGGATCCACAGGGCAGCCGGGGGCCCGAGTGAGAAAAGGGGTCACCGCAGAGCACAGGACCTCGGCGGTGGGCTGAGGCTGCGCTGACAGGAGCAGGGGGCCGGGAGGTGACCACGCCACAGCACCCGGAGGCCACGGGTGTGGACAGGCCGGGCCAGCACACGCGCGAGGACGTCTCCACAGCTGGAGGGGCAGCGTCTCTCTCAAGGGGGGGGATCTGAAGCCTCGCGCAGGTGTGGGGAGGCCCGGGGGGCAGTCGGCGCCCAGCCTCTGCGTGCGGGGCCCTTTCTGACTCTCTGCGGCCTCAAGCGCAGCCCTGCTGCTCCTCACACCGTCTGCTGCGGACAAGCCCCCGGGCTTGTTCTCTGCAGCAGGTCGGGCGGGGGCCAGCCCTCCCAGGCCCCAGGGAGGCGGGGTTCCGGAGCCCCGGCCGCGCCCCGACGCACTCTGCCTTCCTGCGCTTGTGGTACGAGCGCCGCCAGGGGTTCCGCCAGGTCTTCCTCTTGGCCAGGGACAGGTCGGGCAGGAAGGCGGCCAGCGAGCCCTCGATCTGGTCCGGCTTCCCGCACAGCGCGTGCTCCGTGGAGCAGTAGTACGAGCACTCCCCGTAGAAGCAGATGTTGTTGGCTGCGGAGGGCGGGGGCGGTCAGCAGGGGCCCGCAGGCGGGGCTGCATGTTGGCACCGCGCCTGACTCTTCCCTCCCCGGGCGGGGCCTGCCCACGCCCAAGGTCTCCCCCTGGACCTCAGCCACCTGCCCCAGCCCTGCGTCGCAGACAGGGCCCCACAGCTCGGGACGCAGAGCTCGGATCGGAGTCTGGGTTCTTCCTCATCACCCTCCAAACTAGGTCTGGGGTCTGTGGAGGTTCTGTTCAGTGGTTTGCAAAAGGCCCTCATTCCAAAGAGAGGCAGCATGGGGGAGACGCTTGCAATCATGACCGAATAAGCACCCAGTACTCGCACAAGAACCCTTCCGTCTCAGTAATAAAAAGATAAATAACCCAATCTATAAATGGGCAAAGGAGTTCAAGGATCCTTCTCCAAAGATTATATAGTGATGGCCAGCAAGCAGGGGGAAATGCACATCAAATCCACAGTTTCTCACCCACTAGGACAGTTTTGATCAAAAGAACAGATAATACCAGTGTGGTTGAAGGTGTGGAGAAATTGGCTGCACCCTGATGCAGCCGTGGTGGGAATGTCGAATGGTGCAGCTGCTGTAAAAACAGGAAGTTGGACGCAGAACCGGGGATCTGGCCACCCCACTCCCAGGCACACACCCGAGAGAAAGGGAGACACACGTCCACGCAGACCCTTGACAGAGATGTTCCCAGCAGACCATCCCGAGTCAGCGTGTTTTGCCCGTAACATGGAACAGCATTTAGGCACAAAGGAACGAAGCGGAGCACCGCATGGATGAGCCGCGAACACTCTGGGCAAAGCCAGACACCGTGTGCGTGAAACCCGGGAGCAGACGAGCTGAACGGAAGCTGGCGGCTCTCAGAGCAGAGAGGAGGGGAGAGTGGGGTGACTGAACAGTGAGGGTTTCTTTCGGGGTGAGCAAATACCTTGGAATCAGTGGGGCCTGCTGCACAACACGGAGAATGCACTGAAAACCACTTAACTGCACACTTCAAACACTGGACCTGAGACGTGCGGGTCGTGTCCCCACAGGAGAGGCGCGAAGTGCCTCTGTGCTGGGCGCGGGCGTGTCTGAGCGTGCGCTTACCTATGGAACCGCGTGCTTGCGCTCCATCACTGCCTTTGTTTGTGGGGGAAACAAGCCCCAAGCCTGTGGCCCCTCCGTACCAGTAGCCCCCACCCTGCACCTCAGGATCCTGCAGCCGCTGCTGCGGACCGGGCTCAGCCTGAGGTCTCTTGTGTCAACATGATTCAATCTCGGCCCGTTTTCAGGAGAATCCTCTCCGAGCCCTGGAATTTGTGTCTGTAACCTCTAAGCCTAAACTGGCTTTAGATGGAGTCATGTGAAGAGAGAGGCATTTCCCAGGCCCACAGCCTTCTCCCCATCAGAAACCCGGCCTGTGCGGGGGTGTCAGGGTGGGGCTCCTCCAGCCTGCGGCCTCTCACTGCTCCGCTCTGCAGCCCCGTGTGGGGCTGGGCCCTCACTCCTCCGAGCCTCCGTTCCTGAACAGGGGGCTCCTGACCCGGGGAGCAGAGAGGACAGGCGTGGAGTGGCTGGGCTCGGGGAGGCAGTGCCTGTTCCTCTTGACAGTGATGCTCAGGGCAGCGGGCCAGATGGCGGGGAGGACCCGAGGACTCCAACGAGATGGGCTCCCTGGGGAGGGCCCTGGTCTCCGTGAAGATCAGGGGGTCCCAGCCTGCCAGCCTGAGGGTCCCGGAGAATCCAGACCGGTTCCTCTGAATGTTTTGGGGCTTTGCTGGCAGGAGGGGTGAGTCCTTGCCCATCTCAGAGGCCCCGAGGGTGTGTGTGGGGTGTCACAAGGGGCAGGGCTGCTGGGGAGGGGTCTGTCTGCCCTGGGAAACCCGTCTGGCCCCCGGCGGGAATCTGGACACTAACCACAGAGTAACAGAGGCCCAGGGACCACCCCGCCAGCCCCCAGCTACTGTGGGGAAGAGCTGGCGTAAAGGTGGCTGAGTGGCGGGGAGGGGCAGGAGGGGCTGGGGGGTGCACGCCGCGCCCCCTCCCTGTCTGCCACGCCCTCTCCCTATCTGCTGCGCCCCGCACCGCCTGCCC
>SJXO01001460.1:256561-285183 GCA_006408615.1 Connochaetes taurinus
TGCTGCGCCCCGCACACCCTGCCCCCCACGGCCTAGACCTGCACAGGAGGATGCGGGCTGATCTCGGGCGCGGCGAGGGAGTCACCGGGAAAGCGGGAGAAAGGTGTCACACAGCAGATGCGGGCTTGGCCGCTGGCCCCACTCAGTCCTGTGGTGACGGGGACGCTGCCCCCAGCTGGCTGGCCACTCCCACCTCTTAGCCCACCGGGCTCCCCAGCCTCTGCAGGCTGCACACGTCTCCCCCATTTTGACAGACCCCAGAGCAGGGCTACTCAGGGCCCTGAGGCTGGAGGCAGTGGCATGGATTGGCGCCTCCGGCAAAGTTCAGCCTCTGCAGCTTTTACACCCGCGACAGGCGCAGAAATGCCAGCAAAGCAGAAATGCTTCAAATGAATCTGAACAGACCTCATTTTCTAGTGAGATCAAAGCTGGTTCCTGTTAGCTGCTGCTTAAGAGAAAATCAAATGCTTCCCAAGGCTTTCGGGGAGAAATCTGGCTGATGGAGCAGAGGCGGTGGCAACAGAAACAGTCTGGGCAGAGAGGGCGGGTGTCAGCGGCAGCAGGCGGAGCTGAGCCCAGAGCCGGCGGCTCCTGGACAGGGAGCAGGGGCACAACCAGGCGGGGCCCGGACGCCAAGCTGGGGACCCACAGGACCGGGAGAGTGGCCAGGGGGTCCCGCAGCCCAGGGGTGGAGTCAGGAACGAAGACCACCTGGCAGCTCTGAGACTTGGGGCGACGCAGACACAGTGCTGAAGCCAGGCCATCACTCGGGAAAGGAGATCACCCAGGGAGGGGGGGTCACCTGGGAGAGAGGTCACCCGGGGAGGGTCACCTGGCGAAGAAGGTCAACCGGGGAGAAAGGTCACCCGGGGAGGAGGGCCACCCGGGGAGGGGGTCCCCTGGGGAAGGAGGTCACCCGGCTAGGGAGCTCACTGGGGAGGGAGGTCACCCGGGGAGGGGGTCACCTGGGGAAGGAGGTCACCCGGACAGGGAGCTCACTGGGGAGGGGGTCACCTGGGGAGATGAAGAAGGTTCTCCACAGCTTCTTGTCCCTGGTGACGTCCCGGATCTCCTTGGTCATGTTGACCAGCCTGCCGGCCACAGGAGGAACCCGGCGGAAATCCAGGATCCTGGTGGAAGGACAGGGAGCGGCAACCTCACTTGAGGTCTCTGGGCGCTCCACCGGATCTGAATGGACCTGCTCTCCCCTGTCAGCCCCCAACCTCCACTCCTCCCCAGAAGCCAGGGGCCCCACCGAGCCCAAACGGGGTCTGTCCTCTTCCGCAGAGCTGCCCCAGACCCGGGACCACCAAGGGAAGGGCCGTTTGCGGGACTCGCGATCTTGGGTCTTGTCAGAGAAGCTGACACCCCAAGTCTTCTGGCCCCTGTTCCTGACGGCCAGGTCACAGCAGCCCGCGCCTGCAGCAGCGACGGCGTGGGGCGCCCACGGGGGCTCACCTGTCCAGGTGGAAGGCGGCGATCTCCGCATTATGCCTCTCGTAGTCCGAGAAGTAGAAGAAGTCGGGAGGCGTCTCCTGCTCCCTTGTTTGCCTGGAGAGAACAGGACGAGACAGAAGCAGTTTTCAGGGAGAAATCCTCCCAGTGGAAGGGTGCAGAGCTCGTGCCAGCTCCAAGGAGCTGATTGTCAGGCTCCCAGGAATCCTGGGAGTGAGTGTTAAGCGTGGTCAGGGGAAGGCCCTGCTCCAAGGTGTCCGCTCCGCTATCCTGCCTTCCTGGAGTCTCCTCAAGCTCAGTCAGCCTCCCGTCCCCACCAGCCTGCAGCTCCCAGCATAAAGGGAGTCCTCAGGACTTCAGTCCTCAGTCAAGGGAATTCGGAGTCTGGGTAAGAGTCCTACAGAGTGCATGTGAGTGCCCGGAAAGCTCTGACAAGGCCTGCAGCCTCGCCCAGGGGGTTCACAGCGGACAGTGTGTTCTGCACGTGTGAGCCCTGCCAGCTAAGCCCTCACCGCAATCTGCTGCCTCTTCCTCGGAGGTGGATCCTTCCCCAAGCCTCCCCTGGCCCACAGCGAGCAGGGCCAGCCCGTCCCTCACATCCCGGGCCCCCGGGGAAGCCCCGCTGGGCCAGCCGCCCCATCTCCATGGGCGCGTGTGGTGAGGGAGCAGAGCCTGGCCCTGCCTGGGCCCCACGTCCCCCCGAGACAGGAGGACGGAGGAGCTCTGGGAGCCCACGGCTCTGATGTCCTGGGGCAGACAGCCCCCACCCAGCCACGTGCAGGAGGCCACACGCAGGACGGCGCTGAAGGGCAGACGTCACCCTGCGAACGGCAGTCACCCTGCAAACAGTGATGGCTGGTGTTTGACCTCCCACGTGGGGACACCTGCTCCCTGTCTGAGGCCGAGCAGGAGCGAACACCCTCCCTCCCTGGATGAGATCCAGGTCTGCTCCGGGCCCGCCTCCACCACCGGGACCCTCTTTCCAGGAGGCACCACCAGGGAGGAAGCGCAGCCCTCAAACTACAATAATCCGCAAAGGTCGCGACCTTTCCCCGAGCTGGGAACTTGGTTCCTCCTGTGGCCTGGCGCACACCTCCCCTAGGGCGGAGGCCGAGGTCGGGCTGGAACGCCCCAGCCCAGGAGACGCAGCGCGTTTTCCTGGTGACGCTCCCCAGCCTGCTCCCCTGTCCGAGGCCTTCCTCCCCAGTACGCAGCAGGGCTCGGCCAGAGCCCCCGGAGCCTCCCGACACCCCTGCTGGCATGCAGGTGCTGGGACCACACGGCCACCCTCGGGATGTGAGGCTCAGGCCGGCAGGGCGCACGTCCACCGTCCACTGGAGGGCCCTTCCCTCCCTGTGCTCTCAGGGCGCCTGGCAGGACACACCCCTTCCTCCACGCTTCCAGAATGTCACCTGAATCAACCTTTCCAGGAACCAGCTTGTGACTGGCAACAGACCACTGCCCACAGTTCCAGCAGGGGTAACGCTGGCCAGGACAGGGCTCTGGCTGGGTCAGCCTGGCCTCGCCCGGGCCCTTTGTGAGAAGCACAGGCTACCCCAGGGATGGCTGCTGGTGGCCCAAGTGCAGGCCGCCTCATCCCCGGGCGCGGGTTTCTCCGTCAGAGACCCTGGAGGGGGCTGGTACGCGGGGCGCGGGCTGCAGGGCGCCCAGCGGAAGAGAAGGCCAACTAGCGAAGATCCTGAGACGTCATGGAGACCGAGTCCGCGTTTCTTGGTGGAAAACCCTGATTTTAAATGCTGGCAAGTCAGTGTTTTCAGAAGATGCTGTGGTTCAAACCAAATAAGTGTGGCTCCCTCACTGGAAGCCTCCCACAGCCCTGTGTCTGCAGCTGCTGGTGGGCTGGGCATTTCTGAGGCTGAAAGTGGCAGCTGACTCAAGTCCCTAGTTGAGCCGAGCATTGTCTACACAGCGCTCGTTCTCCAGAGTTTACCTGGAAAAGGGGTGGTGCGGATTTTAGCAGGTTTCTTTTCTGCAGACCCTCTGTGTGCCTGGAGCACGCAGACCCCAGGGTGGCCCCCTCCGAGAGGCGGCGTCTTCCGGTCGCCTGCAAACCCCACCCCACACGTCCCTGGCCTTCTATTTTTTCAGTCTGTTGTGGAATTAAGAATTATTTTTGTTGGAAAGCACGTCAGAACTCACTGCCAGCCTGTGGCCCAGAGCCCCTTAAAAACACGGGCTGCCGTGGGCCCCCCACCCCGCCCCGGGGCTCCGGCCACTGGCTCTGCTGGGAGCGGCCTGCACCGCCCTCCCCAGCCCGGCGGCTCAGCAGGACCTCCGGCCTCAGCCGCCACCTCCACCGCCGCTTGCGCCTTTGTTCCCTCTCCTTGACCTTGGCTCACCCAGTGGGGCCACCTGGAATGCAGGTGGCTCTGAGCCCGTGGCGCTGGGAGAAGCCCAGACACTTCCGGAGGCTCCGTGACCAGGCTCCGGAACGGCCCCTTGTTCCTCCCCGTCTCCCACCTCAGGGTTAGCCAGTGACCCCTGTCCCTGGGCCACCCACAGGAAGGCAGCTCTGCTTACCCCTGCCGGATGCCCTTTCCAGCAGCCCAGGCCTGAGAGGAGACCGCAGGGTTCAGGGCTGTGTGTGTGTTGGGGGCGGGTGGAAGCTGGCGTGTCCAGGGCCCTGCTGCTGAGCCGGGCACAACCCGGGAACGTCCGTGGGAAGCCGGGGCCAGGGCCGCCCCTCTGGGGAGACCAGGACTTCTTTCCTCGCCTGTCTGCCCACTCTACTGCCACTTCCCGGGTTGCGCGGGGGAGCAGCAGGTGCTTTGGAAAAGTACTGAGCCCAGTGCACCGGGCGGGAGAGTGGACTCGGCTGAACCAGGTCGCTTGGCAGCCTCTCCTTCCTTCAGGTGTGGGAGGGGAGGTGTGGGGCGAGGCCCATCACAGGCCTTTTCCTCGGAAGAGGGGCATGCGGAGGTGAACAGGAGACGCTGTCAGAGTGGGGGCTGGCTGGGTCCCTGGGCCTCACCCTGAGTTGGGGGGTGGAGATCACGCGGTCCTCCTCTGTTGACTGGGAGGGACTGGGGCTTACGGCAGCCTCCCCCTGCTGGGACCAGGGGCCACCCCCACGGACAGCAGTCAGCACCTGGAGCCCCCACACTACCTCGGAGGTCAGCCCGGCACCCCGACCTGGGGCCTGTGCGGCAGAGAAATGAAAAGCTTTAAGGCTGACTTCCTGGTAAAACAGCAACTGGGGAATAAGGCAAACCACAGGGTTAGGCGGCCGCTGGAGTGAAAGAGGGTCTTGGCAACGGTGACTGGGGTGAGAAGGGGCAGACGGGCAGGAGCTGGTGGAAGCGAGGAGGCCTGAGACTGTCACACGCCTCCTGGCTCAGAAGGTCACGTGGAGCCCCAGGCCACTGGAGCGCAGGCTCTGCAGGGCACCCCGATACCTCCGCACCCCGTGAAACCCTGCCAGCGCTCCGGGCCGCATGCGTGCCCCTCTCTCCTGCCTCCAGAGGACCACAGCCAAGCCCCTTCCTTCAGAGGGACTCCCCTGAGCTCAGAAGAAAGCACAATGATACCCGACTGTGGTTGTACAGACTAAAGTGAGGCTGACTGCTATGCTGACTTCCCCCAGGAAATCTGTGATCTAAATCCCTGGAACCTATGAATATGCTGCCTTAGATGGAAAGAGGAGCTCTCACATGTGATCTAGTTAAGGGTCTTGAGATGCAGAGATTATCCTGGATTATCTCCACAGACCCAACATCATCAAGAGTCTTTAAAAGAGGGAGGCGCAGGGAGGCGTGAAGGCAGGAGAGGCGACACTGACGGCTTTGAAGGCAGAGGCTCTGGGAGGGGACCTGCTGCCTTCTCCAGCCAGGGAGTCGTCTTTCGGTCGAGGGAGGTCTCAGAGACCTTCGGGTGTTGGGTGTCTAGGTAAGATCTAAGTCTGGAGGTCTTGGCATTCTCTGATCCCGACACACCGCAATTCGGTGATGTAAACACTAATCAAAAATATCGTCGTAGTCCTTTGCTTATATCTTAGAGACCGTTGCGGTGTCGTCGTGTTTTCTGTGTCCCTAAATCGTTGGAACCCTTCCAACACTTTAAGCCGGACAAAGGAGGTCTAGACCCGTACGACTTTGGTGGTGTGAAAATTCTTTACTGCGTCTTCCAAAACTCTCTTCCGCGGAGACAAAGGTTTCTTCGGAGCACCCGGGAGGAACCCGACGTGCTAAGTGGGAACCCGTCGGAGAGTTCCGAGACTTGGAACAGGGACGGAAGACCAACGAAAACTAAGACCCGACTCTCCGTCCACCCTAGAATCAAGGGGTTCGTCCCTAGCTTGGGGGAAGAGACCCTCGTACCGCAGGATTGGTGACTTGACGGCCCCAGAGGGGTAGGAACAAAATTACTGTGTCCAGCAGACGTCTTTGTGTGTCGACCCTTGTCGTCCGGGACCAGTCCTCGACCCACAGGCTGGGTCAGGGTCCGAGAAAGAAAACCCGAGGGTTTCAGTCTGTACCGGGGTCACCATCCCGGACTGTGACTGTATTCCTCAGAGATCAGAACTACCTCCTGGCACAGCGAGGCTCGAGGGTGCTGGCCCCCAGCCACCTGGTCAGGCGTCTGCTCACAGAGGAGAAAGGGCCACAGCCCCAGAGGGTCGGCAGCAAAAAACGTCCCCGTGTCCCCAAGAAAGGTCCTGGTTCCCGGAGGAGGATGTGCCCCCTGGGAGGCGCCTCTAGTTTCTGCGAGGTACTGCCCCAGCCCCCACAAGGCCTCACCGTGATGCCCCCCTGAGCCATTGCCGAACCACCGTCCCCTCCGCAGAGGAGCAGCCCCTGGCTGTTCCCACTGTTCCCATCAGCATCTCGGCCTTCCTCAACTGATGGGAAAACAGAGAACTTTTGCTTTGGTTAAAAATAGAGTAAATTGGCAGCTTATGACCAGAATCTGTGAAGGAGCAGAGTGCCCTGCTGCGCGCTTTCTGTGCGCACACTCCCTGGGTTGTGACGCGAAGTGTCCCCCACCCTGTAGACAGGACTCAGCCAGTGAGGGCGTCCAGCTCGCGAACAGAGGGGCCCCGGTGCAGGACTGCATGTCTGGGCCCCTCTGCACTGCATGTCTGGGAGGAACACTGGCGGGGAAGCTCTGCCCACCCAGGCCCACCCTGGCTGCCGCCCTCGCCAGGCTGACGGAGCGGGTGTACCCTTGATGTCCTCTTTAGTGTGGCAGGTGCGATGGCTCAGGGGGGATGCCTGCAGGGGGAGCAAAGCCCCACGGATCCTGGCCCCACCCCGCCAGCCTGTGCAGCGTGGGATGGGGCCACACACTCCCACGCGGTGAGCGGGAGAGAGGGAAGCTAATCGTCAAATCACACTCTGGAAAAAGAGCAACTGCGACCGCTCAGGGCACACACAGCCATCACAGGGCCTTCCTGTGTCCCGTCTGTGCTGAGGGCCCCGAGGTGCCTGAACTCAGGCCGGAAGCTGAGGCCCAGACAGAGGGGCCTGCCGCACACAGGGTGGGAACGCGGGCATCCCAGGGATGCTGAGGCGGCGGTGGGCGGGGAGCCACCCCTGCAGGGCCCACTCGTCCGGAGCACAGCAGCACAGAGCTCCCGCGGGCCTCTCCGGCCCCCGAGCCTCTTCTGTGGTCGATGAGTAAGCTGCTGATGGCAGCGCCGCCTCCGCGGAGCTCTCGGGGGCCCAGGGCGGCGGCCAGAGCTGCACCCACACGGGCTGGCACCGCTGGGGCTCGGGCGCAGGCAGTCTGGCTGGGCCCCCTCCCGGGTGAGGTGGCAGGGTGGGGGGAGTCCGCAGACTGCAGAGCCCAGTAGCTCCTGTCTCCCCACTGCCTCTGGGTAGGCCCCCTCTTCTTTCAGGCGCTGGGGCCACGGGGGGCGGTGTCCTGCAGTTCTGGGGACCAGGACCCAAAACCAGGGCCTGAGTAGGTCACACCCCCCCAGGGACTGGGGTGCAGACCACTCCAGCCCCGTTCCGCTCTCTTGGGGGCGCGGACCACTCCACCTCGTCTAAGACTTCCAGCTTTCTCGGGGGTGTGGGCCGCTCCGGCCCCGCCTGGCTTTCTCGGGGGTGCGCACCGCTCCGGCCCTGCCCGGCTTTCTCGGGGGTGTGGACCGCTCCGGCCCCGTCTAGGCGGCCCCGTCTAGGTTTCCCCAGGGTGTGGGCCGCTCCGGCCCCGCCTGGCTTTCTCGGGGGTGGGGGCCGCTCCGGCCCCGCCCGGCTTTCTCGGGGGTGCGCACCGCTCCGGCCCCGCCCGGCTTTCTCGGGGGTGCGCACCGCTCTGGCCCTGCCCGGCTTTCTCGGGGGTGGGGGCTGCTCCGGCCCTGCCCGGCTTTCTCAGGGGTGCGGCCACTCCGGTGTGGCTTTCGTGGGTCCCAGGTCTGCCTCCATCACCACATCCCTCTGGTTTCTTGTGTCCAAACCAAGGACACACGTGACCGCACGGCCAGTCTGCTCAGGAGCCCAGGCGACCGCCGTGTCCTCGGGCCCTGACCCCTCCACTTCTGTGAAGACCCTGCTGCGGACCAGGTGGTACCCTGGGGCAGAGGCCGCCTCGGGAAGAGGCTCCGGCTCCCGACGGGGGCCAAGCCCATGGGGAGACCTTGCTTCTTGCCAGATGCACCAGGCGGGTGAGCGAGCAGAAACCAGCCTTCCTGTCCTGAGCCTCCCTGCCACTCACACAGCAGAAGGCAGCCACCTTGTCATTAAGGAGATATATTAAGCTGTTTAATATCAGGTTTTCAGCAGCAGATGTTCGGGGCGGGCGAGCAGGCCGCTCCCTCAGCAGCTCCTGCTAATTCTGGCCCTGAGAAGGAAACGGCAACCCACTCCGGTGTTCTTGCCTGGAGGATCCCAGGGACAGGGAAGCCTGGCGGGCTGCCGGCTATGGGGTCGCACAGAGTCGGACACGACTGAAGCGACTCAGCAGACTTAGCAGCAGCAGAGGGGGTGGGGATCTGTTTGGGAGAAGGCACTTGTCTTAGAATCTCGGGCACCTGCCGTCCACTCCTAACATCCTATTTCTCTGTCAGGGAGGATTTTCCTGGAGGTGCGGGCCTCAGGATGACCAACCCGAGGACGCGACTCAGGCACAGAGCAGCCGGCCCCCGGCAGCCACGTGGCCAGAGCGTCAGGGACCAGCGCTGACCGGCCGCTGTCAGGGGTCCCAAGGGGCTTTCACCCCCGCCAATCCCACCCCCGCCCCGGGGTCGCCAAGAGACAGCTCTTCAAAGTGGGACACCGGACAAGACGCTCACTTATGGCTGGGTAAAATAATTAACTCAGAAGACACTCAAGTGTCTTAAGGTGGATTTCATGCAAACCAACCTGAAAACAATTCAAAGGGCTGTGACTGTAAAGCGAGTCTGACGTTGCTTCCGTTAAAAGGGACGGTAGTGACACTCGCTTTCCAAAGCAAAGGGGTGGGGTGGAGAAGGAAACGGCACCCCACTCCAGTGTTCTTGCCTGGAGAATCCCAGGGACGGGGGAGCCTGGCGGGCGGCCGTCTATGGGGTCACACAGAGTCGGACACGACTGAAGCGACTCAGCAGCAGTGACACTTGCTTTCCAAAGCAAAGGGGTGGGGGTGAGGGGGTGGATTTGCTTGAAAGAGGAAGCTCTACTCTGCTCTAAATACTGTTCTGCCAGCCTGTCTGGGGTTTGAGGACGTGACTAAGGAATGGAATTCGAGTGGAAATGCGTGCCTCCCCGGCAACCATGCACACAGGCACCCAGCTCTTTTCTTTCTGTATTTAAGCCCCTGTTCCTCATCTTTTTATTCAAGGAAAGAGAAGACGCCCCAGTCTACTACACTGTGGAGTGAATATTTAGCACCAAGGCGGCTGCTATGATGCCGTTATTCTTCCCTAGCATAGGGGATAGAGTCTGGGTCATTCTTAAGGCTTTTTAAGAGCTCAGGTCTGCAATATTTCCTTTTGGGGCATAAAAAACAACCAGCTGATCAAACTACTCTTGAGACCCCCAACGTGGCCTCTTTCCCAGCACGAGGGAACTATGACCAGAGTCTCTTCCCTCCTTTTCATCTTCTGCCCCTTTCACGACAGCACAGTGACGACCCCAGGGAGCAGAGCCCAGAGACCCGAACACCAGACAGAAGTACAAAGAGACTCCCGCGCCGCTGTGCAGGAGGGCGTTTCCGGAAAGAACGACTTGCTCGCTTTGATTTGAACAAAGGGGACAGTCTTTTCCAGAAGCTCCCAAGGAAACGTGTCATGGCCCACTGGGTGATCTAAAGGAGCTGGGGGGCCTGGGAGACAGCACGGCCCCCACCTGCTCGACGGGGGCGACGCGGGGTGGGCCAGAACTATACTCTCGGCAGCTTGTGCTAAGCTTTTACTGTGTACCTACCTCCCTGCCAACCTCCCTGCAACGGTTACAGAATTAATAATCAGTCCAAATTCCCAGTGGGAGCAGGAGAAGACAGTGGACTCCCGTGGTCACCTGAGTTATGCAGTCTGGGCCCACGGCAAGCCAGCAGGCGTTTGTGGAGCTGCAGCGACGGCGCCCCGGCCCCTCAAGCCCGTGGGCCGCAGCGGCACAGCACAAGGGCCGCACCAGCCACTAGGACCCGCGGGCGGCCGGGGCGGGCCCTCCGCTTGGCCTCTGCTTCCCGGGGACCCCTCAGCACCGCACCCAGGGCTCAGTGGGGGTCACCTGAGGCTGCAGACAAACCACAGGGCTCCGGGCAGCCTGGCACCCAGGGCAGGGGTGGGCCTCCCTGGGGTGAATGCAGGAAGGGGACCCGGGTGCCAGCAGCCCGCGGAGGCGGGGCGGCCAGGCCGGCAGAGCACAGCGCGGCCTGGGGGCGGGGAGGCTGAGCTCCAGCGAGAGGCGGCCTCCCGCCTGCACGGCTGCTGCTGCCTGTGCGTGCCCCTCGGCTCCAGGAATCCGGGGCCTCGACAGCTGCTCAGGGCTGGATTCTCTGGGAGGGGCTCGCACGCGCAAGCTCGCGCGCACACGCACCCTCTCCTCCATAAAAGGAGCCTGCGCACCTACAGTCTCCTCATGTGCGGCGCCTGAGCGGAGCAGGCAGTGTGGGCGCCCCCGACCCCAGCAGAGACCCCGGGCCCAGGGCTCCCCGGCGGCTGTGCCCGACAGGCTGGGATCTGACGTCCCAGACCCTTGGGCCCCAGCAAGCCCTGGCCGGCCGCCTGCTCCCGATTCACATTTAGACCTCGGAGCCTCAATTTCCTCCTCCTTGAAGGAGAGCTGGTGATAAAAATAAAACCACCTGGCATATCAGTGACAGGGTCCCTGCCTCTGCGGCCGGAGCGGGGGCTGTAGAGCCCTGACGAGCTCAAGACGGGGAGGGCGTGGCCCCCGGAGCGGGAAACCCTGGCCCAGCGCAGCAGCCTCACGGAGGCCAGGCTGCAGCACGAACAGGGAGTGCGCGGCGGGCGGCGGCGGGCTTGTGTCCCTGCAGGGCCGGCAGCAACGTGCGTGCCTCCCCCTGCAGGCTCCACAGGGCTTCCTCCAGACCAAGGCACCCAGGGTAGGACAGGGGAGCTGCTGCTCACAAACGCAGGGAGTGAGCTCCACGGGCCAGACACAGGGGTTAGGCCTGGCCTGGTCCAGGCCGGCAGGGCGTTCGCAGCCTGTGAGCAGTCTAGGCTCTGCGTGTACTGCCATCACGGGCACTGGCATCCAGCCTGGGCACTGGGGGAGGCACTTCACAGCCACATCGGCAGCAAGGGAGGGGGGCAAGGCAGCGAGGATTCCCGTGTCAGGAACGGTAGGGCAGGGGTCACCGGAGCCTGGGGGCTGCCTGTTGTTCCTGATCTGGGCACCTGGGCACCTGGTTACTTGCCTGTGCTGCAAAGATCTGCTCACCGTCTGTCTGCATTTCTGTACGAACGCTCCAGTCAATGCAGATCTGTATTTTAAGAAGCTGGGACGGTGGGGAACTCGAAGTGTTGGTAAAGCTGAAGCTGTGCTGTGTTTTACGAGCCCTTGATCTAATCACCCCCCCTTGTCCAACATACAGAGGAAACCAAGGCAGGCGGCGGTGAACCCATCCACAGTGAAGACGCAAGTGCTTTCCCGCCCTCGTCACCAGGTGCCGGGACGCGGCGTGGGCACGCAGAGCTCAGGCTCAGCTGCGCGTGGCAGAGGACTGTGCCGTCTTCTCAAGCCCTAACCCGGCCTGTGACTGTGGCCTTGTTTGGAAATAGGGACGTGGCAGACGGGATTCACTAGGAAAAGGTCCCGTGGATCAGGCTGGTCCTAAGTCCAGTGCCCGACGTCCTCATAAGAAGAGGGTGGTTTGGACTGAGACCAACGGGACAGGCCGCGTGACAACGGAGGAGAAAACGGGAGTGACGTGGCCAGAGGCACAGAGCCAAGACTTGACGCCACGCTCAGGAGGGAAAAGGCAGGGAAGACCCTCTGGAGCCTTCGGGGAGGTGGCACCATAGTCTCCGACTCTGGAGAGAGAAGAGCTTCCTGACGCCCTAAGCGGCCCGGGCGGTAACGCCTCCCCATGGCAGCCCCGACGCCCACATGGTGTGGACACGTGGCGTTACAATCGAACTGTACTACAAATTAAGGAGCCAGGAAGGAACCTACATGGTGGTGACGTCAGAGATCACGGTGGCCACTGTGCTGAGATCTGAACAGGGACCGTACGGCGGCCACCCTGCCACACAGCGGCTCTCCTGGGGGCTCAGCTGGTAAAGAATCCGCCTGCAATGCGGGAGACCTGAGTTCCATCCCTGGGCTGGGAAGATCCCCTGGAGAAGGGAACGGCCGCCCACTCCAGTCTTCTGGCCTGGAGAATCCCATGAACTGTATCCATGGGGCCCCAAAGAGTTGGACACGACTGAGTGGCGCTCATTCCCAGTGGTCCCTCCAGCTCCACCCGCTGCTGGCCGGTGCCCTCGGGCACGTCCCCGGCCACTCTGAGTTTCAGCTTCCCTGTCTACAACCACATCTACAGGCAACAGTGGCCTCTCTGTCTGGCCCATGACGCCTGGTGTGGTGCCTTTTCCTGCACCTACAACCTCAGCCCCACCTGCCTCCAGGCCAGGTTGGGGCCTTCCTTGGGGGCACCTCTCACTTTCCCCCCATCTCCTGAGACTTGGACAACAGGTGCTTGTTAAGCCAGACTTGAAATGACCCGTTTCAGATTCACTGAGCCTGGCCCACGGGGCTTTTCTCTCTCTCTTCCAGTTTGCAAGCAAGGCTGGATCTGCGGAGTTCCAGCCGCAGGCCCGTCTGTGCCGGGGATGTTGTCATGCTGCTGGAGTTATTCTTGCCTCAAAGTGACCTGGGGAAGGTGTGCTTTCCTTCCCTCCCTGTGTCTGAACACGCTTTGGATCCCAAACCACATGTGGCACAGAGGGCATTGTAGCTCTGGTTCCAAACTCTCAGGTGGTTACCTGGCTGTTTTGGTGGAGACGGGACTTCAGAGCAGCCTCGCCAGGCTGCAGGGAGCGGTGAGTCTCTGCTGGCCGGCGACCTGAGGAGAAGCACAGCTGCGGCCTGCAGCCTGCGTTCAGCTGTGCACCCTAAACAGCTCACTCAACAGTTGCCACCCCTCTAATGCCTACAGCTCAGACCTGCGAACCTCAGGACACCCAGACAATCAGCAAGGACAGATCTGGGCAGGGGATGGCAGTGGCTCCCAGACCCCCACCAGTATGAACCCACGGCCTCACTGGTTGAAGACAGAGATCTGGTCCCAGAAGGGCCAGGACCCAAAGATTCCTGTTGTCCAGCCTCAAGCCGCAGAAGGCAGCTGCAGCCCAGAGACGGCGTGGGGGCTGCAAGGTCTCACAGCAAAGATGCCCTCCACGACGCGGCCCCGCCCCGTGCTGCTGGCCTGCCTGGACACCCCCCACAGGGCCCCCTGGCCACTGTCCCCCAAGCTGGAAGCCTTCACTTTCTCAGCCCCAGCAAGTCCGTCCCCGGGCCCAGGGCATTTGCCTGCCCCTGGCCCCAACGAGTCTCTAGGACCCAGGCTTGTCCCCGTCCGCACCCCACACCTCACCTCTGGCTCCCGGGGAGCCCTCCCGCCCTCCCAGCTCTGTCCCTGCACAGCGGGGAAAGAGATCACATCAGGCCAGACGCCCACCAGGGCCTGGCCTCTGCCACTGTCCAGCTGCCTGCCTCATCTCCCCACAAGCTCTGTCCCAGGGAACTTTCTGTGACTCTGGGCATGTCCACCATGGCAGCACCAGCCACGTGCAACCCCTGATGGCCCAGGTGTGGCAGAAGGCTAGGCTGCAGCTTCATCTCAGTTAAGTTAATCTCAGTTTAGAAAGTCCCCCGGTAGTCCTCCACACAGTGGCCCTGGGCCTCCAGCCTGCAGAGGCCACCCAGTCCTAGAACGTGTCACCCCCTCCAGGCTGGACTCCTGGCCTGGGGTGACGCCCACTTCACGTTCACACTCGTGCTCAGCCCTCCTCCCCCCATCTGTCCTGCAGACCAGGCCTGAGTACCAGGCCCCGTGCCCCAGGGTCAAGGCCCTCAGAGGCAGGAGCGCCAGGCTTGCGTCAAGCCTGCCCCTGCGCCTGGCAGGAGGCCAGGCTGGGCTCGGTGTTAGTGCGGTGGCTGAATGTACATTTCTGCCAGGAGGTGGTCACAGCCAGCGTCATGAGCAGGCCCGGAAGCTTCCTTTCTAAGAAGCATGGTGAAATCTGATGTACACTCTGGCTTATCTGTGCAGTCTCGCCCCGCCTCGCCAAACCACCAACCCCTCCTGGCTTCCTTCCATAAACATCGTGCCCTGCCTCCTAAAGCCAGTCCAGTAGAGTTTAGACCTCAGTCCTTTGCCTACGATCCCCTCGTTGACAGGTGGGTAAACTGAGTCCCAGGGAGGGAAGGAGCTTACTGGAGGCCACACACGCACGGCTTCGCCAGGCCTCCTGTCTCTGCGGACACACCAGGGCTTCCATCTAGGTACACACACCACCGGCACCACTGCGAGCTAGCATGGACTTTTTCAGACGTTAAAATTTAAATACTGCAGCAAAGCACGAGCGACAACATGATAGTTGAATCCAACATCCTCCAAATGAGAACCTTGCGCCTCAAAAGACACCACGTGTGTGATAAGGGTCTTGAACCCAAATACATGAAGAATTCTCACAACTTACTAATGGGAAGATGACCAGCTGAACAGCAAGTGGCAAAAGATCTGAACAGACGTTTCTCCAAAGAAGATCCAAACGGCCAACAGGACGTGAGAAGATGCTCCCAGTCATTAGTCAGGAGAGAACTGTGATTCAGAACCCCAGACACGGTCCACCCCCACCAGGGTGGTGAGGATCAACAGGGACAATGAAAACAAGGCTGAGGAGCCTGCAGAGATTGCTGGGGAGGGCGGCTGCCGGGAGAGGCGGCTGCCGGGAGGGCGGCTGCCAGGAGAGGCGGCTGCTGGGAGAAGCGCCTGCCTAGAGAGGCGGCTGCCGGGAGGGCGGCTGCCGCTTCTCAGCAGCTGCACCTTCTCAGCAGCTGCACCGAGTTATTCTGGACCCAGCAATGCCACTCCCAGGCTTACACCAAGAGAGATGGAAACCTGTACCCAGATGCTCACACAACGCCATCCGTGCACTCAAGAGGTGGAAATGAGGCAAATATCCGTTGACGGATGAGAGTAAAGTAAAGCAAGTAAGTCAAGTTAAAACATGGCCCACTCACACCAGGGAACATTGTTCAGTGTTCAGCCACAGAAAGGAAGGAGGCTCAGACACGCGCCACGACGTGGGGGAACCCTGAACACCCAGCGCTCTGCAACAGAAGCAGGCGCAGAGCAGCAGCGACTGACGCTGCTCACGTGGGATCCCAGGACGGACAAGTCCACGGCGACGGGAAGCAGACTAGCGGCGTCCAGGCCTGGAGGGAGGGTGGCTCTTCACCCGGCTTCTTTCCGGAGTAACGGAGCAGTTCAACACCGTGGGGACGGCCGCACAGTTCTGTGAATATACTGAAAGCTACCGGGTGACACACTCCAAGTGGCTGAATCACGATCTGTGCGAACTGTATCTGGGTAAAGGTGTCAAAACATCTTACTCTAACAGTAAAAGCAAGACTGCCCAGCAGCTGGCAGGCTAACGTGCTGTTGCTGCTGCTAAGTCGCTTCAGTCGTGTCCGACTCTGTGCGGCCCCATAGACGGCAGCCCACCAGGCTCCCCGTCCCTGGGATTCTCCAGGCAAGAGCACTGGAGTGGGTTGCCATTGCCTTTTCCAATGCATGAAAGTGAAAAGTGAAAGTGAAGTTGCTCAGTCGTGTCTGACCCTCAGTGACCCCATGGACTGCAGCCCACCAGGCTCCCCGTCCCTGGGATTCTCCAGGCAAGAACACTGGAGTGGGTTGCCATTGCCTTCTCCAATGCATGAAAGTGAAAAGTGAAAGTGAAGTCACTGAGTCGTGTCTGACTCTTTGCAATCCCATGGACTGCAGCCCACCAGGCTCCTCTGTCCATGGGATTTTCCAGGCAAGAGCACTGGAGTGGGCTGCCATTGCCTTCTCCTAGTTATACATTTTTCAACGTCTGTTAACATATACCATTAGACTATGAGTGGCCCCTCATACCACGGGGACCACACCCTGCAGCCCTGCCAGGCTCCCCTCCCGCCCCAGGACTGCTCCTGCCTGGGTCCTCTGAGCACACGTCCTTCAGGATCTCAGAGAAAAACTACCACCTGATTAATTCAGAACATTCAGCTTACAGAGTTATTACGAGCTCACCAAAGAAAGTTTTTTTTTCTTAAGGGAATTATTAATCATATATTTATTTTCTTAATGCTATGGTCAGAAACCACAGCTGCTTTCCTGCTCAACACAGCCACAGGGGCAGGAACGGTGTGCCCCAGGGTCATCAGGAGGGTGGTGGCTGCCAGCGACCAGACTCTAGCAGATGCCGGAGTCGGGGTGGGTCAGAGCCCGGAGCCAGGGTCGGCGTGGGCCAGGCCAGCCAGAGCGGCAGGGAGGCTGGCCAGGGCATGAGGTCAGCAGCGTGAGCCTACCAGAGCCTGCCCTGTGGCCAGGGCCCTCTGCCCGGGAGCGCAGCATGCAGGGGGGCTGGCCATGCACAGGCCCATCCTCCTGGCCTCAGCGTCCCCGGCCCCTGGGGGATTCCCCACCCTGCTTCCACACTTCAGCCCCGCCTCAGCCTCAGCCCACGGGACAGGAGCCGCGCCCTAGGCTGTCCCTCCGTGTGCGGCCTTCCGAGAGGAACTCTGACGTCCATCCCGGGACACACAGGCTGAGGGCAGAGGGTTCAGGGCCAAAGGGGGCAGGTGTGGACTCTGTGGCCTTTCCAGGCGACCTCTGGAGCCCGGCTGCCCCGGCCGCCAGACCACAGCGGCTGCCACTCACGCCTCCTGTGGCCACAGAGGGGATGATCGCCCCACGGTGGGGGAGGCTGGGGAGGCCGAGAGGGGCTCGAGGCTGGGCGCCCTGGCCTTGGGAGGCTCCAGAGTCTGGGTCTGCCTTGGGTGGTCTGCACCGCCTTGCCAAGCCCTGATTCCCGCATCTTTATGTGGCAGAATAACAACAATGACGTTTCCTCTAACCCACAGAGGTGCTGGAACACTAAACCACACGGTGGGCAAGCCCCCAACATGGGCGTGGCCCTGGGCACCTGCACACAGAACACAGCTGGATGCCCGAGCTAAGGACTGGCCTGGGAGAGCCCCCACCCCTAGCCAAGGTGCGGAGCTGAGCCACCGCGCCGGCGGGCCGCCGAGTCCCAGCAACACAAAGCCCTGGGGCCCCTGCAGAGGCTGCCCTGTCCGCGCCACTGGGCTCCCGCCCCCCAGGGCCGGGCGTGGCCCCTCCCTCTCCACGCAGCTCTGCGCACACCCGGGTCGGTCTGCTGGACTGTGTTCGACGCACCCTGGAGACAAGAGGCCTGTGCCCCAAAGTGCAGCTGAGGGGATGCCAAGGACATGGTGGGTTTTGGTTCTTGTCCTGGATTCCTGTGACCGCCAGGGATGGTCAGGCCCACCGGTCACCGGGCCAGCAGTGAGTGTCGGAGCCCGCCCCCACCAGGAGCATCCTCCTCCCTAGCACATCGCTGAGGTATGAAGGGCCTGAAGGGGTCCCTCTACTCAAGCTCCAGCCTGAGAGGGCACGCAGGTGCCCACGCTGCCAGGGGGTTCCGTCTCCTCCAGGGCCCGAGGAGCCCACGTGCAGCCCATGTGCAGCCCACGTCGCCCTTCCTGAGCATGGGGCGTGTGAGCCCGGTGGTCATCACAGCCACAGAGCAGCGGTCGGCCAGCGGTCCCCCCGAGCCCACAGGAGATGTGGACTTCCTTCCACACACTGACAGAGTGGCATCATGGGCCCTTGGGGGTGCAACCCGTGCTTTAAACACGATGAACCCTCTCGTCAGGACAGAAGTGGCCCATGTGAAACTAACCAAATGGACCATGAGAGGCACCCAAGCCCCGGGAACGCCAGGTGGACATCACAGGCCACAGAGGCACGTGCTGAGTCTCCGGGGCTGCCTGCCGTCCAGACGCCCCTTCTCCACCGTCCCCACCATTTTCAGATGCCACTGAGTGCTTCCTTTTGATTTTGGGAGCACAGTTTCTATTTTATCTGGAATAGGGGTCAGGAGTCAAATCAGCTGACCTGCTAGCTTCAGAAATAAAGCTTCACAGCCACAGCTGTGCCCATGGATGGAGAGCCTGGCTGCCTTCTGGTGAGGAGACCAGGGCTGAGCGGCTGAGACGCAACTTCACGGCCCTCGCCCGCCCCAGCACTTACTTCATGGGTTTGAACAGCGCCTGCCCGTAGTTCTGGAAGGTCATGATGAGCTTGAGCTGTGTGCCACCGGACTTCATGGCTGCAGTGGGAGGAAAAGAGCTCGGTCACCTGCTGCCCGCGGAGGCCTGTGAGCGCGGACGCACTGCTGCAGAGGGGGGCCCCGAGACCTGGGGGTGGCGGCGAGCGGGCTCTGGGACGGAGGCCTGAGCCAGGCAGCGCGTTCAGGGTCAGGAAGGGCCGCCCGGGCTGGGGGAGCTGTAGCAGGAGGGTGGCCGGGACTGGGAAACAGGCGATGGCGGAGGGATCAGAAGGATGGGAGGGCCGCACACGGGAGCGGGGCGCTTGGCTTCCCTGCTGGCTCCCTAGACCACGCCTCGGCTCACCCACCACAGCTGCCTCTCTCAAAGGTGGGTCTGCACCCTCGCCCAGCGCCCCCATGGGGCTGGGGCAGGGCTGAGACCCACTCCCAGGAAAGGGAAACCACAGCAGCCCCGTGGGAAGCAGTTCCCGCCGGGGGCTCGGGAACCCACTCAGAGTGCCATCCGCTGGAGTCCAGGGCTGCGGCCGCCGGCGGCTCAGCGTGGACGGAGAGGGGGCTGGGTTGGCACCTTGGGGCTCTGTCCCGCTTCGCCTGACAGCAGAGAGAACAGGGACGGGACGCAGCTGTTCACCGCCTCCCCCTGGAGCCCTGAGGCGCCTGGATCCTTCCTCCGGGAAGACAGAGGCCTTCTGGCCCCGGGCTGGGCATCCGGCTTACGGGGCACTTTCGGTTCCCCGCCGCTGAGTCAGGAGGGCCCGAAGCGGCGGTGTCCCCGGGTGGGCATGGGACTGTGGCCTTCCTGGGACCGGAGCTGCCCTCCTGAGGGGCCTGCTCACTAGGCAGGGTGGCCTCGCGGCCCCCAGGCCCCCGGGGCAGCTGCCCGAGCAGGGCAGTGAGTGTCCGGGGCGTCCGTCCCGTGGAGCCGTCTCCTCTGCTCACCTCCACCCACAGCTCCGTCCTGGCCTGGACAAACAACTGCAGGGCCTGCGCGTCTGGTNGCTGCCCTCCTGAGGGGCCTGCTCACTAGGCAGGGTGGCCTCGCGGCCCCCAGGCCCCCGGGGCAGCTGCCCGAGCAGGGCAGTGAGTGTCCGGGGCGTCCGTCCCGTGGAGCCGTCTCCTCTGCTCACCTCCACCCACAGCTCTGTCCTGGCCTGGACAAACAACTGCAGGGCCTGCGCGTCTGGTCAGAGGCTGCTCGAGGCCTCGCCTGCAGCGTGACTCCTTTTCAAATGACTCAGAGCACAGAGCAGTCAACCGCGCCACTCACTCTGTAGTGTAATCGTCCACGATATCGACTTAATCGTCACCATCGTCACCAGCAAGGCCCAGGCCTCCACAGGCCTGGCTTCAAGCTGAACGGAGGCAGATAATATCTGAACTCTTTAAAGGCAGCCAAGGGCCATTAACACGCAGCCAGGAGCCTAGCGGTAAAGAAACGTCTCTGGGGGTCTGAAGGAGCCGCTCTCCTTGCCACACTTTCTCTCACGTTCCAAGACTGAAGAGACTGCTCAGGGCCGGACGGAGTCGGGAGCTGGGGGCGGGAATGAGCTGACCACAGGCAAGCCCGCCCTCTGGGAGGCCTGCTCCTTTATTTGCAGGATGGGACTTGGGAGACAGGTTGGATTTCTAGCTCTTCTTCCATCTTAAGCTCAGAAGGGCGGCTCTGCTGAACCCTGATCCCAAGGTCGGTCCCAGGCTCCCCAAAACGCTGCACTCCAGGCTCCCTCAGGGCCTCTGAGGGCTGCACCCACCCCCAGGTCACAGCAGAGTCAGGGGCAGAGCCCCCAGCAGCAGACAGCTCTTGTCCAGGGAGCCCTGTCTCTAAATCCGCCCTGTGGCTTTGTGAGGCCAAGGGCCCAGTCAGAAGCCACCGTCTCAGCAGTGGGGTTTTTAATCAAAACATCCAGCCGGATGGGAGGGCCAGCCCTGCCGCCTCCGCCCCAGGAAAAGCGTCCATTCTCCAGGGGAGGCCTGCGCCTGGCCGGACCAGCCACACTCCCACTGCGGTGCTCTGCTTCTCCAGGAAGAGGATCTCGTCCTGAGTGTGAGTCTCTGAGAGCACCTCTGGGCCCAAGGCCGTGCAGAGTGGGGCTGAGCGTCCAGCCGAGGCCTTCACCAGGCTCCGGCTTGCCCAGTGCCGCCGCGCTGCGCAGAGGTGCCCCAGCCTCTGCTCCCACCTCTCAGCAGCCCCCGAGACAGGCCTCAGACACACACTCGCCTTCAAGGCCTCTGGGAGCAGAAGCGTTTGGGTGACAAGAGGCATAGGGGCATCCAGCCCAGAGGGCCTGCAGCCACGGCGGGGAGGGGGCAGAGCCCGGGACTTAAACACACTGCCGTGTCTGAAGAGGAACATGAGAACGTTCACTCCAAGCGAGAAAAACGAAGATTCAGAAACAGCCTCTCATTTTAGGCTTTGCCTCCATGTCCGTTCATGTTGGGTCGGGTTTTGCAGTCAAATGGGTTATGATTTTGGATTTACAAGCTGGAGATTACAGGGTCGAGGTTATGACCACCTCTGTGATCCACAGAGGCTCCAGGAGGCCCACAGAGCTGGATTTGTCTGCCCAGAGCCACCCCGGCCCATGATGGGGCAGTCAGGACACCCCGAGCCCACTGTTCACCGCGGGGGACGCTGCCCGGGGCCATCACCAGTCTTCCCATGCTCACTGGGTGCCTGTGAGTGCCAGCCTGGGTTCTGACCGGCCCACGGATTAGGGCCAGCTGGCCAGGTTGTCCAGCGGCGAGAGCAGGACGCAGCTGGGCAGGCCCTCAGTCCAGGACCCACTGCTGGGCACAGAGCAGGCTAGGACTCGGGGGTGGGCCACTGGGATGTCAGGCAGCCTGGGCACCAAGCCTGGGACAGTCAGACCCGACGAGGGTGGCCCAAGGTCAGTCCCCAGGGCACGGAGGAGGCCCGTCCTCTTCCTTCAGGGCTCCCAGGCCCCTGGGCACAGAGCAACGTCTGGTGAGAGTGGGGTGGCCAGCCGTGCCCTGAGGGCTATGGGGAGCCTGGCCAGTCCTCTCAGCCCTGCCTCTGCCCAAGGCCCTGCTCAGAGCCCGAGTCGAAACAGCATATGCCTGGGGCGCAGGCCAGCTTCCCGGACTGAGACAACGTGCCTGAGCCTGCCGGACAGATGGGAGAGCTCGGTGGGCTGCGGCCTGCAAGCGTGAACGCCGCACTTCCCTAAACCCTAGCTTTCAAACGCTGGTGTAGCTTCCCCCTAAAGTCCTGTGCTCTCTGCTGGCTTCCACCACGAAAGCCTCTGTCCCATCCAGGACCCAGTCCTGCGGGGGGGAGGTCCCCTCCTCACCTGTCGCCCTGGACTCTCTCTGCCCATCCTGTGTGCACTTCCGCGCCCCCGGGAACAAGCAAGTCAGGACGTAGCAGAACTCTGCCAAGGTCGGGCTTACCCCAGCTGCCTGCCCAGACAGGGCCCTGAGGTGAGGGAGGTGCTCAAGAGAGCCTGTTGAACGGACGACGTGCGGTCACCGCACTGGGTGTTTCTCTAACAGCCTCATCTGCTCAGGTGGGCAGGGGATGCACCAGCTGCGGCCTCTCCCCAGCAGTCCCCGCTGGCCGCACAGACCGCCTTCCAGCACAGCGGGAGGCTGGAGGCACTTAGATTCCTCCTGGGTGGCATCGAGGAGGGGAGACCACCACCTTGCCCCGGCCAGGAGGGTGTTCATCATGTTCTCAGGGTGAGCAGCTAGGAAGAGGGCGGGTGCCAGAAATAGCTCAGCGCCGGGCTGAGACACCCAGCACAGCCTCTAAGGAGCTCTGGAAACCCCCAGCCGCCAGCCTCGCAGGCAACACCCAGCTCCCTGGCACTGGGGACAGACAGAACCTGGGTTAGCAGAAACCTTTAAGCCACAGGACAGTCCAGACGTCAGGAAGACGTTGCCTGGAGCCCCTTGCTCCCAGCACCATGCTCCGAGTCCTCCTCCACCCTCTGGGCCTCCCAGGACTGCTCCTCCCACCCAGGGCCTCTGCCTGCCCTCTCTGCTCTGGGAGCCACTGGTGACAATCGCCTACAGGCCTGAGAGCAATGGCACCAAAGCTCCACGCTTAGAGGCCACTGCCGACACAGCTTCCCGAGATCAGTAGCCGGGGGCCCTGAATCCTCTGCTTCAGCAGGTCCCGAAGTCCTCGGAGACGTGACCTCCAAACTGCTCGGCGCATGGCGCCCTGCCCCGGGCAGAGTGGAGCCCCAGTCACCCTCCGTCCACCCCGAATCTAGGAGCAGATGTGAGCTCCAGGAGCCTCTGGCCTCTCTGCGGTGTCTCCCTGTGGCTGCCAGGGCTGACCCTTCCTCACCTGCAGGGTTGGCCCCCACCCCCCTGCCCAGCAGAACAACAGGATGGGCTGGGCGGCATCTTGTCCTGCGTTGGTTGTTTTGCAGCAGAAGGCAACCCTTCCCTCTCCACCATACCCCCTCAATTACAGACAGCATTGAAGGCCTGTGGGTGCCTCCTCCAGGAAGGCTGCTGGTATAACTTGCCCAGGAGGTGATGCTTCAGCAAGGAGCCGGCCAGGCACAAGGGCACCTACCCACACTGGTGATCTTCTGGGTGCCCAGGTCACGGAGCAGGGCCTCCACTGCAGGGTTATGTCGAGAGTACAGCTCATATCGGTTGATGCCGATGTGGAACTTGAGCCAGTTGGGATAGGAGTCCACGGCCGCCTCCCCGGTGGGCAGGAATTCATCCTCAGGACCTTCGTGTGGCCTGCACAAATGAAGGTGACCCAGGTCAGCACGGAAAGGACAAACAGCAAGGTCTCAGGATGGACGGGGGAGTTGGCCCCAACGCCAAGGTTTTCACTGTGGCTCCAAACAAACGTGGGTTTATTTAGAGGAGCCTCTGCTCAAACAGGACCCTGCGACGTCCGCACTTTTTCTGTGGCTGTTGTTCGACTGACTAATAACATATCTGAAGGTCCGTAATTCTCACTTACCCTCGAGAGACGCCTCAGACAGCTATAACTAAAGGAGACCAAACCCAGACTGTCAGGGCTAGGCCCGCCGGGTCTGTCCTGGGGTCTCTGAAACAGCCTGGCAAGCACGTTGCCACCCTGGGATCGGAGGGGCTGCTGCCTTCCTGGGGGCAGACGAGCCCAGTCTGGCAGAAGCCTTCGCTGGGTATTCTGCTTTAGGGCAGCAATGATGCAAGAGGCTAAATTTGATTTTCAGGAAGCAGCCATGGGTGGGGAGAGAGGACAGCGGTGCTCACTCCAGCCCAGGCGCATATTGAGGACCTGCTGCCCACGTGGCCCGTCCTTGTCTCCGGAGTCAAAGGGCCAGTCGGAGGGAGGACAGAGCCTGTTTGCTGCCGGAGCGAACGGCGGAACTTGTCTAAGTGCAAGTGAGGCCTTTTCAGCCAAATGCTGCCCCACGATGGACACGACGGGTCACAAGAAGCTGCCCAGGGGCCCCATCACTGACCGCTGGCTCCAGGCTCTCTCTCCTACAGAGAGGCTCAGGCCTGGCTCATGGCTCCGCCTCTCAAACTGCTGAGCATTTCGGTGAAACTGGCCAGCAGACAGAGCTCAGAGGCTACCGAACGCCTTGGTGTGTTTAGACTGAAAACCCTGGGCCTGGTCCAAATGCAAAGGAGAGCGGCTTCCATGGGGTGATTTGGAAAGCTGGCCTCCCCTCGGCTGCTTGGGTGACCTTTCGCAGGTAGTTATTTATGTTGGCCTTGCTGCTGGCCAGCATTTCATCACCTGGGCTGCAGCATCTGGTTACTTTGGTCTGTGTGGCTGAGGGCCTTGGGGGCAGGGGTTTAAAGCAGTTAAAGGGATGCCCCTGGGGGATGCCACTTGCCTTTTAGGGAGCTGCTGCTGTCTGCAGCTGGCACGGTTGGCACTGGCTGGGAGAACCCCTCAGTAATGCCTCAGGGGGGTGAGCACGCCCCTCACTAATTTTGTTCTCAGGGACTGGTTTACAAAGCCCCTTAGGCCGCTCCAGACCTTCCTGACATGTCCACCAGAGCAGCGTTGCCGAGTCCCTGGAAGCCAGCAGCCAGTCGCTTCCCAAGGAAGCGCTTTCTCTCCCTGCCTGAGTCCCTTTGTGAGCCGGAGACCAGGCCCAGCAGGCCAGCACTGCCTTCCGGCAAGTGCAGCACCGACTCTTCCCTGCTCCCACCTGCCCCGCCTGCCTTCCAGGCCAGTGGCCACAGGGAAGAGCTCCCAGCCGCCCAGCAGTCCTCCTCAGGGCGGCAGTCATTCTGGAGACAAAGGCAGGGCCTGGAGCCCGCCTGCTGCGCCCCCAGACTCCCCTTCCTGGTGCTCCCACAGCGAGGTCCACGCCCCAGGGAGTCCCTGACCCTGACGCCCTTTACACAGCACCTCGGATGTGCAAGGGCCCCTCCCAGGAAGCAGCCCTGGGTGGGTCTTTATCCTCAAACGGCTCCTGGCTGCCTCGGGAGTCCAGCCTTCCAGCGCCCACCTCAATGACCGCCGCCCCACTCACCAGTCTGCGTTCTCCGCCGTCGCTGCCTTGGGGTTGAACCTGATGTCACTGTTCACACTGAAGAGGACATCGCCCTCCGTTAGGGGCGGAATGGGGACCTGGTACAGTGGGTGCTGGAACAGCCTGGTTAGGAGGGAGCCGTCCCCGCTCAAGCCAGGGGGCAGCACAGGTCCACGCGGGCCGGGGTCCCGGGGGAGCGGCCGGCGAGCCCGATCTGGGGGGCGCGGGACGCCGGGATCCCGCCCCGGCGGGGCGCCCTCGGCCGGTTCGGCTGCGGGGGGCAGTTTCTCCAGCGAGTGGGACGTGAGGTTGGAGGAAGGGTCGGAGCTGAAGTCCTGCAGGATGCGCAGCGTGTGCTTGTTGGGCCAGCCCGCGTCGCCGGCGGCGGAGGCGGCGGCCGCCAGCTCCCCTCCGGGGTGTCCGCGCGCCGGGGCCCAGCCGGGGGCCGCCGCCTCCGCCGCGGGCTGCGCGCACGAGCAGCCGGGCTCCCCCGAGGGCCGCGCGGCGCGCCGCTCCAGCTTGGGCAGCAGGTCCAGGACGAGGTGCAGCGCGCACGCCGCCAGGAAGGCCGTCAGGATGAGCACGCGGAATCTGCGCACCAGAATCATTTTCATGGTCCCGGACGAGCGCGGCCTGGGCCTCCGGGCGCCCGCGGAGCGCCGCCCGCCCTGCCCCTCTGGCCTCGGCTCGGCTCAAGGCCCGCCTGGCGCCGGCCCGCTACCGGCCCTGGGGCCGGCCCGTGCGGAGGGCGCCCGGCGCCAGCGCGCCCGCCGGCCCGGCCATGTCCGCGCGCTTCCCTCTCGCCTCTCCGGAGCGGCGGCGGCCTCGGCCGGCCCGGCCCAGCGGCCCTGGTCCGCGGAGCGAGGGGCGCAGCCCGGTGAGGCTCCGCGCGCGTAGCGGCCCGCTGGGGTCTCCGGGGCCGCGGCCGCGCTCATCAGGCGCTCCGGGGCCGGACACTTCGGCCCATCCCGGCCCAGGCGCGGCGGCCCGGGGGCGGCGGCGGCAGCCGCGCGGCGCGATCCGATCCGAGGCTCGGAGCAGTCTCCACGGCTTTGTGGACTCTCTCCTCCCTCGGCCGCGCCCCGCGATGCGCCGCCGCGCCGGGCCCGCTCCGGAGGGGCGCCTCCTCCCCGCGGCTGCCGGGGCAGCGCGGAGGGCCAGGCGGGGGGCGCGGGGGGCGCCGAGCAGGCTCCGCCGAGAGCGGCCCCGCGCCCGACCTCGGCCCGCGTCAGCCTCCCGGCTCTCCCGGAAGAGCCGAGGCCCGCAGCCCGGCCAAGTCCCTCCCTGAGGCCGCTGGGCGTCTGCGCCGCCGACCGAGCTCCCCCCCGGCGGCGCCCTCGCGCCCCACGCCCCCGCCTCGGGCGGGCGCCGCGCCCCTGGCCGCGCGGATGGGGAGGCGGGGGGTCGTGGCCTCCGCCCCTGGGGAAGATGAGGGGGCGAGGCCACGCCGCCTCCAGGGGACCAGCCTGCTCTTTAACCGCGGCCCGATTCCGCCTGGCACGGAGAGAGGGGCCTGGGTGTGCCGAGCCTCCCTCGCTTTGGGCGGGACAGTGTGTGTGTGTGTGTGTGTGTGTGTGTCTGTGGACAGAGTGTGTGTGTGTGTGTGTGTGTGTGTGTGTGTGTGTGTGTGTGTGTGCCCGCGCGCGTTGACCTCGCCACATTAGCAGAATTGGCCACCTACAGCTAGAGAGGCGGCACCCCTGGGCCCAGGCAGCTGGACCCCCGCCTGCAACCATAGTCGGGATGGTAGGTGAGCTTTGCCAAGGGACAGGCCACAAACACACCCGCCACCAGTCTCCCTGCAGTGTGTGTGTGTGTGTGTGTGTGTGTGTGTGTGTGTGCCCGCGCGCGTTGACCTCGCCACATTAGCAGAATTGGCCACCTACAGCTAGAGAGGCGGCACCCCTGGGCCCAGGCAGCTGGACCCCCGCCTGCAACCATAGTCGGGATGGTAGGTGAGCTTTGCCAAGGGACAGGCCACAAACACACCCGCCACCAGTCTCCCTGCCCCCTGCCCTTCAGCCCTGCACGCTTCCAGGGCAGATAGATGGCGCCTCTCTGGCAGGACTGAGAGGAGGCCGGTCTCGGGGGACCCCTACTCTCCCACCGACTGGCTGTCTTGCCCTCTCAGGACCGATGTTTCCTTGAGTGTGACTTCAGGGTCCGCTTTCCCTGAGACTCAGCGCTGAATCTCAGTGCCTGGCGAAGTGCCTGACTGTCAGAAGGTGCCCGTTAGACACTTGAGGTGAAGGAAGGGAGTCCCAGCCCAGCAAGTCAGTCAAAGAGATGTTCCTGAGGCCCTGTGAAGCCCGTGAAGGCTGGGCCCTCCTGGAGCTGGTGTGGGTGATGCATTGGGGCCAGGGCTGAGGGTGGATGGGGAAAAAAGGGTGAGGTGAGCTTGACCGGAGATGGGGATTTGGGGGCATTCATCCCCCAGATGTGGAATCCCTGCCTCCCTCCCTCTCACACTGACAGTGCCATCTGTGCGCAGATAAGGTAACTCTGCACAGGTTACTCAGAGGCCAAGAAGGTGACGCAAACTGGGTCGGAGGTTGAGAAGCAGCCCCCATCTGGGGAAGGGAACCAGGCAGAAAGGCACTTAGGTCTGAGATCATCAGAGTGTCCCCCTTGGCCCTGGGGCTCTGTCGGCTCCAGCCCCATGGCCCAGGCCTCACACACTCAGTGTCCTTAAGTGGCCGTGGGGTGGGCAGACCCCAGGAAGCGTGGGCATCAGGGCTAGGGGCCTCTCTGGGGCTCTCTGGGGCTCCGATGACCCCTCTGCACAGTCGCCGTGCTCTTGGGAGATATGACAGCTCCCACACACAGCTCTTGCTCTATTTCAACTATCATCGGGCAGAAGCCTTGTCTCACTAGCCCCACCCACCTTCTTCTTGACCTGCGGCTCAAATTATTTTCCCACTGACGCCATCATGATACCAAACCATCTTCTGTTCTCTTTTATGGTTTCTGTCCCTCAAAACGCACATGCTCCCCTAAGATCAGGGCCTTCTTCACATCCTTGCCCTGGGCAGGTGCAGGGCATGTGTCAGGGAAGGAACCACGAGCCACTATCCAGCTTGGAGTCCGGGGTCAACAGGCGGACATGACAGAAGTCTCTGGAAACAGAGCGTTTGCCGCGGGAGGTCGGGGACTTCCTCTGGCGCTCAGCCGGTAAAGAGTCCGCCTGCAGCGCAGGAGACCCGGCTCCGATCCCTGGCCATCCGCTCCAGTGCTCTTGCCCGGAGAGTCCCAGGGACGGGAGCCTGGTGGGCTACAGCCCATGGGGTCGCAAGAGTCGGAAACGACCAAAGCGGCTAAACCACCACCACCACTGCCGGAGGTCAGAGAATGGGAGCTCCTGGCCGAACCTTTCTGCCTGCTTCCTTCATACTTTGCTCTGAGAAGTAATTTGGTTTGGTTTAATGGACTCATCCTTGGAAATCAGTGGCAACCCACTCCAGTGTTCTTGCCTGGAGAATCCCAGGGACGGGGGAGCCTGGTGGGCTGCCATCTATGGGGTCGCACAGAGTCGGACACGACTGAAGTGACTTAGCAGCAGCAGCATACATACACAGACACACACGCAGACATGCACACACACACACACACACACAGACACACACGCAGACACAGAGAGGCACAGACACACACACAGACACAGAGAGGCACAGACACACACACAGACATGCACACACACACGCAGACACACACGCAGACACAGAGAGAGACACACACACGCAGACACACACTCACGCAGACACACACACACACGCAGACACAGAGAGGCACAGACACACACACAGACATGCACACACACACGCAGACATACACACACACGCAGACACAGAGAGGCACACACACACACGCAGACACAGAGAGGCACAGACACACACAGACATGCACACACACACACAGACACACAC
>SJXO01001460.1:286746-323282 GCA_006408615.1 Connochaetes taurinus
ACACACACACACACATAGACACAGAGAGGCACAGACACACACAGACACAGAGACACACACACACACATAGACACAGAGAGGCACAGACACACACACAGACACGCACACACAGACACAGACACACACGCAGACACACAGGCGGGTTTACACTTTGCTGTTGTTCAGTCACTCAGTCTTGCCTGACTCTTGCAGCCCCATGGAGTGTGGCACGCCAGGCCTCCCTGCCCGTCACTGTCTCCCTGAATTTGTTCAAACTCACGTCCATTGAGTCTCACCCTCTGTCACCTGCTTCTCCTGCCCTCAACTTTGCTGAGCATCAGGGTCTTTCAATGAGTCGACTCTTCTCATCAGGTGGCCAAAGGATTGGAGCTTCAGCTTCAGCATCAATCCTTCCAATGAATATTCAGGGATGATCTCCTTTATGATGGACTGGTATGATCTCCTTGCAGTCCAAGGGACTCTCAAGAGTCTTCTCCAACAGCACAGTTCGAAAACATCAGCTCTTCAGTGCTCAGCCTTCTTTATGGTCCAACTCTCACATCTGCACATGATTATTGGAAAACTATAACTGACTATACAGACTTTTATTGGTAAAATGATGTCTCTGATTTTTAAGATGCTGTCTAGATTGTTCATAGCTTTCCTTCCAAGGAGCAAGTATTTTTAATTTCATGGCTGCATTCACCATCCACAGTGATTTTGGAGCCCAAGAAAATAAAGTCTGTCACTGTTTCCATTGTTTCCCCATCTATTTGCCGTGAAGTGATGGGACCAGATGCCAGTGGTCTTAGTTTTTCTAATGTTGAGTTTTAAGCCAGCTTTTTCACTCTTCTTTTCACCTTCCTCAAGAGACACTTTAGTTCCTCTTTGCTCTCTACTATTAAGGTGGTGTCATCTGCATATCTGAGGTTATTGATATTTCTCCCAGCAATCTTGATTCCAGCTTGTGCTTCATCTAGCCTGGCATTTCCCATGATGTACTCTTGCATAGAAGTTAAATAAGCAGGGTGACAGTATACAGCCTTGACGTACTCCTTTCCCAATTTGGAACCAGTCTGTTGTTCCATGTCCAGTTCTAACTGTTGCTTCTTTACCTGCAGACAGGTCAGGTGCTCTGGTACTCCCTTCTCTTTAAGAATTTTCCACAGCTTATTGTGATCCACACGGTCAAAGGCTGTAGCGTAGTCAGGAAGTACCCATGCTCACAAACATGCAGGGTTGAAGCTCCCTTAGGCCTCTGCTGTGCTGTCCCTGGGCAGAGACTGGGCCAGGCAAGCTGCTTCACGAAGGGCACAGGAAGGTTAAATGTCTTAATCAAGGCCAGAGGGCAGTTCTGGGGACTGCTTTCTTCCAAAGACTGGTGCTCCAATACAGCAGTTCAACTAAGACAGGTGGTGCCAGGAATTACATGGAAAGATCAAGCTGGTGCCGCAGAGAGAGCATAACGCATGTTCCGGGTGAGGAGGTGGCTGTATAGCAGGGATAGCCCCTGAGAAAATGACATTTGCATGGAAACCTGGCCTGGAGGGAACAGCAGCGTGGAGGCCTGGGGGGCTGGCGTCCCGGGCAGGGCCGGCCCGGTCCTGTGTCTGTTGAGGATCCTGGTTGGGAGCCCCTTTCTCCGCTGGACCACCTCTCCGTGAGCTTCTTGAAGGCAATCTGCCCCGGGGCCCGCGGCTGCCCTGCAAGGACTGGAGGAGGTGCTGGCTGCAGGGCTGGGTGCACCCCGGGAAGCCAGGGCTAGGCAGAGGACAAGGGGGGTCCCAGCGAGAGGGAGTGCTTCAGGCGGAGAGAGGCGAGGTCCCGGGGATTGATCCAGGGCCGAGGCCCCTGCCTCTTACCCATTTAGGACCCCTGGTTCCCCACCTGCCAGGTGTTCCTTGAATTCTGCCTCAGTGAGACCGTCATCCTCAGGGAGGTGAATGTTTTGTTGTGCCAACCTCCTGGGGGTGCAGGGAGAGGCCAGCGGGCCTGGCAGGGGGCATGGTTAGTCTTTTCAAGCAAGAAAGCTGGTGCCTGGACAGGGAAGGGCAGGGAAGTTGCGGACTTTGTGCCGAAGAGGAGTTGTAAGCACCTTGTGGGTGTCGTGTGAGGCAGTGGGACCAGCCCTGGAGCCTAATCCAGTGTCACCTGGGAAGGGGTGCCCAGGCGGCTGGGCCAGGCTGGGAGGAGCCCTGTGCCCTGAAGTGGGCATGTGTGTGCCGAGTGGGCAGGGCCGCCAGGTGCAGGGTGACTGCGGTCCTGCCTCAGTGCCTGGGGGTCGTTCTGGGGGGCCAGGACCCTCCTTCCCGAGGCAGAAAGGAGAGCAGCATAGCCTGCCCGTAGGCTTGCCCCTCCCTGTGGGTCGCTCAGCCGGCCCACCCCCGGCCCAGCCTGTGTCCAGCCTGCCGAGCAGGAAGGAGGCCCGCAGGGCCCTGCCCACCACCTTGGGCCGGCACCCACAGCCCGGTGTTTTCAGAGGATGACTCATCTGAGACCCACCGGGGAGGTTCCTGGGCTGTTTACCACAGGCCTGCCCTGGCCACAGGCTATTCTGGGAGCCGGGGGTGGGGGCAGCTGGCTTGGTGGGAACGCTGGCCTCCGGGTGGCGGGCGAGGTCCTGGTCTGCACAGGGCATCCGTTTGTGCCTGCCCAGGCGACCCAGGCTTTGGGACTTTAACCCTCGTCTGGGGGATGAAAGAGCATGGGGAGACCCCTGCCCTCCCCGCATGCCTGGACCTGGGGCTGGCAGGGGTGATGGGCCTCTGCAGGGGGTTTACTCTGACCACTAACAGGAGGGGGACAAGAAGACCAGAGCCGTCTGTGCCGGGGGAAGTGTCCTGTGGCTGAACCTGGCCTCCTGACCCCGCTGGCGGCCCAGCAGGCACCTCCTGCGGGGACTCTGGCCCGGTCACCCTCCCGCCTGCAGCCACAGCCTGAGCGGCCCCTGGGAAACAGAGCCCCTTTGTGCTAACTAAAAACGACAGATCAAAAGCCAAAAAGAAAAAAAAAAAGAGTGAATCGAACAATAAAAAAGCTTGACTTCATTTTGTACATTTGATATCACTCAATACATAATTTATATTATTTTCTATCACATACGGTATAGCCACCAAAAACTGACCATACATCAGGAAAATTGTCAAGAAATTTCAAAGGAAGAAAATTTATAGTCTATTTACTGAGTGTGTGTGTGTGTGTGTGTGCACATACACATACATAAGCATATATAACCTACGGTTGGCTCATGGAGTCTGTATGTATATATATCCACATACATGTACACAGACACGCTTGCGTGTACCATCTACAGTCTGTTCACTGAACACAATGCAGTTTCATTTTTTTTAAAGGTAAGCTTTAAAAATACTTCTGCTGGAAATTAATACCACAAATGAAAACACTGCTATAAATAATCTGGGGTTTATGAAGGAAACCAAAAGGCAAATTAGACTATTTGAAAGTGAACACAAATGAGAATAGTACCTAAGAAAACCTATGCAGGGCTGCCCAAGGCTCTCAGAGGAAAGCTGGAGTGGTAACTGCGTTTGCTGGGAAACGGTGATGACTAAGTGAACTAAACTTCAGCTAAAGAAACTGGGAAAAGAACAATGAAACAAGCCCAAATAAAGAAGGAACGATTCCGATGGAGCAAACCAAGACCAAATGCCGTAGCAAACAAGCCACAGCGGAGATGGCGAGCATTGTAAGACGAAAAGGGTTTCTTTGAAAAGACCAGAGGAAGAGGGAAAGCGCTGTGAAATCTGGCGGAAGAGAGGAGCAAGCCCGGCCTCTGGGACGAGCGGGTGTGGCTAGAGGCTCGGGCTCCGGTCGCAGGGGAGGGCGGGGGTCTCCACGCCGGGCGCGGGGCGGGGGGTCCGGGCCGATCCGGGCCGAGGGCGGAACCTGCAGGTGGAGGAGGGGGACTCAGGCCTGGCGAAGCGTCTGGGCGAAGAGCTGGCCCCTGAGGCTCGCGCGCCGCGCTCTCCCAGGAGCTCCCGTGCTGGCTGCGGGCCTGGGGCTGGACGCTGCTTGCTGGGTCGGCCGGCTGTGGCACCGGCAGCAGCAAAGGGCTCCGTCCTGTGAACAACCAGGCGCCACAGCGGAGGCGCCTTCAATCCAAACAGAAAGGCACGCTCGAGTACTGGGGCGCTGCTTTGGGGCCACCTGGGTCATCCAGGCCGTGGCCCCCAGTTTGGGAGGTCCGGGCAGGAGGAGGGCCCGGTAATTAAAGACATTCTTCATCAGTCATCTCTCCCTGTGATGACCGAGGGACATTACCAGCTGCCCTCTGCTGCGGCTGCTGCTGCTGAGTCGCTTCAGTCGTGTCCAACTCTGTGCGACCCCATAGACGGCAGCCCACCAGGCTCCCCCATCCCTGGGATTCTCCAGGCAAGAACACTGGAGTGGGGTGCCATTTCCTTCTCCAGTGCATGAAAGTGAAAAGTGAAAGTGAAGTCACTCAGTCGTGTCTGACTCTTAGTGACCCCATGGACTGCAGCCCACCAGGCTCCTCCGTTCATGGAGTTTTCCAGGCGAGAGGCCTGGAGTGGGTGCCGTTGCCTTCTGTCTCTGCTTACCTGACGTTATTCATCGGTTGTCCCTTTCCCTGTGATGACTGAGGGACTTCACTGGTTGTCCACTGCTAACCCGAATGTCAAAAGCCAAAGCTGAGAAGACTGACTAAATAATTTTGTCTCCAAGTTACCAGTGACACCGTTCTGTGTTTTCCTGGGTGTAGGGGAATAATTTTAGAAGCAGGCATTTTGTAAAAAGGCGTTCACCAAACATCATTATTTATGCATGAATGTAATTTACAGGCTTCCTGATTAGAAGGAAAATGCAAATATCAGAGAAATAAGATTTGATATTTAAAGGCAAATGCAAGATTCAAGTGAGAGAATAAATTCCAGCAAAACCTCTTAATCGGAGCTGTCAACCGTCTGGCTCTAGAGCAGACGCCTCCTTCTGACACAGTGGGGTGCCAGTCCTCCCGGGGGAGCAGCCTGCTGTGGGGCCCCTGACGCCCCTCCAGCCCCAGGTCCCCCCCGACGGCACCATCCAACACCCTGCCGGCTGCCGCAGCCGTGCTTCCAGTGACAGGCCATGTTTGAGGACCCCATCCAGCTCTCGAAGATCCCATGACCCCTCTAGAGTCGGGGGGACCTGGCCAGAGGGGCCTCCCACAGCCCTCTCCAGGGGAAACCCCCTGAATTAGGGCCTCATGTCCAGACCAGACAAAACCTGTGTTCTCTTTGTTATCATGGAAACAGATACAGGCCAGAGCCCGGTGCCTCCTTCCTGGCACGCCGGAGACTGTGGAGGCCGCGGGTGCTTCTGGCCCAGCCTGCCGGGGTGTCTGCGGGCAAACGGCTCAGGAGCACAGCCCTGCCACGTGTCACCCAGAGGGATGGGGCCTGCGTCCCGAGACGGCTCATGATGCAGCGTTTGGTAGGGTCAGATGGTGAACGCGGTGAAAGCCAGGGTGTAAAGTGGCTCAACCTAAAGAGTCTGGAAACAGCTGCCTAGAATGGTCTTTACATTGGAAAGTGTGCTGTGAGGTCATTATTTGGGATTTTATAGGCCGTTTCTTGGCTGAGTCCTGGGCTTGGCTTTGCAGAAAAGTGAGGTCGTGCTTTACGACGGCAGATGGCTTTCATCACGCCCCTGTGGCACTGCTGCGGTGACAGGCGGTGCGCTGCCTGGGGCACGTGGGCAGAGCCTGCAGGCCGAGCCTCGAGCGGGGGCCCAGGTGACACCTGGCCAGGTGTGCTCCCGGCTCCAGCTTCCCTGCCAGCTGAGCGGTCACAGCAAGGACAGCGCCCGCGCCCTCCAGCCCCGTCTCTGGGCACGGCCTGGTCCAGACCAGTCTCGCAGGGATGGCATTCACTCCGGGCCCCACGGAGGCCTCTGGCCTCCCTCCTCCCCCTTTGTTCTGCAGACACCTGCAGAAACCTCCTTGGCCAAACCCCGTTCTCTTTATGAGAAAACAAGGAAAGCAGCTCCTCCTCTTTGTCTGAGCCTCTTCAGCCCAGGCCCTCACCGAGGGGTGAAGACCAAAGGCCCCCCTCCTCCGCTTGCTCTGCTGGACGCAAGGTCAACAGACCCCTTCCTCCCCGGGGCTCCTGTGACTGAGGCCTGACCTGGCCCAGCCTCGCCGGTGGTGCAGCAGAATCAGGACAGGGCTGAGTGCACTCCAGGGAAATCACTGCGTTTGGCCCAAGGAGCCTGCGGCTTCAGCCTCCTCCCAAAGCTTCGGCTCCTCTTCTGCACTCTCTCCAAAGATGAACGGAAAACTTGGGCCCGCCAGAGCTAGGCTGGCTCCTGGGAACCAGCTGCGTCACAGGAGGAGTGGTTGGAGGGCGTGGCCCCCAGGGCAGGAGCAGCAGGACGGGCCCTCGGTGGGGACCGATCCCAGGTCAGGGCAGAGGGACTGAGGCCGGCTGAGACGGGAGGGTCCAGACCCTTCTCTAGGGGGTTCCAGCGGCCCAAGCCCACATCACCATCTCCAGGCGGGAGGAGAGCTGGGTGCCAGGTGGACTCACTCCTCTCAAGCTCTTCTGTGACCTGAGTCAACACAGCAGACGTCCTGAGCCTCCCGGACCGCCGACCCCACCCGCCCCTCTGAACAGAGCCCGCCCCGGGGTGTGCCCTGCAGACAGGGTCTGACCGTGGTCCACACTGGGGCTGCCCAGAGCTGTCTTGATTTTCTCTGAGGAGCCAGGGGAGGCCTCTGAGAGGTTGTGGGGGCAGCCAGTTCTCTTTGGAAAGCGCCCTGCTCCAGGCCTTGGGGGCCTGCAGGGGAGAGGACCTTTCCTGGGACACAGCCTTGGTGAAGGTCTGTTCTCCCCCGTCACACCTGACGTTCAGCCTGCCCTCTCACAGAAGGCAGGTGCGAAGATCTGAATGATGTTTTCAGAGGCCTCAGCATTTTGGAGTAAAAATAGGGTTAATGAGAAGTGAAGAGCAGGAGTGGAAGGCTGGACAAACACTGGTGCCCACAATGACACAGAGAAATGGGAACTTTCCAGAAACTCCGCCCTGCAGTCACGGGGCTTCCTGCCCCAGGGCTGGGGTCCCCTGCTGGACCCATGCCCTTTGTGCTGCAGGATGGGCGAGGGAGCCCCCAGGGTTTGGTCTCCCTCAGAGGCTCCCAAGGCCCTGCGTTGCCCACAGGGGTGTGGTCTCTGTAATTCACAGGGCCCTGGAGTCGCTCCCTCGGATTCTGGGCACGCGGCCAGCAGCGGCGGGCAGCAGGGGCCCAGGCAAAACTGGGGGGCATTGCTCCATCCTGAACACCTGGGAAGGGCCCCTCAGACAGTCACCAGGCTCCCAAAAGGCTGAGGAGACCCCCAGGGTCTGGAGCCTCAGCTGTGACCCCAATTCAGTGTCTTTGGACCAAGAACAAAGTTAAGTATTTGGGGTGTGGCTGATGTTGTTTTAACTACCTATGAGGCAAGCTGATCTAAAAACAGAACCATTTTCTGAAACCACTGAGCTTGAAANCCCCACCCAGGGTCCAGTCCCGCCTCAGTCCTGTCTGCAGCGGCGGGGTGCGGGGCGCCCGCGTCCACGACCCTTCAGCAGCGGCGGGGTGCGGGGCGCCCAGGTCCACGACCCTTCAGCAGCGGCGGGGTGCGGGGCGCCCAGGTCCACGACCCTCCAGGTCCCGTGGTCCCCGCGGGTCGCTCAGGGCAGCCAGGGGACTCCTCTAACAGGAGCGCTGACTTCGCCACTGGAGGCTGGGTCTGGGTCTAGGCGTCCGCACGTTTGGCATCTGGTGAGGTCCCCCTTCCTGGTCACCAGCCAGCTGCCTTCTCACTGAGTCCTGGCTGAAGGGGAGAGGAGCTTCCTGGGGTCTCCTCTCACGAGGGCACTGACCCCGTCCACGAGGCCTGCACCGCCTGGACCTCACCTGCCCCCCCAAAGCCACCTCCTGATACAGTCACCTCGGGTGTTAGGTCTCAAAACCCAAATGTGTCGGGGACCCAGAGGCTCAGACTGCAGCAGAAATGGTGCAGAGACGCCTGGGCCTGGTCTCAGCCCGAGTCCCAGTACAACGGTGAGACCTGGCCCTGCTTGGACCCGCCAGCACCCCGCCCGCCCGCCTTGTCAGCAGCAGGGTGAGTGAGGGAGACCACCAGGCTCCTCTGTCCATGGAGCTATCCAGGCAAGAATACTGGGGTGGGCTGCCATGCCCTCCTGCAGGGGATCTCCTGACCCAGGCGCCTCCTGCACTGGCAGGTGGGTTCTTTACCCCTGAGCCACCTGGGAAGCATGAGCAGCGGAATGGTGTGGGAAGTACCCAGAACTCAGACCAGCACCCGGTGGATATAACGCGGCCCGGGAAGAGAGCTGGAAGGGGAGGGGGAGGCCAGAGAGCTCCTCTCCCAGCAGAGAGGCCCTGAGGGGCTTCCTTGGGGCCCCAGCTGGCTCAGCTGCCAACCCAGCCGCTGCTCCCCTGGGGCCTGATCACCCTCTGCCCCACACCACCTGCAGACCTGCTGTTTCTGTGTCCACGAGGGTGCAGGCAGGCGGGCCTGGCTGGCCTCCAGGCGTCGGCGCTCAAAGCAGTGGCTGCTTCAGCCACAATCCATCAGCCTCTGGGCAAGTTATTCCCAGTTTCTGAGATGCATCATTTCTCCTCTGTCAAGAAGAGCTGGGCAGCCAGGATGCCTGGGTCACCGGCCTCCTTGGCTCTGCCCCCGCCCTTCATCAAGCCCAATGCAGGAGGTCAGGAGCTCTGGGGTGACTTAGCCTCTGCCGGTGTCACTGGTGGAAGGCTGGGGCCCAACAAAACTTTACCATGGACACCTAAACTTCAATTTCATGATTTGCACATCAAGAAAGAGTCTTCTTTATATTTGTTCCCTGCCACTTATATATACAAAAATCAGTTTGCTGCTAAGTGAAGATGGAAGCAGAACAGGGTTCCAGAACTGCAGTATTCTGCCCTGGCCTCAGATGGCTCTTCTTAAAGAGACACTTAGGTTTGCATAACTTTATATACCAGAATATTGTATAAAGTTTCTGTTTATGCACATTTTTTTAAAAAAGATGGCTGTGTTACTCTAGGACCACACTTGCTGCAGAATTTGAAGATTCCCTCCTAGACTTCTGGGCCTCAGGCCACCCATCCCAGAGCCTTGGAGGGGGCAGCTCTTGAGACCACGTAGCTCCCAGCTCACACCTATCAGACCACACGGGCTGGCCACCCTGTCCACCCTCTGCAGCTCCTTCTGCCCAAAGGACCCCGCATGCTAAGGGCTGGCCACCAGCTGAGGGAGGCGAGCAGTGGCCCAGGCTCCACGTGAGGGTCAGAAGCATCAGTTCTCTGAGTCAGACTCAGCTTGCTCTGGAGCTTGTACAGAGCTGTGCGTACACTTCAGAGACTCGGGTCCTGGGCTGGGGGCCGGCACACAGCCGTACACAGATGTGGGAACTGGAAAAGAGTCCCAGGCCTCTACCCAGGTCCTCCCACAGGTCCTCCTGACTCAGGTGACCAGTGGGGCCTCAGGAGCCCGCTGGGGTCCCTGGAGAGCTTGGAAGGGTCAGTGTGCCCCACATATCAGATCTCCAACCCGCTCCAAACAAGCCCAGGAGGACAGCGGGCATGACGCCCTGGTTCCGCTGACGTGGGTGCAGGGGGGCCCCCTTTTCTTGATCCCTTTGCAGGATTTACATGCAGCCTGTCGGCAGGAGGTAGAGGGTGATTTCGTGCATATCCTCAGATGTCTGGTAGGCACACACTGGTTTTCAGCCAGTGAACTGAACTGAACTGAGGCTCTTGAGGGCCCTGCAACGGGGTCCCCACAGCAGGTCCAGGCAGAGGAACCCTCAGAAGACCGGATTCAGTGGTGAGGCCTGAGCACCGTTCCAGCTCCTGTCCCCCAAAGAAAAAAAGGCAGAAACTTTCTCTTTAAGCCAAGGATAAATTAGCTAAGGGCAAACACAGCACAATGATCATTTATTATCTCAAGCCAGAGAGGGGACTGGGAACCCTGTCCGGGCCTCAGGACTCAAGGTCAGAGCTTCTGCTTTCCCTCATTATTTCTATTTTTAACAATTGTGCTCAGGCCTCTTGCAAAAATAGCAAGAGGTGAGAACACTTCAAACGCTACCATGCTCCCCTTTGTCAGGAAACCGCAGGGATGCGGGGGAAAACCGGCCAGGATCTGGGCAAGTGGACGACACATGTCGCCCCCTACCAGGGTGGGTGGCCCCTCAGCTCGATGCACAAGTGGGTAAACTGAGGTGGGCACACCAGGGCTGGCCCGAGAGTGGGGCCCTGGAGCCATGGGTACTGGTCCCTCTGAAACACAGGCCCCGGTGGCCAGAAGGCCCAGGTCCTGGTCCTGATGGCAGGGGAGCCGCACGAGCAGGGCTGCCACCCACAGGGCTCTGACAGTGGGGAGGGCCTTCCCAAGCAGTGCCCGATGGCTCAGACACCAGGCACTCAGGCCCATCACAGAGAAGTTAGGACGCGCCCCTTTGGGAGGAGCTGAGGGACAAGGGACGTACGTGTGCACACACAGAGGTGGATGGGTGTGCACACATTCCTGTGTGCAGTGTGTGTACACACGTGTTGGTGCGTGTACATGTGTGCTGGTGCACTGATGTACGTGTGCACACATGTGTGTGTTACTATGTGTACACATGTGCTGTGCTCAGTCAGCCGTGTCTGACTCTTTGCAACTCCATGGACTGTAGCCCACCAGACACCTCTGTCCATGGGATTCTCCAGGCAAGAAAATGAGTGGGCAGCCAATCCCTTCACCAGGGGATTGAACATTGCACGCAGATTCTTTTTTTTTTTTCAGTTGATTAATTTATTTTAATTGGAGGCTAATTACTTTACAATGTTGTAGTGGTTTTTGGGCAGGCGGATTCTTTACCAGCTGAGCTACCAAGTCTGTGCAGGGCCCTGTCCCGGGCCCAGAGGTCAGGAAGCCCCTGCTCCTCCCCATCCAGGAGGCTGGGTGTCGGCTGCATCCTGGAGCAGCAGCCTGGAGGTGAGTGACCCCCGGGGCCACAGGCCCTGCTGTACCTAGGGATAGAATAACACGAGCGGTTCTGAGGGACTCGGACCCTGCTGGTCTGGAAGGGTCACCCTCCACTGATGCCCCAGGGCCATACCCCCATCTCCACTCCCGTCTCTACCTGGGAGGCGGCACCTGCTCCACCCTGAAGCCGTTTGGGAGCCCTGGGCAGGGAGCAGAGGCAGCAGGATGGCCGTCTGCCCCATCCTCCCGCGGGTCCTTGGCAGCCCTGGCCTGCCCACCTCCACCCGCACTGGCTGGCTGTGGCTCCCTGGAAAAGGCCCCCTGGGGTTGAGGGGGCCTGCACTTTCACACACCTTGATTAACCCTCTGGACTACTCACCCTTTGTTGGCTAAGCATACGTGGCACCATGCCCACAGGGATCCAGGCACACTCAGCCCTTGAGCGTGGCTGCGTGCAGGACTGAGAGGCCCGGGACCCAAGGACGGCTGCCTGGGGCGCCGCTCACGGCCAGGCCAGCGGCACCTCGCTCCTTCTCTGGGGTGGGCGGGGGCCTCAGAATCACTTTCTTGGAGGCCTCACGACAGCCCCTCAGGATGGAGGCCGCTTCCTACAGCAGGGCCCGTCCCGCAGACAGCCCTGGGCTAGCGCGGCCTTGCCCCGCGGCAGGCAGCTGCAAAGCTGGCTGGCCAGGGCCGCTGGTGTGGATCCCTGACAGGGGGAAAGGCACGGAACTGTGAACTGGTCCAAAGTGGGTGCTGCTTCCCACATTGCCCAAGACTCAGCGTCGTAATATAACAGTGTGTGGCCTCTCATGTTTTCCGTGGTGAGGGGGCCTGGTGGCCTGGTGAGTCTCCAGCCTTGAGGGCCGCCGTGGGGTGGGGTAGGGATGCCCCTGGTCCAGGTCACACGGGCCTCTCTGCCTCCTGCTCACAGCAGAATGAAGAGAGAGAGAGAGAGAGAGAGAGAGAGAGAGAGAGAGAGAGAGAGAGAGAGGAAGAGAGAGAGAGAGGGAGGGAGGTGGGGTTGTCAGAGCCGGATCACTGAGCTCCGAGGAGGCCTCCGCCCTGCACTGTCCCGCAGAACCTGGCCGGGGTCCTGGCCATGCACTCGGTGAGGGGGCTGCGGGAGGGTGCCTCCTGTCGGGGATGATGACGCCGAGATGTGGCACTGGTAGGGGCCCCAGAGCCGGGCCTGTCCTCTGTTCCAAGTGCCCGCCTCGGCTCCATCCTGAGGACCCGCCCGGGTGCCCGCCAAAGCCAGTGTGGCAGCCCTATAGTCTGCCATGCAGCCTTTCTGAAAGTCGAGACTCCTAAAACGATTCATCTCATTGACCCCAGAAGGAAACTACTCAGCTGAAAACCAAAAACATAATAGCAACAACAGAAAGGCCTCCATCCCTAAAGATGCATGTGGCACACCCTGCAAAGTGGCTTCCCAGCGGCTCAGTGGTGAAAACTCGCCTGCAACGCAGGAGGCAGGAGAGCGATCACTGGTTTGGGAAGATCCCCTGGAGGAAGCAATGGCTCCCACTCCAGGACTCCTGCCTAGAGAAGTCCAGGGACAGAGGGGCCAGGTGGGCTACAGTCCACGGGGTCGAAAAGCGTCGGACACAACTTTGCAGCCAAACAAACGAACGAAATGTGTAAAATGCACACATGGAGGAAGAGGACGCGGCAGCGCTGAGGACGGGAGGCGAGTCACAGCGGATGACGTGGAACACGCCGCAGTTACAGCAGGGTTCAACGTGACTTAGCTCTCGAGAAACAGAGTCAAGTGCGTGTTAGAACCACGGCATGTGCACTTAGACGGAAGTCGCGTGTGGCGTCCACATTAGTGCTGAAAATGCGGAAAGGATTTGTTAAAGTCACAGGATTACGGGTGGCGTTTCCTCAGATTTTTCTCCAACAGAGACACAGGCTTTGCTAACAGAGGAGACCAGAGCTCAGGGCTGGGGGTCCTCGCTGAGCCAGAAGGGCCTGGGAGCTCGGGGTGCAGGGCCTTGTGGAGCGGAGCACGGGGGTCTGTGGGGGGAGGTTGGGAGAGCGTCTGAGTGAGGGAGCCCCAACTCTGGGGGCCTCCCATCCAGGCTCCTCATAACAAAAAAAAATGAAGATCAGTGATGCTAACATTCTCCCAAAATGATAACGGAGGAACTAATTACTGGAAAAATTCAAGATAATGGGAATTGGGGTCTGTGCATATATGTTCATCCTTCAATCAGTGGTGGCCACACAGGCAGTGCCTGGGGCTGCTGTGACAAGAAGCTTCCCTCCCCCGACGTCCAGGCCCCCATTCAAGCTGAGGCTGGGACGTGAGAAGCAGCTGCCCACCTGGCTCATCTCACGGCTCGTTAAGCAGGCACAGCGGACACCCAGTCCTGCTTTGACCTTGAGGAGAGCTTGAACTTATGCACTGCCTAGGAGGCTGGACTTAGCAAAGGTCAGAGGGAACTTTCAGGGAATCCTTATCCGCACAGAGTTGGGGGCCCATTTCCTCCTCCTGCAATCCTGTGGGTGTGACTAGGGCCAGGCTGGAGCCCACACAGCGAGGAAACTGCAGGGCGGCCTCATGCATGGGGGCGGGGGCGAGGGCGGCTGGAGCCCTCCGAGGGACAGACACACCCCCGTCCTGGGGATCAGGACAGGAGCAGCCCTGACTTCATGAGCCTTTTTCAACCCACGTCACATTCAAAGATTTAATAGGAACCAGAGCAAGACAAATATCATGATATTATTTATGTGTAGAATAAAAAAAAAGGATACAAATGAACTTATTTACAAAACAGAAGCGGACTCACAGACTTAGGGAATGAATTGACGGTTACCGGTGGGGGGAGGTGAGCTGAGGGGGTTAGTAGCGAGTGTGGGGCTGACCGTGCACACTGCTGAACTGAGCACAGATAGCAAGCAAGGCTCTGCATGGAATGCTGCTGAGTGGCTTCCAATAGCCTAACTGGGAACACAGTTTGAAAGGAGTAGGTGGAGGTATGTGCCAGTGTGGGTCACTCTGCTGTGCGCTCGAAACCAGCACAGCGCTGGGAACCAACTGCGTGCTGCTCCAAGTCGCTTCAGCTGCGTCCGACTCTTCCTGAACCTATGGACTGCGGTTCGCCAGGACCCTCTGTCCACGGGGATGGCCGTGCCCTCTTCCAGGGACCTTCCCAGCCCAGGGACTGAGCCGGCGGCTCTTGCGTCTCTTGCTTTGGCAGGCGGGTTCTTTTACCACTCTGCAGTATAAAGTAAAAATTTAAAAAGGTAAAGTCCAACCCTGACAGATTGATTGGATGAATAGATAACCAAAAATATATGTAAATAAAAATGGATAAAACATCAACATGGAGTTGCGAAGGAACTGCAAGGGATGGGGCCCCTGGGATCTCTCGACCCTGGTTTTGGAGGGCCCAGGGGCACCCCTGCACCACTGAGGGGTGTTCTGAGGAGCCCTGGGGAGACCCCAGGCTCTTTAGATTGGGAGCAGCCAGCCAGACCACACAGGGGTCCCCAAGCGGGGGCTCCCCGCAAGCAGACTCCAGTTTGGGAGGCTGGTTGGTCTGGACAGAAGCATGGTCTCTGTGACCAAGAGGACTGTGCTGCCTGAGAGAGCACTGAACCACGGACACCACGTAACTGCCAGACAGCTGGGGTGGTAGATGGGCGACCCTCGCACGGAGTGGTGGGCGGCCGCCACGGCCACGGAGAAGCCCTCCAGGACCTGTTTCTCCTGCTGGTGCCGGCTCTGCGCCCCCATCGGAGGCCAGGAGAAAGGCGCACAGGGATCCTGTGGTCTGACCTCCCTGGCTCTGACCACTGGGGCGGGAGGGATCAGCCTGCGGACGTCAGCAGCGCAGCGGGGCCAGACGGCCGCCTCCACGGAGACACCGTGCACCGTGCCCCACGCCCGCGTCCTCCGGGGGACGCGAGCGCCTCTGCTTTTAAGAAGAACGCTGGGCACGCAGGTGCCGTCACCGCAGCTGCGCGTTCACGGGCTGCCTGACTTCACTGCACACGTTTCTGAGGCAGAGCAGGCCAGTGTGCCGGCCGGGTGCGAGGGCGGACCTGCAGGCCTGACTCAGCCGGGGTAGGAAGGCTCAGGACAAAGCCCTGTGACGTGAGTCTGCTCTGAGCGCGGTCTGAGAAGCCCTGGCTGGTCCTCTGGATAAGGACCTAAGCCCCGAGACCCGCCCACACTCCTGGGTGGCTGTGAAGAGCTCTGCAGCCTTAGTTTTATTTTAACTTTACTAATCTGTAGTGTCCGTGACTAGATGTGCCCTTTGTGAAGCTAGCCTGTCACCCCCGAACACTGTGCAAGCTGCACCCTGCACCTGGTATTTGCTCCACCTGCACTATCTTACAGCAAACACCCCTTAGAGCTGTTTGGATTTGCAGAAGGAAGGTCCCAGGCCGATAACCCAGAGACGAACGGACCCAACTCCTGGCTGCCTGACATGAGTGGTGCTTTTAGATTAATGCAAGAAGAACGATGCAAAACCACTTTGCCTCTTTGACCCTAATCACTTACCCTGGACTATGAGTTCCGCCTGGAAGGGTCCTTATGATCCCCTGGGAGGGGGCACAGCTCTTGAGGTGCTAGCCTGTCGTGTTCTTCCTCTGGCAAAAGGAATAAGGCCACTCTGTTTCTTCCAAACTCTGTCTCCCTATTTCTGTTCAGCATCGGTGGGCTGGGAGCCGAGATTCTGGAAACAATTCCTTTGTCTTCTGGCAAACAGTGACCAGGAGCTGTTGTTTCTACTTTACAGAACAGAAGGCTTCTTGGGGAGGTCTGCCCAGCACACCCAGCATGGCCTCCTGGTGCGTGTGGGGCGATGCCCACCCCTTGGTCCAGCAGGGCCTGGATGTCCACCTGTGGAGCCAGGAGAACCGATATGAGACGTGGGTGTGAGGCTAAGAGGACTGTCCTGCTTTTGCTCTGGCACGATCTGCTCAGGTTCTGGGTCCTAGAAGTAGCCAGGGCCACGCAGGACTGTAAGTGTGACACAGGGCACGCTCCGAGCTGGACTGAGAAAGCCCTCGCTCTGAGATGCAGGCTGTGTCCTTCACAGGCACAAGCTCTTCCCTGCATGAGGCCAGCGGTGGGCTTTGTCCGAAGCCTCGGATGAGCTTTGCTGTGGGGAGCAGCCTGGTCTCTTCCTGGATCTGGTGGCATCTGGCAGGACCTGGAGGGGCCTGGAGGGGCCTGGTGGGGCCTGGAGGGGCCTGGAGGGGCTTGATAGGGCCTGGTGGGGCCTGGAGGGGCCTGGAGGGGCCTGGAGGGGCCTGGTGGGGCCTGGTGGGGCCTGGTGGGGCCTGGAGGGGCCTGGTGGGGCCTGGTGGGGCCTGGTTGGGATCTGGTGGGACCTTGTGGGCAGGTATCTGGCTAAGGCTGGCCAATCTGAGCCCCTGGTCCTTCCCGTGTGTGACAGGCCCAGGCTGAGCATAGCCCCAAGGCCTCAGAGACTGCCTCGCAGGCTGATGTGAACTCAAGTTTGGAACAGAGAGGAAAGGTCTGTTTCTCAAGATCACCAGCTCAAGAGAGGTAAGTCCAGAACATGTCTTGCTGACATTTGTGGAGGAGCTTCTGGAGGGCGAGGCTGCACTCAGGGAGCAGTCCTGGAGACCAGGGGTGGAGGGCCCAGAGGCTCTGTGGAGTCTCGGCCCACCTGTCTGCAGAGCCCAGCTCCTGGAAGCTTCCAGTGATGTGAGCTGATAAGATTGTGTTCACTTTGCATTTTGTCTGATTTAATTCGGCTTTGACTTCTCGTATTTCAAACCAAAAGAATCTTGGAGAGATGGTACTTCCTTCTGTAAGAGAGAAGTGAGACTCAGGTGATACAGTGAGCTGAATGTTCAAGCCCCCCCAGCATTCATATCGTGAAATCCTAACCCCTGTGGTGTGGTGTCTGGACTGGCCTTTGGGAGGCAACCAAGTCATGGGGGCAGAGCCCTCACAACCGGGGTGAGTGCCCTTGTAAGAAGAGACTGGGTCCCCATGCGCTTCCGCCGAGTGAGGACAAGGCAAGGAGATGGCCATCTCTGAATCAGGGAGGGGGTCCTGCCCTGACCCTGCTGGTGCCCTGGTCTTGGACCCAGAACTATGACCAGTAAAGGCCAGTCTGTGGCATCTTTGGTCTGGTAGCCAGAAGGCCTGGACAGATGGGCAGGGAGGCACCCAGGGTCATCTGGCTGGGAACAGGGGATCCTCTCTCAGCTCCCGTGCCTCCTGTCACCAACAAATGCCTTTATTTCTCAAGCTCCCATGAACATGGGATTCACTGAGAAAGCTTGTTAAATGCAGACGGCCGGGTCTCTACCACAGATCTGATTCCGCAGGCCCCAGGAATCGGCACTTTCATAAAGTCCCAGGTGATTCTGGAGCAGACCACATCTTTGCCGTTCAGTCGCTCAGTCGTGTCCGACTCTTTGTGACCCCATGGACTGCAGCACCCCAGGCTTCCCTGTCTTTTACCATCTCTTGGAGCTTGCTGAAACTCACGTCCATCGAGTCGGTGACGCCATCCAACCATCTCATCCTCTGTCGTCCCCTTCCAGTGTCAGGGTCTTTTCTAGTGAGTCAGTTCTTTGCATCAGGTGGTGAAAGTATTGGAGCTTCAGCATCAGTCCTTCCAATGAATATTCAGGGTTGATTTCCTTTAAGATTGACAGATTTGATCTTGCAGTCCAAGGGACTCTCAAGAGTCTTCTCCAACACCATAGTTCAAAAGAATCAATACTTGGGTGCTCAGCTTTATGGTCCAAATCTCACATCCATACATGACTACTGGAAAAGCCATAGCTTTGACTAGATGGAACTTTGTCAGCAAAGTGATGTCTCTGCTTTTTAATACACTGTCTAGGTTTGTCATAGAGGTGTCCAGTGATCTGCTGAAGTGACCAACACTTTATGTTCACTGCTTTAGTACAGTAAGTGGTGTGGCCTAGATATGACTGCCTGACTTTTAGGTGGGCACATGGCCTCCTGACTTATTTCTTTTTTTAAGGTTTTGAAGTTTATTTATTCGGCTATACCAGGTCTTAGTTGTGGCATGCAGGATCTTTAGTCTCAGCATGTGGATTTAGTTCCTTGACCAGGGATCGAACCTGGGCTCCCTGCATTGGGAGTACGATCTCAGCCCCTAGACTGTCGGGGAAGTCCTGGCCATCTGATGCATTTTCCAGGCCCGGCTGCAGGTCAGCAGGTAAGCTGGAGACAAAGATGTGTGAGCAGGAGTAGAGTCTGAGCGCTTCTGCAAATCTCCTTGAAGCTGGGATGTGGTCAGATGTGAAGGCTGGAGCTCCAGCAGCCACTTTGGGAGAGAGATGGGAAGTCATGAGATCAAGGGAGAGGCATTCTCGGTCATTAGTGATCCTGGTATGAATTCATGTGACCCGGGAATGCCAACCTCCATGCTTCCTGTACATGAAATAAAATACACTTCTGACTTATTTTAGCCACTGTTACTTTGGGTTTCTGTTTACACAGCTGAACCTAATCACGGGAATAACAAACAACACTGGCCACACCTGTGGCTACTCCGAGGCAGCTGCTGCGACCGGAACACGCAGGGCCTTCATCAGCATCGCTGCCCGGCTGTCCCCGGGATGCTCAGAAGAGCTGACCACGGCGACCCTCCTCAGGAGGCGGCTTCCGCACGCTCCAGGAAGCCCACCGCACCGCCTCCAATTCTGCCTCAGGGTCCACCTCGCACCACAGACCCTCCCCCACCAGATAACGCGAAGTCTCGCCTTTCTGGCCTTGTCGCCAGGTAAGACCTCCTGGACCCAGGTCTTCTGCCCTGCAGACCACACCCTCCGTCACAGCTTCTGGGCTGAGACACGAGCAGAAACACAACAGGGAGGCGGAGGTCTCCAGAGGGGCCTGGGAGGGACACTTGTAGTGACCACCTGCCCCTGGGCTGGCTCGAGGAGGCTGGTCACTTCCTTATGTTGTGCCTTGTGATGCTCTCTGCAGCACGAGGTGACGCCCCAGCTCTGGGGATGGAAGGGAGGGGACCACCCAAGCTCACGCAGCAGGTGCACTGAAGGCCCGTCCAAAACCAACCTGTTGTCTTGACATCTGCTCTGTGTGAACAGGCTGTGATGTTCAGCCTGTGTCCGGGTGTCAATTCCCCTGCACCTGAAACATCTGCACTGCTGAGGGAGTGTGTCACCTGCCCAGGAGGCCTGAGTCCCATGTAGGAGCAGCTGAGCCAGCCTGGTCATCTGCAATTTGTTCCCAAAATGCAGCCATATCGCTGTACAGAATGCAGATTCTGGAGGCACCAGAACTCCAGGGATGGGACAGGAAGAAACAAAGGCTCCTGAGAAAATTCATGTTCTCAGGCTAAGGTTGCTGGGAAAGGCCAGGCCCTCCTCTGGACCCTTCCTGTCAGCAATCGAGCTGTTGATCCATGAACCATTAAGCTGACTGAGGTCACTGATGATATTTTAGATTCCATTGCAATTCATGAGCTGATCCACCTTTTGTAATAATCCAACAATGGGTCATCCATCGTGGGTCCAGCTTCAGAAAGAGGGCAGCAAGGGTGCGCCCTGTAACGTTCCCATCAATGTTTGTTTTTACTTAATTATGTCTGGAGAGCAGCACTGTTTGGATGGTGGACAGTCAGGGAGGGCATGTGGAGGGAGCTGACGGGAGGCCACACTGGCGGCCTCTTTATTCCAAGGAAGAGCCAAATGGGATCTGAAAGCTGTGCTCTTCTTCCGTGTGGCCTGCGTGCTTGCAGTGGGGTGATGCCGAGGGCGCTGGCCACGGGGCTGTGGTGTTCCCCCCACACTGCCACCCCAGCTTGATGTCTCTGGGATGTCACTCAGACCCACTGTCACAGACACACCTGTCGTGTCCTATGTGAGGGGGTTCCATTCAGAAGCAGCTTGGGCAAACAGTCTGGGGCAAAATCCTCCAGGTCCTCCAGCCCTGCTCCGGGGAGGCGGCCCGCTCAGCCCAGGCTAGCCACCCACTCACACTGTGTCCGAGCAGACACGAATCACCTGTCCCCAGGGTCAGCCTTCCGTGCCCTCAGGAGTGCCCACGAGCCCATGGTCCCCCAGCCCAGACAGCCTGAAATGTCTGTGGAAGCGCCAGACCCCTGAGGGCAGCTGCAGGGTCTGCTCGGCTCCCGAGGGAGGCCAGGTGTGGAGCAGAGCAGGTCCAAGGCCGGAGCAGAGGGCTCAGCCACAGCGGCCACCACAGGGCCCTGGAGAGCTCGGCCGCTGAGCGAGGAGAGATGGGTCACTGGCCACCAGTCTCTTAGAGGCTGCTGAGGAGGAGGCCGTCTAGTGGCTCTTGGTTTTCCATGAGTACTTGGGAATCTGTGGGGACCCTCACAGGGTCCCACCTGGGTCTGACACCCCAAGGACCAGGAATCAGCATCCCTGGCCATGATGTGCTCAGCACGGACCTTGGGGCATTTGTGGAGAAAATGCACAGCTTGCCACAATTACGAGTCAAATAGAATTGCTGAAAATCACCAAAAATCTATGCAAGAATGGGTGCACCATGCAGTAAGCCGATCTCCTTGCATCTGGACTTTGCTCTAACGGCCAGATCTCGGAAACAGAATGCACACACGCACACGCGTGCACAAGCCTGTCGCACGTTCTGGTGAAGAGTCCGGAAAACATAGTTTAAAAATAGTTTAAAAAACACACAATACTCTTCATTGTAAGTTCCAGACAACCAGTTGACTCTCACAGAATACTTCTGTTGATTTTTGGAGAACTCTTATATCTATCGGTCACCTACACTTGTAGGTGACCAGCAAGGGTCCTTTCCACACACTGGTGGATTTCCTCCTTATTTATTTATTTATTTTTTGCCTTAATGGATAGGACAAAAGCGAAGCCACAAAACTCAGTCTGATCTCTCCTTGCTTGTCAGTGGCTCCTCTCCTGAACTGGGTCTCAGTTCTCTAACACTAAAGAGCATTTCCTCCATCTCCTTGCTTGTCAGTGGCTCCTCCCCTGACCTGGGTCTCAGGTCTCTGAACCAAGAGAGTATTTCCTCCATTCTCTTGTGCTGTTGGGTGTACTGGCTCCGACACAGCACTGAGCATAGTCGGCACATTTTCTCTGCCCTTCACTGAGTCGAGACACTCTGGAAAGCAATACAGCTGGGGTGTAAACGCCCCTGCTCAGGCCCCGTTCAAGCCACACCTCACAGGACTGACAGAGCGGGAGCATGGTCGGCGGCCACTGTGGGTGGAACTAGGAAAAAGGAGACACAGGGGGTCTGAGGCCCACACGCGGCCACCTGACACCAAGACCAGGGGTTAACTGTGGCTCTGGAACAACAGGCACATGCATCAGCTTCACAAAGGGAACGTGAGTGTCTGAGAGGGGCTGGGAGATGAAAGCGGAAGGAAGAGGCAGAGGTGTGGGCAGTGCCCGCCTTGCAGGGCTGTAAGCAGGCCAGCGCATACTTGAGGCTGCTGCTGAGCTGCGGAGCCCTCTGCTCCCGGGAGGCCCGGGAACGGGCTCCGCCGTCTGCTGCCCTGGGCTCACTTGGCCTGGTTCCTGGCTGCTGCCTCCGGGCCCTGCCGGGTCTCCTCCCCTGTTGGTCTCCTCTCCACTCCTCTCACTTGCTGAGCCTCTCTTACCAAAGAGAACTCTGACATAGCTCTTCCTTAAAATCCGTTCATTCCAAAGTTCTTAGGCAGCATTATAAATCCTGGTTTTAAACATTAGCCAGAGGATTATAGATAAAATAGAAACTACTTCCCAATGAAATTTCATCTAAAAATATACCAGCTCTGCTCTCACCTTTAGTGAAGCGCATCAGAGGGAATGCTGGACCTGTGTCCAGGTGAAGGTCACTTATGTCTCTTTATGTTACTCCCAGGAATTACTCAAGTAGATGAAAAAAAAAACAAGGGAGTTGTCTATTTAAAAAAAAATGTGCAGGTGAACAGGCCTTCTCAGTCAGGGAAAACACTTTTCTGCATAAATTCAGACAAGCCGGGACGAAAGGTGCACCGGCCCTGAGGGGCCTTGGGACCCGGCTGCCTGGGGTGGACGGCATTGCTCACGTCCCTGGAAAACCTGTACTGCAGAGTCCTGGGAGCCGCTCCATTTGTCTTTCACTCTCCCCTTGGCCTCTGAAAGCCCTTCTCTCCCAGAATTCAGGTAGTGGTTCTGGAAGAAGGTGCAGAGGCAGCCCGACTGGATGGGCTACTTAACTCCATTCAAGTCAGTGAAAATGAACAGACTGCTTAGAGTCATGGGTACTTGATTCATTCTCCATTTGCAACAGTGAAATTTGCTTGATAGCATGGTTAAATATCCCCAAATTATAATTAATTCTAATTAGCCAATAAAATCTTAGTGCTCCAAAATCTTGATTAACCAGAACTGAAATAGCCAGAATTGCCATGCTGTATTCTATTTTTAAGAGAGCAACAGATCGAGTAGAAATACAATCTAAAACCAGATTGTGATACAAACTTCAGGCATTCTGGGATTGGTTTAGCACTGCTCTCACCTGGAATGCAAGCCACATTCAAATTTGCCCATGGGAACCATGATTTGGCTGGCCAGTCCCATCCTCACCCCTTTGAAGCCGTTTAGTGTTGTTTCAGGGGGGCGACAAAGAGCTCTGATACCATAGTTCTTTTTGTCTCAGTGTAGAAAAGAATTTAGTGAAACAAAGTGATAGAAACGAAGTGATTTATTAGAACAGGATGTTTGTGAGGTTTACATATAGGTGGGTGAGAAATGCTGTGCCCCGGAACTTACTGGGCTGCAGTTTTTAATTAACTAATTAACTAACTAAGCTATTCCCTTCTCGTCTGTGCTGGGCCTTCCTTGCTGCACGGGCTTTCCTCGAGTTGTGGCAAGTGGGGGCTGCTGTCTGGCTGTGTGCGGGCTTCTCGCCGCAGCGGCTTCTCTTGTGCAGCGCGCCGGCTCCGGGGGGTGTGGGCTCCAGCAGCTCTGCCACGCGGGCTCAGAGGAGCCCGGGCTCAACAGTTGTGGCGCACGGGCCTAGTGGCTCCACGTATGTGAGGTCTTCCCGGGATGGAAGACCAGGGATGGAACCCGTGTCTCCTCCACTGGCAGGTGGTTCTGCACCCACGGCGCCACCAGAGATGGGCTACAGTTTTATAATCAAAGGAAAAGTGGGGAGAGGGAGGGCTTGTTCTTCTTGAGAAGACGTCATGCTTCCATCATCAGCTCCTCCTCTAGGCTGAGCAAGGACTTTGCTCACTCCCACGTGTCACTGCTTTCTGGGCAGAGGTCGTGTCCGAGGGAGCACTGACTTACAGAGCTCCCTGGGCAGTATGTTGGCCCCATGCTGTCATGCTCCCTTGTTTGAGGGCACGTCTGATGTTGCGGCAGCATGGTTTTGTTCCTGAGCAAGCTTGCCTGGTTTTGTGGTTAAGCAAACCTGCTTTCTTGAGTAATCATTAACTTACAAGGGTCTCCCCTATTTCTTTCTCCTTATAACCCTCCAGCGGGATCAACTACTTAATCATCGACTTTGTCACTTCTGTCTCTATCACCTCCACACCCTGGGAGCGTCATGTCTTCCCCTCTCCTTCCTGGCGGGCCTCCTCCCAGCCTATATTTCTGCCTCAGTCAATTCAGTTCAGTTGCTCAGTCATTTCCGACTCTGCGACCCAGATATCCCACATTCCTGCCTGGACCCAGCCAATCCTGTTCATTTCAAACAATGAACTGAAGGCCGAGCTGGTATTCTTCCTTGACCTCTGTTATCATTGTCTTTGATGAATGCACCAGTCTTGCCTATGAGAGTTCAGGACAAGACACACCTACTCTTGCACCTCACAGGCCACAGCCCCCAATTCTCAAGAAACATAACTCAGAGGGAGTGGGGAGAGCTGAGTGGGTGTGCTGTCTGGGCGCTACGTGGCACCTTCCAGGTGGGCAAAGCCTGAATAGGTAAGGCCTGTGTAACTGCACCTGGCCCATCTCCCACACAAAGGGGAAATGAGGCATCACTCTGACCCTTAGCCCAGACTGCATGGAGCACGTTTGGAATGGCAGTCCTTTTCTCCCCATTACTGGGTAGGTTAACTTCACGTGGAAAGGAGGACATCACCCACCTGAAAGTGGAAATGACCCTGGAATCCCCTCTGGGGCGAGTAACTCCCCGCCTGGGCCCCCATTCCTGGCCATAAGGCGGGGGGCGTGTGTGTGTGTGTGTGTGTGTGTGTGTCCATTTCCCAAGATTTCCTTTCCCCAAACTCTTCCCTGGTATCCTGACTGCACACTCCCCTTGACCCCACCCCCACCCCCGCACTCCCCACATTGTCCCAGGGCGGGACAAACTTTGGAGTCCTGGCAACCAAGATCCCTACAGAGAAACGAGCGGGCCCACCTCCCAACAAAACAAAAAAGATCTAACAAGCACGTGAACACTTTAGTCGGCTGCAGGCCTCTTGCAGCGAAATGGAGGTAAGATAAATAGTAGTATGGAGGCCACTGAAAGTGAAAGTCACTGTCTTCTCCGACTCTGCCACCCATGGACTATACAATCCACGGAGTTCTCCAGGCCAGAATACTGGAGTGGGTGGCCTTTCCCTTCTCCAGGGGATCTTTCCAACCCAGGGATCGACCCCAGGTCTCCCGCAATGCAGGCGGATTCTTCACCAGCTGAGCCGCCAGGGAAGCCCGAGGCCACTGCTGCTGCTGCTGCTGCTGCTGAGTCGCTTCAGTCGTGTCCGACTCTGTGCGACCCCATAGACGGCAGCCCACTAGGCCCCCACGTCCCTGGGATTCTCCAGGCAAGAACACTGGAGTGGGCTGCCATTTCCTTCTCCACTAGGCCATATGAAATGATGACGACCCCTTCTTGGTCATTAGTATTCACTTAGCTAAAGCTGAAACTCCAGGACTTTGGCCGCCTCATGCGAAGAGCTGACTCACTGGAAAAGACTCTGACGCCGGGAGGGACTGGGGGCAGGGGCAGGGGACGCCCGAGCACGAGACGGCTGGACGGCATCGCCGACTCGACGGACGTGCGTCCGAGTGGACTCCGGGGCTGGTGGCGGGCGGGGCCGCCGGGCGTGCTGCGGCTCTCGGGGTCGCAGAGTGGGACACGACTAGCGGCTGCGCTGCCCTGAGGGAACCGTGGCTCGCTGGGCGTCCCTCGGGGGGAAAGCCTCACGCCGAAGCTGGGCCGCCGCACGTGCTGGCGTCCGCGCTGAGCGTGCCCGGCGCTGCGGCGCTCAAGCCCGGGGGCCGAGGCCCGCGCCCCGCGCCCAGCGCCGGCCGGGACGGGGCGCCGCGCGCGGAGCCTGAGGCGTGGGGGCCGGGCAGCAGGGGCGGCGGGGCCGGACGCCATCGGCAGGCGACCGGAAGCGCCGCCGTGACGCCATCGGCAGGCGACCGGAAGCGCCGGCGCCGCGTGGCCGGGGCCTGGTGCCCGCGCCCCCTCCGCGCCGTCTCCCCGTGTCCCGGCCGTGGTTCCCTTTTCTGAGGGCAAAGTGGGCCTCCCTGCCCGGTGTCTGAGCCCCATGGGGAAGGATAAGAAGCGGCGTAGGAGGCGAGGGAGCTGCAGACTGTCTGCTATCAGGCCGCGCTCCGGTTGGAACAGAGGCGCGGGTGAATGTGTCTCTTTCAAATAGACAAATGTTTGACGCTTTCACATTTACATTTGGAGTATCTTCCCCACTGTTGAGTGACCTCCCTGGCCAGCAAGGTGACCACCCGGGGTGACCCACCTCCCGGGAGCTCGGCCCTAGGTGTCCTGTCGGAGAGCTCGGGTCCTGGAAAGAGGGCTGGGGAGGGGGTGTGCCTGGCGTCTGCCCTCCTCTCTTTGCTCGCAGCCCCTCCTAGCTAAGGTCTGCCGTCTCCGACAGGACTGTGTAGATCTAGCCTCTCCGACTTCTTCCAGTTCTCTAGGCACCCGTGACGTCGTGCACCCAGAGGAAGGTGCATGGGCTGTGGGACAGCGAGTGGGAGGAGTGGGGAAGACTGGGCATTTGTGCAAAATAAACGTTGAAATCTTAAGCCTTGTGTGTTCGCTTTATGTCTTTCTTTGAACCGTCATTTCAAGCCCATCGTTTTTGTAAGTCGTTTCAAGGATTGTACTTTGTTCTAAATCAGAAGCACTCTGTAGTTAATAGATCAGCAGAGCCTCAAACTGGATGGGGAGGGAATGCAAGTAGAGTGCTTTTGAGAAGTTCTGATCTAAAAATATGCCCCAAACCACCATTTCTTGCCACCTCCCCAGGGTGGTTGTGTCTGCAATCCGGTGGACTGCAGCATGCCAGGCTTCCCTGTCCTTGACGATCTCCTAGAGTTTGCTCATACTCATATCCATTGAGTTGGTGGTGTCACCCAACCGTCTCATCCTGTCATCCCCGGGGTGACTGATGGATGTTGTGGGACAGTTGCTTTGAGGCTATGCTGCATCCTGTTTCTGTTCAACTTTTTGCCTAGTTGCTGGAAACAGTTATTACGAGACTGTTTCCCTAATGGTGATACTCTGTTTCCCCCATTCCTTATTTATTTTTGGCAGCACCTGGTGGTATGTGGGATATACAGGATCTCAATTCCCCAACCAGGGATCAAGCTCATGCCCCCGTTCCGTGGGAACACAGAGTCTTAACCGCTGGACTGCCAGGGAAGTACCTCTTTCCTCATTTATTAATAAGACTTTTCTGTAGGAGAACACTGCTCCTTCCATATTTCTTTTTTTGAATGTTTTTATCAGTGTGGACCCGGACGTTATGATCTATGGGAGATTAGTCAGTACTGGCACACTCATTACATTAAAAGTAAAGATTATCTTTTCTTCAGATCATTCCGGCTTTGGCCATTAGGAGCTCTTTCAGACTCCTCGATGTTTACTCCGTGAAATCCTCAAGGCTGACCTTTCCAGCAACCTGTTTGCAGGTGAAGAAGTTGTGGAAGCCGTGCAGACTGCCGGTCGTGGGAGAGGGGATTTACTACATAAACGGCCGAGTCAAAGGATGAGGTGGCGGTAATGGTAATAGTGGCCATTTGCTGGGTGTATTAGGTAGTGGGTGAGGCGCCTGGGGCACAGCTTTCACTAAACTTGCATCATAAACCTCCATTTTCCTGGTCTCACCCATGAGGAGACTGAACCTGGGGGGTTTGGGGCCTAAGCTGGCTTCTCTCTGTGTAAGAGGAGGAGGAGGGGCTCCAGGCAGTCTGCCTTCCCTGTTTGCCAGGCATCTGCACTGGGAGGGCAGTGCTGTGCTCACCTGTGTCCTTGGCAACGGTGCCATCCTTGTGGGGCGTCTGATAGAAAGGGCCCTTTCTGTGTGCACGTCAGCACATGCTACACCCATTCCCAGTGGAGATGGGAAACATGTGTTTTATGTTTTATCCAGAAAAGAGGAAATGGGCAGTGTTATTTCGTAACATTTTCTGTTTTGGAAAACCTGAATTTTTTCCACATGTATTTTTAAAATGTCTTAGGAACAACCCTTGGAGGAACAGACACGACACAGATTTCACCAAGGGTTCCTCTGCTTTTCACCCACATCTTCTAGAAACAGCTCCAGGAAGAAGGGAAACCCTCCCCCAACACTCATGGCTGAGGGAAGCAGCCTCCCAGATCAGCTCTCACGGGGCCTTGGGACCTGCAGCCCCGGCCAGGGTCTTGGCATGGCCTTTTCTGTGTGTGAGGGGAGGTGTGCTCTCCCCTGGTCGCTGGCTGCCTGCAAGAGAGCCAGGCCTCCAGGCTCAGCGTTGGACCACCCTCTGACCCCCTCTTCCAAAGGAAGGGGGGTCGGGCTTTGTGCTGGACCTTTGTTTCTTGAGGCTTGTTTTGCCCCGTGTGTGAGCCAGTGCCACTGACCCGCTGTCCTGGTGGTTTCTCAGGCTCCCCCAGAAACGATAGGAGCTGACCAGGCTGAGGTGGCCTCAGCTGGCGGTACCAGTGTGGCCCCATGCCCTTCCTTCTCACTGGGGCTCTGTGGCAAGTTAAGAAACACAGAAAGGACAAACAAACAAAGTAAATGAGACAAGTTGCCCGCAGCACAGGAAGCTGGGAATGTGGTGTGTAATCACTGAGACCACAGGGGTATTTCCGCTGAGCCCAGGGCAGAAGGACTGTGGGCGAGTGTGGGTGCGGCTGGACATGCAAGAGCGTCCTTCCCACCCAGACCTCTGCGTGTGCAGGTGTGAGGGGCAACAGCGAGGGGGCTGGGTGGTGAGGCTGGGGTGCGTGGAGAGGGCAAAATGCAAACGTAGAGTGAACGTGTTTCCTGTGGAAAGTCAGTGGTGACTTGAACATGGAACAGGGACAGACAGACCTGGACGGGACAGACAGACAGACCTGGACGGGACAGACAGACAGACCTGGATGGGACAGACAGACAGACCTGGATGGGACAGGCTCAGAGCAAACTCATCCAGGAAGGCAGAGGCTTGCTGTGATACAGCCCAGTGTCCCTGAGGTTACAAAAACCGTGTGAGAGGGAGAGACAGCCACCGACTGTGGGCTCTCTGGTCTGGATGCTGGGCAAGGGCAGGAGAGCAGATTGATTCTCTTGGGTTCTAAACACTCAGGATGAGTCCAAGCAAAACTATATCTGGATATTTCTAAACACACTATGTGGTCAGACTCCCCCACACCGGCTTCTTTGCTCTCTCTTGTCATCCAGTCTGCCTTACCCGCACCCACTTGCATTACTGACCTTCTCTCTTCATCCTAGAGCCTAATCAGTGAAAACCTCCCTACTTGCCCTCTGCTGCCCATCTAACAAGTGTTCTAATCTTAGATCCAAAATTAATGCAGTTGGTGGCTGCAGCCATGAAATTAAAAGATGCTCCTTGGAAGAAAAGCTATGACAAACCTAGACAGTGTATTAGAAAGCAGAGACATTACTTTGCCGACAAAGGTCCGTCTAGTCAAGGCTATGGTTTTTCCTGTGGTCGTGTATGGATGTGAGAGTTGGACTGTGAAGAAAGCTGAGTGCTGAAGAATTGATGCTTTTGAACTGTGGTGTTGGAGAAGACTCTTGAGAGTCCCTTGGACTGCAAGGGGATCCAACCAGTCCATCCTAAAGGAGACCAGTCCTGGGTGTTCACTGGAAGGACCGATGTTGAAGCTGAAGCTCCAATACTTTGGCCACCTGATGCGAAGAACTGACTCATTGGAAAAGACCCTGATGCTGGGAAAGATTGAAGGTGGGAGGAGAAGGGGATGACAGAGGATGAGATGGTTGGATGGCATCATTGACTTCATGGACGTGAGTTTGAGCAAGCTCCAGGAATTGGTGATGGACAGGGGTGCCGGGGTGCAGCAGTCCATGGGGTCACAGAGAGTTGGACACGACTGAGTGACTGAACTGAACTGAACCTTTGGATCTGCACGTCTCCGCCTTGACAGCTCATCACAGGGATAGTTAGGGCTGTGCTCCCCGACTGATTTTCAACGGATGAGCTAACCTGGTGTCAGCCCCCCCACAACGCCCCCTCCCTCCAGGGGGAGAACAGTCCTCACGTGCCGCCCTGCAGCAGTGGGGTGCCACTCCAGGACCTTGCTTCAGACCCGCCAGGTCTGCCTCTGTGAAGTCCCCGATGGCTCTGCTGCTTGCTCTGGGCTCTTTCCGGTCTTGAAACTGGGCAAGGACAGGTCTTGCAGGCCTGCAGGGAGCAGCCCACCACCTACTAATATGATTCAGAAGCTCGTCTGGAAAGCTAGGTGCAGAGGAAGAACTATGGCACTTTTAAAAATATTTATTTATAAACTTTATTTGGCTCTGCCTGGTCATAGCTGTGGCATGCCAGATCTGCTACTAGTTCTGGAACCAGGGATTGAGCTCAGGCTCCCTGGGTTGGGATTGTGGACCCACAGGAAAGCCCCAGAACCACAGCGTTTTACCAGAAGAGTGTCAAGGACAGAGACCCTTTATCAAGTATTACACCATCAAATGTGCCCAGCTGTGGGCATCCAAACAGGGATGAGCTGACTCTGGGGATCATGGCTCATGGTCCCGTGGGGGTTCTGGCGTGGACTGCAGGGTGCTGAGAGTCAGCGGAACAGCCCTGCTGCCTCCTGACCTGCTGACCTGGTGGAGTCCAGGTTTGCAGAGAAAGTGTGGGCTGTGGAGTCTTCTGGCTAGCCACTTGCCTTCACAGCAGCTAGGACACCTCACTGTGCCCCACAGGTTTGAGATCGTCACTCAACAGCCTTTGAAGTAAGATAGATTTTTTGGCCCAGCAGTTCTACTTTGGGAGTCTGTCCTGAGAAATAATGAGTGACGCCAGTGGAAAGAATGGTAATTCTGTATAAAACATTAGAAACAACGTAAGTTCCTACTGCCGGAGCCAGCATGAGGAACTCGGCCCATCGCAAAGGTCATGAGGAAGGAGGCTCGGCATTACGCAAAGGCGGGATCGAGCCTCAGGAGACCCCCTGTTCCCGAGCATCTACCCGCAAAACCAGAGTCTGCCTACTTTACTGTTTCATGCTCTCACCTACACCTCTGACTTTACGGGGGGCTGACACCCCCCCCCCCACCCCGCCACCTCTCTCGGAGAAGGAGTTAACTTGCAGCTCCAGTTAATAAAAATTTCTGGCCGTGACAAGAGTGTTTCAACTTACTAACTCCTCTGAAGTTTCTCTAGCCTGCCTGAGCTGGTTCGTCCGGCCACATGTGATTGTTTACAGCGTCCCAACCGTGAGAGGCACGAGATGCTGTAAACTTTCTAAATATAGATTCTTTTGAGATGTTAGAAAATTATTAGTATAGTATAGTGGGTTGATTAGGAATTATATTGGTGCAGGGTTTTTTCACTTATTGGGCCAATGTTTGCTGCTAAATCCCCTGCCCTTATACATGTTAATGAATGTAACTAGCATCTAGGAGAAATAAGTATTAACCTCTAAGATTAATCATGCTAACCTTAGGTTGGATAAATTCCTTTCTTAGTTGTAACCCACTGCACGCTCACCCTATAGGAATGCACCTTTATCTGCTGCCTTCAGAGGGTGGCGCCTGGTTTAAGGAAAAAACATCCTTGGAAAAAGTGTTTTCTGGTTAACTGACCATTATCAGAAAGAAAGGATCATAAAATGTTAGCAGGCCCTCTGGCCAGAAGATGATGTAAAACCCCTAAGACCTTTTTTTACACTTTTATATGAAACATGTGATTTTGATAAAGGTCAGGACTGCTGACCCCTGCGTGACTTTAAAATTTCCATTTGTCTCTATGTGTAACAAAAGGTATACAAGCAAACCTAAAAAATAAAGAAATCGGATCAGTTTCTGGAAAGACTGATTCCCTCGTGTCGTTCTTTCTTTCCCCTTCTGGCTGAATTCCCATCTGGAACGTGGGTACTGACCAAGCCTGCTAATTTTGCCTGGGCTTCTAAGATTGGACCGGGGAGGCCTCAGAGCCTCCTCTCCTTCGGGAGAGTGGAAAGATGCCTGTGGCCTACGTAGGTGGTGCAAATTCCTCGTTTTGGAGTTTTATTGGTATCCCACGTAAACCAAGTTATTCAGCCTCTTTTTCTCCACTAATATTTCCTACTACACTATCCGTTTCTAATCTCTCTATATATCTGTAATTAAATAAGTTTTCTCCTAGGACGCTGATTCCGTCTCTCCTTCGAATTACCCTGGATCCACTGGGGCTGGACCCCGGCATCCTACCAGTCAGGAGACACATCATGATGAAATCATTCCATGTTGAGCCCTGTTTGTGGAGTATGTCTGAGACATGATAATCACTGGGGTAAGTTTAAAGAATAGTAGGTACACAAAACTCATAGCTCAAGAAAATGCACAGAAAGCCCTGGAAGTCAGGGAGGTTTAGGAAAGCAGGCTGACTGTGTGTGAAAGGAGGTCGAGGGAGGGAGGAGGGGTCTCAGCAAACCGGGGAGAAGCTGGTGGAAGACAGGAACCCTCGCCGCCCTTTAGCCGCTTCCTGACATTTCTGCCTGTGGCTTCGCCTTCCCTTCGGACACCAGCCCCAGGAATAGGTCCAGGTCAGGAGCCCAGTGGCCTTGGGATCCTGAAGCTGGTCCACGCCTGGCAGGTTCCAGGGCGTGAAAGGAGGTAGGCCTTCCTGGCTGTGGTCCCTACGTCCCCAGGGTAGCTGGGCGCTCAGGGCAGTTTGCCAGGCTGGACTGTAGCTCCTCGCCCACGTAGCCCCCAGGAAAGGACAGTCCCTCTCCCCAGGCCTCTCCATTGCCCTCGTATCCTCAGAGGGAGCCTTGTGCCCTGTGGAAGTCAGGTCACGGCAGCCTCGGAGCAGGGCTGGCCCAGGGCCGCCGCGGGCTCTGTCTGGGAAGGAAGCCCATCCACAGGGGGCAGGGCTGAGGTGGCAGCACGGGCGCGGGCCAACGCGGCTGCTGGTGCCCACCCTGCCGGGGCCGTGCCACCAGCCCTGCTCATCCGGGGCCCTGCCTGCGCCTGCCTCGTTGGCTGGGAACTGGAGACGCAGAGGTTCTCTGAGGAGACAGCAGCTGTCACCTCCGTTGTGCCCCAGCCCCAGGGACTCTTGGCAAAGGTTGGAACTGAAGCCTGCTCCATGGACAGGGGAGCCTGGCGGGCGACAGTCTGCGGGGTTGCAAAGAGTTGGACACGACTGAGCAAGTCACCCTACTCACCTGAAAGTCAGCCTGTTCTGGGGGTGTGCGGCTTCTGCTTGGGGTCTCTGCACCCCATCGGGGGGTGGCTCTACTGTGTGTGTGTGTGTGTGTGTTGTCTCTGAACCCTGTATCTGTGTGGGGGTGGGTGTGCCTGGACTGTGTGTGTGTGTGTGGTCTCTGGGCCCTGTGGTGGGGGGCGTGTCTCTGGACTGTGTGTGTGTGGGTGTGGGTGTGTGTAGTCTCTGGACTGTGTGTGTGTGGAGGGGACCTGATGGAGGGCCCAGGTGTGTGTGTGTGTGGCCTCTGGACCCTGTGTGTGCGTGAGGGGTTGTGTGTATGTGTGTGAGGGATGTGTCTGAACCCTGTGTGCATGTGTCTGGGGGGGGGTGTATGTGTGTGTGTGTGTGTGTTGTCTCTGAACCCTGTATCTGTGTGGGGGTGGGTGTGCCTGGACTGTGTGTGTGTGTGTGGTCTCTGGGCCCTGTGGTGGGGGGCGTGTCTCTGGACTGTGTGTGTGTGGGTGTGGGTGTGTGTAGTCTCTGGACTGTGTGTGTGTGGAGGGGACCTGATGGAGGGCCCAGGTGTGTGTGTGTGTGGCCTCTGGACCCTGTGTGTGCGTGAGGGGTTGTGTGTATGTGTGTGAGGGATGTGTCTGAACCCTGTGTGCATGTGTCTGGGGGGGGGTGTCTGGACTCTGTGTGTGTGTGTCTGGGGGTGTCTGGACTGTGTGTGTGGGTGTGCATGTGTGTGAGGGGTGTCTCTGGACCCCGTGTGTGTGTGTGTGGAGGGGACCTGACGGTAGCCCAGCTGCAGGAGAAGGAGCCCCACACGCAGGTCTGGCCGCAGCCGGCGGCAGCCACGGGCCGGCGTCAGACCCCGCTGGCCGCTCAGACTCTCGGGGCCTCGGTCTCTCCATCTCCGCAGTGGCTGTGGCAGCAGCGCTGACCCTGAGGGCCTGTTAGGGGACATCAGCAACTAGCACGTGCAGGAACGCCTGGAGCAGAGTGTCAGCTTGCTGTGAGGACCAGCCTTCGTCCTGATGGCAGCAGCAGGCAGCGGGCTGCCCCTGGGGGCCTGGGGTCCCCTGCAGGGCTGGTGGAGGACTTGGGGCCAGAGCTGTGCCATTGCTCCCGAGGGACAGCTACTCCCACTGGTCACCTTAAAGGGCGAGCAGCGAGCAGGGTCCCTGCTCAGCCCTGTGGATTCGGTTGGCATGACCCACCCCGTGCCCCCCGTGCCCCTGTCGCTGTGTCTGTCACCCCACCCCCAGGAGAGGGGGTCTGGGCTATCCCCTGTGTGTCTGTAGCTGAGGGTGGGCTGGCCCATCCAGGACAGAGGTGGGGCCTAGCCCTCGACTGCTCAGCTTGATGCTGTTCCCCGAGCCCCATCTGAGAACAAGGATGGGGGAACTCGTGTCCCCAAAACAAAATGTTTCCCCTCCCTTGGACCCCTGAGCCCAGCAGTGGGGTCAGCATGTGTCTGACGGCAGATCTGAGCGGTCTCTGGGCTCTCACCAGAGGGCAGACCCGGGAGCCTCCAGACAGGAATTTCACAGGGGGGCCACCTGCATCTCCTGTAGCTGGACAGGGTGTGGGGCACCTGGAGTCCTCTCATCTTGTGGGTGAGAGGGGGACCCTTGGAAAAGCTAGAGCTGTTCTGGGCAAGCGCTCAGCCATCTCCTAAGGCGAGTGCACACCCACCTCAGGACCAGTGACTTCAGGAGTCAAGTGCCCCTTGAGAGCAGAGTGAACACGCACACACGGTGAGGGCACCTCCCAGCTGTCCCGTGGCGGAAGAGGGCGCCCACAGCACGACCGTGACAGGCAAGCAGGCCGCGATGGTGGGCGGCGGGGAGGCGGCTGCTCCTGGGAGGCGACTGAGAGGCGTTCAGGCTTCTCAGGCGCTGGAACTTTGTCTTGGTCTGGGTGTGGGCGGCACACGTGCTGTTTATAAGGCCGTGCGCTCGGCGTATCTGTGCTTTGCTCTGTAGGTGTGACGCTCGAGAAGCCAAGGTACCCTGAGCGAGGGGCTGCAGCCTCGGCCCCGTGAGAGGCCTGTAGGCGCGGGCCGGCCCATCCAGCCTGGGCCTCAGTCTTCCCGGCTGGAGCCGGGGGCGGCACACAGCCGCCCACAGGCACGCGCACCCTGGCCCGGTGCACCCGCGGCTCCTGTGGCCCCCGCGGCGGGGCTCGGGGTCGGGAAATCGGCTGCTGACTCGCTTCCCTCGGCTCATCCGGGGCCAGCTGGGGCCTGGCCACCCTTCTTCCCTGTGCATTGTGGGGGACAGTGGGGGAAGGGCCTCCACGTGGTGGGCGGGGGCTGGGGGGAGGCCCAGTGGCTGCTCTGGCTGGTACTCAGGGGGGCCCTGGGGACGCCGGCTCAGGGCCATTTGAGTCCCTCTCAGACCCCTCCCGGCCGCAGGAAGGGCCCTCTGAGCACCGCTGACACTTGTTATCACAGTGGTTCAGAAAATCTCAGTCATTTATTAACACTCGGCTTGAGAAAACAGCGACGGTTGAATGCCCTCTGTGTCAGACTGTGCTGAAGACAGCAGCCTTCAAACCCCTCTAGGGTGGGCAGCTGGTGCACCCCCTTCCACGGGAGAGTAAACGGAGGCCGCCGGCTCAGGCCGCCCGATCCCGGTGCCGCAGTAACCTCCGGTGTCACGTGCTCACGGATTCTTTCCTTTCCTCACTTTTATCGTAGTTGATGTTTTTTCACCCCATTGTTTGTTCATTCATTTTAAACAGCTTCATTGAGTTTTAATTCACAGACTACACCATGCACTCACTTAAGGGGTCACCCTGATGGTCTTGGTTGATCCGTGGACAAGAGCAGCCATCCACCCGGTCCATTGTGGGGTGTTTTCCTCCCCCTGGAGAGAAGCCCGTACCGTTTACTGACGCTCTCCCCCGCCTGCCCGCGGGCAGCTGTGCCTGTAAAGCTCAGTGTGATCTCTGCCCAGGGCTCCCTCTGGCTCAGTGCGCTGACCTGCGGCCCAGGCTGTCTCCGCTGGTGGCCCCTGCCCGGCTCTGCTCTGCTGCGCGTCTGCCCAGCTCCATCACCGGATGCCACTCAGGGGCAGGCGTGTGGGCCTGGGCCTCCACGTGCCCAGACCTGCCTGTGCCTTAGAGCCTCCCTGGAGCCACTGAACATGAATATAAACTAGGAGGAAAGGCGGCGCCTCATCTTCACCACTGGGAACTCACCAGGCCCCCAGGTCACAGCACAGGTTGCCCTGGAATCTCCCATGGTGAGTACGATGCTCCACCCAGCCTGGGGCTCCAGGGACCACACCCCAGGGTAAAATAGCTTCTGTGGCCCAGTGTGGGTCCAGAAGAGGTCCTCGAACTGGCAGCGCATTAAGCTAGCGAAGGAGCAGCTATCCCCAAGCTTCTCCCTTTGTAGGTCTCTCGTCCATCGTGAAACCCAGATCACTGCTTCTGTGGGCCCGTTGCAGCCGCAGGGGCCTTGGCCTTGGGGTGCCAGGCAGGTGTTCGCCCCAGCTGCTCCCCCCGCGCACCCCTCCCGGCTCAGATGGGCCTCAATCCTGCTCTCATTGCAGCGGTGTTATTTTGATTAAACATTTATTTTTCAAACTGGTAGAAATCACTGCCTTTGGCCAAAACAGACATGATTTATATTTTTTAAATCAAGTGTGCTCTACTCAAAACATATTTTAAAGATGGGCAAAGTCAGTCTGGACTGTTTGGGTCACACCGCGGCGACTCCAGGAAGAAGCTCAGGGACCAAGAACTGACCCAAGGCCTGGAGGGTCCTTTCCGAGCAGGTCACAGGCAGTGAGGGAGAGGGTCCAGCCGAGGAGCCTCTCCGCCGCGGCCACTGCAGGCCTGGCCTCCTGGGAGATGCACGCAGGGTGGGCTGGGCTGCAGGACCGCGCCTTCTGGGGAGTCGGGGCGGCCTCCTCAGACCAGTCTGCCTCCCCCAGGACCCCCACCCCCCTCAGTCCCGGCCCCTCCCTCTCCGCCCCTCCCGTGGCTCCG
>SJXO01001460.1:341983-358373 GCA_006408615.1 Connochaetes taurinus
CTTTTCACAGCTATTTGTAAGGCCTCCCCAGACAGCCATTTTGCTTTTTTGCATTTCTTTTCCATGGGGATGGTCTTGATCCCTGTCTCCTGTACAATGTCACGAACCTCATTCCATAGTTCATCAGGCACTCTATCTATCAGATCTAGACCCTTAAATCTATTTCTCACTTCCACTGTATAACCATAAGGGATTTTAGGTCATACCTAAAATCTAGGTCTAGCGGTTTTCCCTACTTTCTTCAATTTAAGTCTGAATTTGGTAATTAGGAGTTCATGATCTGAGCCACAGTCAGCTCCTGGTCTTGTTTTTGTTGACTGTATAGAGCTTCTCCATCTTTGGCTGCAAAGAATATAATCAATCTGATTTCGGTGTTGACCATCTGGTGATGTCCATGTGTAGAGTCTTCTCTTGTGTTGTTGGAAGAGGGTGTTTGCTATGACCAGTGTATTTTCTTGGCAAAACTGTATTAGTCTTTGCCCTGCTTCATTCTGCATTCCAAAGCCAAATTTGCCTGTTAGTCCAGGTGTTTCTTGACTTCCTACTTTTGCATTCCAGTCTGCAAATAGGGTCATTGGTACCGTCTTTCTAGATCCCCTATATATGCATTAATACACGATATTTATATTTCTCTTTCCGACGTAACTCACTCTGCCTAATAGGCCCTATTGCCATCCACACCGTTAGCACTGACTCAAATGCGTTCCTGTTATGCCTGAGTAATACTCCACTGTGTACTTGTACCACAACTTCTTTATCCATTCATCTATCAATGGACATCTAGGTTGCTTCCATGTCTTAGCTATTGCAAATAGTGCTGCAGTGAACGTTGGGATACATGTGTCTTTTTCAATTGTGGTTTTCTCAGGGTGAATGCCCAGTAGTGGGATTGCTGGGTCATATGGTAGTTTTATTCCTGGTTTTTAAAGGAATCTCCATACTGTCTTCCATAGTGGCTGTCTCAGTTTACATTCCCACCAACAGTGCAAGAGTATTCCCTTTTCTCCATACCTTCTCCACCATTTATTGTTTGCAGACGTTTTGTTGATGGCTATTCTGACTGGTGAGAGGGGACCTCTCATTGCAGTTTTGATTTCATTTCTCTAATAATGAGCACTGTCGAGCATCTTTTCATAGGTTTCTTAGCCATCTGTATGTTCTCTTTGGAGAAATGTCTCTTTAGGCCTTCTGCCCACTTTTTGATTGGGTTATTATTTTTCTGACACTGAGTTGCATAAGTTGTTTGTATGCTTTGGGAAGTAACCCTTTGTCAGTTATTTCACTTGCTATTATTTTCTCCCATTCTGAGGGCTGTCTTTTCTCTTTGTTTATAGTCTCCTTTGCTGTGCAAAAGTTTTTAAGTTTAATTAGGTTCCACTTGTTTATTTTGTTATTTTCATTACTCTAGGAGGTGGGTCATAGAGGCTCTTGCTGTGATTTATGTCAGAGTGTTCTGCCTATGTTTTCCTCTAAGAGTTGTATAGTTTCTGGTCTTACAATTAGATCTTTAATCCATTCTGTGTTTATCATCTTTGTGTATGGTGTTAGGAAGTGTTCTAATTTCATTCTTTTACATATAGCTGTCCAGTTTTCCCATCATCACTTATCGAAGAGACTGTCTTTGCCTCATTGTATATTCTTGTCTCCTTTGTCAAGGATAAGGTGCCCATAGATGCGTGGGCTAATCTCTAGGCTTTTGAGTTCATTCCATTGGTCTATATTTCTGTTCATGTGTCAGTCTGGAGGGTTGATTCCTCCAGCTCCATTCTTCTTTCTCAAGATTGCTTGGCTATTTGGGGTCTATTGTGTTTTCATATTAATTGTGAAAATGTTTTTTCTAGTTCTGTGAAACATGCCGTTGGTAATTTGATAGGGATTGCACTGAAGCTGTAGATTGCATCTGATAGTATACTGATTTTCACACTATTGATTCTTCCAACCCAGGAACATGGGCTATCTCCCCATCTGTTTATGTTGCCTTTGATTTCTAGTATCAGTGTCTTATAGTTTCTGTACACAGCATTGTTAAAAAATATAATTGAATTGTAGTATATATATAATTTGAGGGCATCCCTGGTGGCTCATTAGTAAAGAGCCCATCTGCAAAGCCAGGTGATGTGGGTTTGAACCCAGGGTAGGAAGACTCCTTGAAGACGGAAGTGACCACCCACTCCAGTATTCTTTCCTGGGAAATCCCATGGACAGAAGAACCTGCTGGGCTACATTCCATTGCAAGAGTCAGAAATAGCTTGGTGAGTAAACCACCACCACGTGCGGGAGATTTAGTGCTGTGGGGCTTCCCGCCTGATATATGGCAACTGTGGGGCTTCCCAGGCGGTGCTAACGGTAAAGACCCCACCTGCCGATGTAGGGAACATAAATGCATGCTTGGTCCCTGGGTTGGGAAGATCCCCTGGAGGAGGGAACGCCGCCCGCTCCAGTGGACGCGTCTGGAGAACCCCGTGGACAGAGAAGCCTGGCACGCCGCGGTCCACAGGGGCCACACCCGGGGAGCAGGCCTGAGGTGGCCCAGCGCGCACGGGCACCGTCGCCAGGGCGGCCCCCCCGGGCGGCGCCCCCGCCTCTCCAGCCGTGGCTCTTCGTAGAGTGCTTGACGATGGCCGCTCTGACCGGTGTGAGGTGATCCCTCACTGTAGTATTGATTTGGATTTCGCTAATATTTATAAGTGTTGACATTGTTTCCTGTGATTTCTTTTTCGGAGTCTGAGTGAAACATCTGGCAAGTGACTCTTGAACATCCGCCCTGTGTTTTGATAAACTCCTAAAACACTCCTTGAAGGCGGGTCTTCACTCAGCCCCGTGGGCCTTCTGAGTGTTGTGTCCATCAGCACAGCTCTTGACATTGTTGTTATGGAAACAGCCACAGGGCGGCAGCATTTTTCATGCCCTTTTCTTTTTTTTCTTTTTCTTTCTGGGCAATTTCATTTTGATCGGAATAGAGTTGATTTTCAGTGTTGTGTTTGTATAAGGTGAACAGGAACTTGATTCAGTCACACATAAACACATATCTATTCTTTTTCAGGTTCTTCTTCCCATATAACGAAGATCCTAAAAAGTACTGAGAAGCAAGAGTTGGAGGAGAACAAAAATGCAGCAAGAGGTGGTGCAAACAAATGCAAAATCCAAGAAATGTAATCCCGTAGAAGCAGGGCTCTACAAGTTTAAAGCCCGGAAACTGGATTCCGAAATTCTTTACAGTGCGCACGTTTTCCCTAAGAAACTGCCTGAGAAGCCACCCTCCGGGTCTATTCGCTTTGATTCCGAAATGGAGAAAAGAATCAAACAGCGAAAAGCAGAGAGGGTATTGGAGGATAAACACTTTAAATTTATGTGAAGCCTTACCCTTCTTGTATCTTGTTAGGTGTTCCTGAAAAGAAAGAAACTCCACTCACTGACTCCAGGACTCCTGCCTTTGTTGGGAAGAAGAGAGCCCAACACCCACCCAAGAAGATGAGGACGAGCAGCAGCCAGTAGTGATAAAGAGCCCAACAATCGGCCCATGTTGGAGCACCTCTGAAGCCCAAAATCCCGGTGAGGAGAACTGTGGGAATGCGCCCTTTCTCTTTTGATTCAAAAAAGACCCTTACAGAAGGATAAGAAAAGAAAACAGCTGCAGAAAGGGGAGATGCCCAACTTCTAGGCACGTCCTTCACCTCATTTTACACCATTAACCTGCAGGAGAAGATGAAGAACAGGCTCAGGCTGAGCCTTCTGCGTGTTGCCCGGCAGAACAGGTGTCTGAAGGCACACACTTGGGTTCTCTCCATGCCCGGCAACAAGGGCTCCTCTGGGGTGACGGGCAGAGCGGCTCTGTGTCCCGCTGGCGTCTGCAGCTGGGTCTGGCGGCGGCGTCGACTGGAGAACCCGGGTGGTACCCACCAGTGGAGGGCCCTCACTCAAAGTAGTTTGTGCGGCTTCCCTCCTCCTCCTCCTCTGTTTTATAAGTGTCAGAACATATCGTTGATTTACTTTGTAATTTATTCACTTAAAGTGTAATTTTTACTGCTTTTATCCTTCATTTTTTATATTTAAATCGAGAGATACCTGATTTAGTTTACAGTTTATGGCTGATTCTTTTCTCTTCTCTGGCAAGATGAATTTGGAGTTAAGGAGTCCTTTGCTGTGAGGGGGGAGCCTTGTTAACCTCCTGACGAGGCAGACTTGACCAGCGTGTCCCTCGCCGAGGCTGGCTGTCCGCTTCAGGCGGGGCCGCTGTTCAGCACCTCCTTCCCTTGTTGGTGCTGACGATGAAGGGACACTGAGCAGGACATGTTGTAAGTCCCCATGTGACCTGGGCTGGGATCAACATGTTTGGCTTCAGTTCAGTTCAGTCGCTCAGTCGTGTCCGACTCTCTGCGACCCCATGAATCGCAGCACGCCAGGCCTCCCTGTCGATCACCAACTCCCGGAGTTCACTCAGACTCACGTCCATCGAGTCCGTGATGCCATCCAGCCATCTCATCCTCGGTCGTCCCCTTCTCCTCCTGCCCCCAATCCCACCCAGCATCAGAGTCTTCTCCAATGAGTCAACTCTTTGCATGAGGTGGCCAAAGTACTGCAGCTTCAGCTTTAGCATCATTCCTTCCAAAGAAATCCCAGGGCTGATCTTCAGAATGGACTGGGTGGATCTCCTTGCAGTCCAAGGACTCTCATGAGTCTTCTCCAACACCACAGTTCAAAAGCATTAGTTCTTCTGTGCCTTCTTCACAGTCCAACTCTCACATCCATACATGACCACAGGAAAAACCATAGCCTTGACTAGACGGACCTTAGTCGGCAAAGTAATGTCTCTGCTTTTGAATATACTATCTAGGTTGGTCATAAATTTTCTTCCAAGGAGTAAGCGTCTTTTAATTTCATGGCTGCATTCACCATCTGCAGTGATTTTGGAGCCCCCAAAAATAAAGTCTGACACTGTTTCCACTGTTTCCCCATCTATTTCCCATGAAGTGATGGGACCAGATGCCATCATCTTCATTTTCTGAATGTTGAGTTTTAAGCCCACTTNGCCCCCTTCAGACAGCTGCAGTGCCCCCTTCAGACAGCTGCAGTGCCCCCTCGCTGTGGCTTCCTTTGCGCGTCTCTGCAGGTCCTGGTGTGCAGCACGTTTTCATGGACTTTGATTTTAGCTAGTGTGTGTGGAATTGACTGGGGAAGTTTTCTTCTTCGCAGTCTGCCCAGTTTTTATTCACTTTCCGTTATGAAACATGAACATTTTTAAAGTGCCGGTATCATTTAGAGCCCAGCAGGCCTTGTGAATCTGAAGTGTTCTTAAGTGTGGCAGTGGAATGAGAAAGTCTTCTTCTTCTCTTTTGCCGTTTGAGTCCTTCTCTCCTTTAACTGCTCCTGGTCTACAGCCTGCAACAGAAGACCAGCCTGTTATGTAAGCTCTGTCCTGCACCTGTGTGTGTGTGTGTGTGTGTGTGTGTGTGTGTGTGTGTGTGTGTGTCTGTGTGTGTGTGTGTGTGTGTGTGTGAGTAGCTTAGTCACATCTGACTCTTTGTGATCCCATGGACTGTAGCTCGCCAGGCTCCTCTGTCCATGACATTCTCCGGGTAAGAATGCCGGAATGGGTTGCCATGCTTTATCTAGGGATATCCCACGCCTATTGCCGTTTAACTCTGCATGAGCCATACTTTGCATCTATTATCTTTTAATTTCATGCTAGCCACATCCTTAAGTGAAGCGATGCTTTATGTTTCTCTCTCTGCAGACCTTCCCTTGTCGTTTGTTTGTCCCTCTTTTTGCATTACGTAAGGAACGCTGCAGTGCAATCTGCAAAAGGCAACAGCTCCTGGGGCTGCCTGCTGGACCCAAGCTACTGGGCTCCCTGATGCCAGCCTGTTGACTGTTTTGAAACAAAGTGAAAAGAAAGAATACAGGATCCTTGCATGTTTGCTCTCCATCCAGCCTCTGACTATGAGCCCCAACTGTGCGATCCCTTGATTCCCCATCGGGGGAGACACAGCTCTCGAGGCACAAGCCTAGCGTGTTCTCTCCTCTGCCAGCTTGGGGACTGAAGCTGTCTTTCTTTTTCCTCCAGAAAACATTTGTCTCCAGAAAGGTATGAGGCTCCTGTGTTTTTGTTCCTTTTTGCATTGTTTCAAAACAGCCACTAGGTCCTTCTTCTGAAAAGAAGGCAAGTGAGTCATCACTGCAGATTGTGGGCCAGGAGCAGCTAAAGTAGTTAGTTAGTTAAGTCGCTCAGTCGTGACCGACTCTTTGTGACCCCCATGGACTGTAGCCCACCAGGCTCCTCCGTCCATGGGATTCTCCAGGCAAGAATACTGGAGTGGGTTGCCATTTCCTTCTCCAGGGGATCTTCCCGACCCAGGGATCGAACCCAGACCTCCCACATTGCAGGCAGACTCGTTACCCTCTGAGCCACCAGGGAAGCTACAGGAGAGAAAAGGCCAAGGAGAAAACACTTTTTTTTTATTTAACTGCAGCATAAGCAATAGCTCTAAAGTTTCTGTTGCGGGAAATGGCCACAAGGAGACAGGGCTTCTTCAGGCCCTATTCCCGTTACCACAGTAACCAGAGCCTTAGGCTGACTCCTAGTCCGTGGTTTCTTCTGGCTCGTGCCAGAAGCCTGTGGCTCATTAATCCTTGTTTTTTTTTCTCTTTAAACTTCATTTTTACTTCTTTTGGAGGATAGCTGACTTATAATGCTGTGTTTGTAGGTGGAGAGATTCTTCATCAGTTATTGCCATACATATACTGATTCATCTTTGTACTTTTCACGTACACGCTGTTATAGAGTGTGTAGTATGCCACTCCTCACTGCTTCCCTGGTGGCTCAGAGGTTAAAACGTTTACTTGGAATGCGAGAGACACGGGTTCGATCCCTGGGTCGGGAAGATCCCCTGGAGAAGGAAAATGGCAACCCACTCCAGTACTCTTGCCTGGAGAATCCCATGGAGGGAGGAGCCTGGTAGGCTACAGTCCATGGGGTCGCTTCACTTCACGTCACTCAGTACACCACACTTTCTAAAGTAGGTCTGTCTCGATTCTATATTCTATATGTATTTGTGAGGATAAATGAATCCCCGCCTCCTAATGTATCCCTCCCACCCGCAACTCCCCTTCGGTAACCATGCTTGTTTCCTAAGACTGTGTGTGTGTTTCGCTTTCATAAAGTAGCTCATTGGTGTCCGTTTCTCCTTCTGAAGCACTTCACTCACTATGATCGCTCCAGATCATCCCTGAAGATGGCGTGATTTCTTTTCGCGGCTGCCTCGCGTTCCGCGCTGCGCCCGAGTGGCGCCCTAATCCACGCGCCTGTCCGCGGGCGTGTCCGTTGCTTCCGGGTCTCAGCTGCTTAAATGCCGCCGCGGTGCAGGCCTGTGTGCATTGTTGCTGTTGTTCACTCTCTACCTGGGCAATGGATTGCGGGGCACATGGATCAGGCAAAAAGCCAGCGAGCAGCGGGTGAGGCTGCCGCTGTGATCTCCTTCCAGCAGACTCTCCAGCTCAGCAGAGACCAGAGCTGCCCCTCGTCTTCCAGCCCAGAGCCCGGTGTGTTTCTGCAGCACCTCTGAGGGAAAACAGAAGCCCGAGGCTGCCATCACCAAGGTGGTGTGTTCAACACTATCATGACAGCTGTAGAAACAGCATCACACAGAACCGAAGGGAACAGAGGAGGACTTCTCTGGGACACGTGCGGGGGAAGGAGACCGACCTGACATACCTCTCTACCCAGCCGGGAGGATACAGGAACTCCTCGCCTCCACCACAGGGGCCCAGGCAGCAGAGACCTGGTGCCCTAACCGAGGGTCCTGCCACCCCAGGTGCAGGGGCTGGGAGGGCGTTCACCCTGGAGACTGGACGTGTGACCCCAGGTGCAGGGGCTGGGAGGGCGTTCACCCTGGAGACTGGACGTGTGACCCCAGGTGCAGGGGCTGGGAGGGCGTTCACCCTGGAGACTGGACGTGTGACCCCAGGTGCAGGGGCTGGGAGGGCGTTCACCCTGGAGACTGTAGCCGTGTGACCCCAGGTGCAGGGGCTGGGAGGTGTGTCGCCCTGGAGACTGGACGTGTGACCCCAGGTGCAGGGGCTGGGAGGGCGTTCACCCTGGAGACTGGGCGTGTGACCCCAGGTGCAGGGGCTGGGAGGGCGTTCACCCTGGAGACTGTGGCCGTGTGACCCCAGGTGCAGGGGCTGGGAGGTGGGTCATCCTGGAGACTGGACGTGTGACCCCAGGTGCAGGGGCTGGGAGGGCGTTCACCCTGGAGACTGTGGCCATGTGACCCCAGGTGCAGGGGCTGGGAGGTGTGTCGCCCTGGAGACTGGACGTGTGACCCCAGGTGCAGGGGCTGGGAGGGCGTTCACCCTGGAGACTGGGCGTGTGACCCCAGGTGCAGGGGCTGGGAGGGCGTTCACCCTGGAGACTGTGGCCGTGTGACCCCAGGTGCAGGGGCTGGGAGGTGGGTCATCCTGGAGACTGTGGCCGTGTGACCCCAGGTGCAGGGGCTGGGAGGTGGGTCATCCTGGAGACTGTGGCCGTGTGACCCCGGTGCAGGGGCTGGGAGGTGGGTCATCCTGGAGACTGTGGCCGTGTGACCCCGGTGCAGGGGCTGGGGATCGTGTGGGTCTCCACACGCACATGGGTCGGCATCCTGTGCGCAGAGGCCTCATATGTGCTCTTTGCCTCAGTGTGTCTGGTCCGCCCTGAGATTTCCAACATCTGAATTGAGGGTGTTGCCTGGCTAACGTGCGGTCCTTTCTCTTCTCTTCGTGTTGTCGCGTTCACATGCGGCCGCACCTCTGCGTGAGCTGCTGCTCTGCGTGCCGCTGGGTGAAAGGAGGCCTTTGGTGGTGTCGCGTGGACATCAGAGCATGCCGTGCGTCTAATTCACAGGAGTGCTCTCTGGTCTCGTCTAGACTGAGTCCGTGTAATTAATTTGCAATGTATTGTTGTTTTATATTGGGGCAGAGTTGATTTCTGATGTTTCCTTTGTTTTAGGAGCACTGAAACGCCTTAGGCAATGAGTCAGCTGGGCTTACTCAGTCGCACAGGGCGTGTACCTGTTGTGCTCCGCCTTCCTCCTTGTGGAGGCTGTTACAGTTTGTTCAGTAGAGTCCCCAGCTCTATTCAGCAGGTCCTTTCTCGTTATCGACTGGGTGTATGTTAGTGTGTATATTTTCATCCCAAGCTACTTTATCTTCCCTCCTAACGTCCCTTTGGTCGTAGTTTGATTTTCTCAGTCTGGGACTCTGTTTCCGTTTTGTAAGTTACTTCATTGGTCTGAACTCATAGATTTCACCGGACATGGTATCTTAGGGTATTTGTCCTTCTCGCGCTGAACAGTATTTGTAGTATGATAATTTCTTGGTGTATCCAAGCTGCTGCCAGTGTCATTCTTTCTTTCTGCTTTGTGGCTGAGCAGCATTTCAGTGAATAGATGCACACACAGTCTTCATTTTTCTGTCAAGGACATTTTGGTGGAGTCTGTGTCTTGACTGTTGTAAATGGTGTTGCCCTGAAAATCAAGGCGCACGTGTCGGTTTGAGTGTGACCTTCTCTGCGCCCAAGCTGAGCAGTGGGGTTGCAGGATCACACAGTGCCTCTGTGCTCAGTGTTCCAAGGACCCTCCGTGCGGTTTGCCATCGTGGCTTCACCGTTTGCGTCCCGCCAAGACTGTGGGGGGGATTCTATCTTCTGTGTGCTCTCTGCAGTAATTATTCTTTGCAGATCTTCTTCATGATGGCCACTGTGGTCAGTGTGAGGAGATACCTCATAGTTTTTTTGGCATCGATCTAATAATTACTGATGTGGACTATCTTTCCATGTGCTTTTATTATTATTTTACATCTTGTGAGAACAATTTACCTCTTCAGTCTGGCTTCTTCAAAGTTGGCTCCGTTTGGAATTTTTTTCTGATGATTTACCCCTGGACATTCTTGAGGGCAGGTGTCACTGACAGCCCTCTTGGACTCGTGGTGTTATGAGCCCTTTACATACACCTGTTCTAAGGTGTATATATTGGTCTGGACCAGCTAACCCCTGTCCTTCCGCCTTTCTTTTTTGGCGACCACGAGTTTCTTTTCTACATCTGCGAGGCTGTTTCTCTTTTGTAAAGACGTTTATCTGCGTCCGTGCCTAGATTCTGCAGGAAGTGATACCCTAGACTTGTCTTTTTCTTCCACTGGCTTCACTTAGTACGACTGTCTCTGGTTCTTCCCGGCGGCTGGAACTGGCTCAGTTCATTCTCCTTTGCGTCTGCATCATGGGCACGGGCCCCACGTCCCGTCTTCACCCACCTGGCCTGGTGCACTTAAGTTGCTTGGCTGTTGCACCTGGTGCTGCCATGATCACTGGGTGTGGGTGTCTTTTTAAATTTTCGTTTTCTCTGGGTCTGTGCCTAGGTGTGGGATTGCCGAGTCACTGGGCACTTCTGTGCTTAGTTTTTTAAGAGCCGCCCATAATGTTCTCCCTAGCAGGGGTACTGACGTACACTCCCACCAACAGGGTAGGAGGGCTCCCTTTCCTCCCCACCCTCTGGAGCCCTTATTGCTGTAGCGTTTCCAGTGTGGCCGTTCTGATCAATGCGAGGTGATGCCTCATCGCACATTTCATTTGCGTCTCTAAGAACTAGTGATGCTGAGCGTTTCATGTGCTTTATGACCATCTCTATGACTTCTTTAGGGAAACGTGCATTTAATCTTCAGCCAATTTTTACTGGGTTTTTTTTTTTTTTTTTTGATATTGAGCTGTACTAGTGGTTTGTGTGCGTTGAGGAGAAACTCCCTACGCGTATCTTTGTTTGCAAGATTTTTCCCCATTCTGAGCCTTGTCTTTTTCTTTCACTGATGGTTTCCTTTGCTGTGCAGATGCTTTCAGTGTTTATTAGGTCCTGTTTGTTTATTTTTGTTTTATTTTCATGATTCTCCAAGGTGGGTCAAAGAAGAGCTTGCTCCCTTTTATGTCAAGGCGTGTGCTCTTTTCCTCAAGAGTTTCGTAGTACCTGCCCTTTTATTCAGCCCTCTGATCCACTTGGCTTTATTTCTGTGCATGGTGTTAGGCAGCCCTCTAATTTCATTGCTAGGGAACCTGCCGCATGTCCACCACATGGCTGCTCCCATTTTCCGTTCGCGTGGCAGCGTAGGGGGCGCCTTCTCCCTACACCTTCTCCAGCCATTCCTGTTTGCAGAGTTTCCATTCATGGAACTCTACAAATGGATGGTCAGAATCCATCCATTCTGACTGGTGCGAGGTGATACTTCCTTGAAGTTTTGCTTTGCATTTGTCTCACCTTTAGCGATGTCGACATCTTTACATGTGATTTTTAAAACAGTGTGAGTTAAACAGGCTCCTTGAACGCCCGCTCTGTTTTTAATATCTTTCTGTTGCCCTCCCCTCGGGTGTTTTTTACTCCCAGCCCGCAGGCCTAGTGCCGGAGCACAGGATTGGAAGCTGCTGTTGGGGGAACCGGCCCCTGGGCGGCCCCTGTCCTGGTTGCTGGCGGAGCCGGAGCCTTAGGGAACGCCCTGTGCCTGGACTGCGTTAGGGGGGGACCCGCGGGAGGAAACCGCGAAGGCTCGCGCGCACTCCGGCCCGCTGCCTCTCACCGCGGCGCCCTGGACGCGGCCGGCCCTGACCCTGCGGCCCTGCGGGAGGGCGCTGCCGGTCGGCGGGGCGGGCCCGGGGCGGGGGCCGCGGGCGGGCGCGCCGGGCCTCCAGCCGCTTCGGGCGCAGCAGCTGTCGTTTCAGCAGGAGGACCCGCCCGGGTCTGGAGGCGGCGGGCCGGGGCAGAGGGCAGCAGCCCCCGGGCGCGGGGCCGGCCTCCCCGGCGGGCGCCCCCCGCGGCCCCGGCAGTCCGCCCGCGGGGCCCAGGCCGCCGGCGCCGAGGCCGGAAGGAGCGGGACCAGCGCTCGCTCCTGCACTTAGCGTTTCGCGTCGGGGCGGATGCGACTCACAGGGCTGCGTCTGCGGCTGCGTCTGCTGCTTGGTGACTCCCGCGTGCGCAGCCGTGTACACGGCCTTTTCTGGGTTCTCTTCGCGTACAGCTCATTATGCGGTGTTGGGTGCGGGTCCTTGTCCTGCAGTGGGTTCTTGCTGATTATTTCATAAAGAGACGTGTGTGTGTGTGTGTGTGCGTGTGCGCGCGCGTGGGCGTGGGTGCGTGTATGTGTGTGCGTGTGCGTGTTCATCTCTACCCTCTCATTTCCTTTGCCCACCACCGCTCCCTTTTGGGAACCATAAGGCGCTTTGCTGTGTTGTGAGGCTGTTTATTGGTAAAGAAGTTCATTTGTATCCACTGTTAGAATCCACCTCCAAGAGATATGGTGCACTTGTCTTCCTTTGTCTACGCTCTCTGCATGCTGGACTCTCCTGCCTCCCTTGGTGCTGGGCGTGGCGCGATGTCACCCTCTTTCTGGCTGAGTGACGCTGCTCTGCGTGTGTACCCACCTGCGTACCCTTCACCTGTCCTAACCCACTTAGGCTTCTCCCGTGTCTTGGCGCTTGTGCATGGGGCTGCCGAGAACATTGGGGTGCACCTGTCTTTAAAACTACAGTTTTCTCTGGATCTGTGCCGAGGAATGGGATTGCTGGGCCCTAAGGTACTTCTCTGTTTAGTTTTTCACGACCTTTTGTGTTGGGAGCCAGCGTGAGGAACTCCGCCCATGGCAAAGGTCATGAGGAAAGAGGCTTGGCATACGCAAAGGCGTGATCAAGCCTCAGGAAACCCCCTGTTCCCGAGCATCTACCCCAAAACCAGAGTCTGTTTTATGCTCTCCCCCATAACTGTTTCCCTCGGAGAAGGAGTAAACGTGCAGCTCCAAGGCAATAAAATTTCCTGGGCGTGACAAGAGTGTTTCAGCTCACGGACTCCTCTGAAGGTTATCTAGCCCGCCTGTATAGGTTCCTCCGGCCACATGTGATTGTTTACAGCCTCCCAATCTGAGAGGCAAGAGATGTTTTAGACTTACTAAAGGCAAATTCTNAAAAAACCCTGTCTTGACATCCTTGCTCTCATGTTACAACTTGAAGTATAAAAAACTGTTGTAGCCACTCAGTTCTGTTTTATTCCCCATATGCACCCAACCCTTTCTTGCTTTAGGGTTTTTGCAGATGCTCTTCCCTCTGTTCTTTTATGTTCTTTGCATGGCTGGCCCCTCGTCATCCTGCAGATTTCAGTTTAAATGTCACCTCTTCAAAGAAACCCTCCTTGACTACCCCATCTAAGTAAGTTTCCCCCCTCACCCTTATTTTTTTTCCCTTAGGCCCCATTTGTTTCCTTCATAGCACTTGCCACTGTTTGCAATCATGTGCTTGTTTATTTTCTGTCTGCCCACGCCAGAATGAAGGTTAGGTCACATGAGCTGTGTCTTGTTACAGTGTCTGCCATGTTTTATGTACTCGAAAAATCCTTGTCAGATGAATGAATCCTACTGGTTTAGAGTACCTTGACCTTGGTGAAAGCCTGTATATTTACTTCAAGGTCTAAATAGGATTTCTGAATCTCCACAGCTTGGGATTTATTTATTTTTTTAAGTCCCTACTTTGTCCTGGCTATTGTCCTGTATTTATCTATGTGTGTGTGTTCTTTCTTGGGAGAAGTCTTGGGGCAGGGGGCAGGCAGCCAATTGGAGGGAAGAGGGAAAGGTTAAGAATGGGGAGTAAGACAAATAAAGGAGACTAAAACGTCCTCCTATGTTCTTTTCCTTTCTTCTGCTAGTCCCTAGTTTAAATCTGAATGTTATATGTATTTGTACAGGATATGAGTGGAGTGAAGTGAAAGTCACTCAATCGTGTCCAACCCTTTGTAATCCCATGGACTGTATAGTCCATGGAATTCTCCAGGCCAGAATACTGGAGTGGGTAACCTTTTCCTTCTCCAGGAGATCTCCCCAGTCCAGAGATTGAACCCAGGTCTTTACTAGCTGAGACACAAGGAAGCCCATGTGTGGCCTAATAGTTAATTGCTGTCAATAGGCATTGTGTATTTCTGTAGCTTCTCATGTTGGGCTTGTCTTGACTAATTCTTTGGAAAAAAAGTTAGTGGGGCAGCTGCAACAGGGTTCTTGGCTTGTGATTTTCTTTATTTGACCCATAGCATGTAGAATTTGTATTCCACCCTATGAAAAATTTATAATCAACTTCTTACCTTTTAGGCACATAGAGATGAAATCCAGCGCAAATTTGATGCCCTTCGTAACAGCTGTACTGTGAGTATTAACCAAAGATGATGAAAATAACATGGAACTGAGAAGGAAAGGGGGAACGTCTTTTTCTAAAATCGGTGGCTGATTTTTGATATAAACTTTCAGCTTGAAGCAGTTGATGTGGTCAAACTGATGCGGAAGTTTCTAAGCCTCAGAAAACCTTAGTTTCTTGGGTTCCTGCCAGTTTTAAAAGTTTAAACCATCCTTCATGTTTGGAGAAGGCTTGTTGGAATGGTCAAAATAATTCTCCCTGAATGCAACTTTATCTGGAGGGTGGTGCCTGGTTTAAGGAAAAACACCCTTGGAAGAAATAAGGTTTTTGGTTATCAGAAAGAAGGGATCATAGAATGTCAGCAGGTCTCACTCATGGCCAGAAGATGATGTAATGTCCCTAAGACCCCCGCGTGACTCTGTATTCATCCCTATGTATAACAAAAGGTATATAAGCAAACCCCAAAATAAAGAAATCGGATCAGTTTCCGGAAAGACTGATTCCACCATGTTGCTTCTTTCTTGCTCCCGTTTCTCAGGCTGAATTCCCATCTGGATTCAGCCTCCTTTTCTCCACTACACTATCTTCCTACTACACTATCCGTTTCTAATCTCTCTCTATATCTGTAATTTTTCCAAAGATGCCGACGCCGTCCCCACATTCGAATTCCCTGGATCCACCGGGGCTGGACCCCGGGACTTTTGTCCTGTTCTCCTTTGTGGATTGAATGACTTTCACTCCCACCAACAGGGAGGAGGGTTCTTTCCCTCCATTCCCTCTCCAGCAGTTATTGTTGTGGAGTTTCTGTGCTGACCGTTCTGGCGTGTGTGAGGGGATGCCGCTTCTGACTCACAGTTCTCTAGCCCTTACAGACGCCGAGCATCTTTTCACGTGCTCCGTGGCCATCTTTACGTCTTCTTTGGAGAAAGTCCCCGTAAATCTTGTGCCCCTGTTTGACACTGCTGTTTCTTTGGTATTGAGGTGCCTAAGCTGTCTGTGTGTTTTGGAGGGAAATCCCTTGTGGGCGCCTCTGCTTGTGCAGATTGGCCTCATTGTGGGGTTTGTCTTTTTGTTATGTTTGTGGTTGCCTCCACTGTGCCAGCACTTTTAAGGTGAGTTGCTGCTGCTGCCGAGTTGCTTCAGTCGTGTCCGACTCTGTGCGACCCCACAGATGGCAGCCCATCAGGCTCCCCCGTCCCTGGGATTCTCCAGGCAAGAAAACTGGAGTGGGTGCCATTTCCTTCTCCAAAGAATGAAAGTGAAAAGTGAAAGTGAACTCGCTCAGTCATGTCCGAATGTGCCAGCACTTTTAAGGTGAGTTGCTGCTGCTGCCGAGTTGCTTCAGTCGTGTCCGACTCTGTGCGACCCCACAGATGGCAGCCCATCAGGCTCCCCCGTCCCTGGGATTCTCCAGGCAAGAAAACTGGAGTGGGTGCCATTTCCTTCTCCAAAGAATGAAAGTGAAAAGTGAAAGTGAACTCGCTCAGTCATGTCCGACTCTTAGCGACCCCATGGACTGCAGCCCACCAGGCTCCTCCATCCAGGGGATTTTCCAGGCAAAAGTACCGGAGTGGGGTGCCATTGCCTTCTCCATTAAAGGGAGTCAGGTCGCATTTATTTTAATCTTTCCCATTCATTCATTCTTGTTTTGTTTTCATGACTCTAAGAGGCGGCTCAGAGAAGACCTTGCTGCATTTTGCGGCAAAGTGTGCTCCGCTTCCCCTTGAGTTTCACATTATCTGCCCTTTTATTTAGGTCTTTAATCTTTTGGAGTTTATTTTTGTGTATTCTGTTAGGCAGTTTTCTGACTGCATTCTCTTGACCATTCGCTAGCCTGCACACTTTTCCCTAGCAGTGTGGGAGGGCTCCCTTCTCCCGACACTTCCTCCAGCGTTTGGACAATGGTCTTTGTGAGGAACACTTCTTTGTAGTTTCGATTTGCATGTCTCTAACAGTTAGTGATTCAGATGCTTATATCTTTCCTTTTCTCTTTGGCTTTTCACCTCTCTTCTTTTCACAGCCATTTGTAAGGCCTCTCCAGACAGCCATTTTGCTTTCTTGCATTTCTTTTCCATGGGGATGGTCTTGATCCCTGTCTCCTGTACAATGTCATGAACCTCATCCCATAGTTCATCAGGCACTCTATCTGTCAGATCTAGACCCTTAAATCTATTTCTCACTTCCACTGTATAATCATAAGGGATTTGA
>SJXO01001460.1:359267-385799 GCA_006408615.1 Connochaetes taurinus
AAAAAAAAAAAAAAAAGAATTGAACTATAAGGCTATGAAAGACACAGAAGAATCTTAAATCACATTGTTATGTGAAAGAGAACAGTCTGATAATGCTACATACTTTATGATTCCAACTATATGAAATAGTGGAAGTCAAAACTATGGAGACTATAAAATAGATCAGTGGTTGCCAGGGGTTGTGGAGAGAAAAAAAAAAATTGGTGCCTATAGACTTGCTTAATAGAGGGTTGCCACAAAACTTCAGTTTGTAAAAAACACAATATCCACAAAGCACAATAAAATGAGATATGCCTGTATACCTGTTCAGTTCAGTTCAGTCATTCAGTCGTGTCCGACTCTTTGTGACCCCACGGACTGCAGCACACCAGGACTGCCAGTCCATCACCAACTCCCAGAATTTACCCAAATCATGCGCATTGAGTTGGTGATGCCATGTAACCATCTCATCCTCTATCATCCCCTTATCCTCCCACCTTCAACCTTTCCCAGCATTAGGGTCTTTTCCAATGAGTCAGTTCTTTGCTTCAGGTGGCCAAAGTATTGGGGTTTCAGCTTCATCAGTCCTTCCAATGAACACTCAGGACTGATCTCCTTTAGGATGGACTGGTTGGATCTCCTTGCAGTCCAAGGGACTCTCAAGAATCTTCTCCAACACCATAGTTCAAAAGCATCAATTCTTCAGTGCTCAGCTTTCTTTATAGTCCACCTCTCACATCCATACATGACTACTCGAAAAACCATAGCTTTGATAGATGGACCTTTGTTGGCAAAGTAATGTCTCTGCTTTTTAATATGGTGTTTAGGTTGGTCATAACTTTCCTTCCAAGGAGTAAGCATCTTTTACTTTCATGGCTGCAGTCACCATCTGCAGTGATTTTGGAGCCCCCCAAAATAAAGTCTGCCACTGTTTCCCCATCTATTTGCCATGAAGTGATGGGACTGGATGCCATGATCTTAGTTTTCTGAATGCTGAGCTTTAAGCCAACTTTTCCACTCTCCTCTTTCACTTTCATCAAGAGGCTCTTTAGTTCTTCTTCATTTTCTGCCATAAGGGTGGTGTCATCTGCTTTTCTGAGGTTATTGATATTTCTCCCGGCAATCTTGATTCCAGTTTGTGCTTCATCCAGCCTGGCATATTGCATGATGTACTTTGCATATAAGTTAAATAAGCAGGGTGACATTATACAGCCTTGACATACTCCTTTCCCAATTTGGAACCAGACTGTTGTTCCATGTCCAGTTCTAACTGTTGCTTCTTGACCTACATACAGATTTCTCAGGAGGCAGATAAGGTGGTCTGGTATTCCCATCTCTTCAAGTATTTTCCAAAGTTTTTGCAATTCACATAAAGGCTTTAGTGTAGTCAATGAAGCAGAAGTAGCTATTTTTCTGGAATTCTCTTGCATTTTCTATGATCCAAAGGATGTAGGCAATTTGATCTCTGGTTCCTTTGCTTTCTGTGAATCTAACTTGAACATCTGAAAGTTCACGGTTCATGTACTATAGAAGCCTTGCTTGGAGAGTTTTGAGTATTACTTTGCTAGCCTGTGAGTTGAGTGCAATTGTGCGGTCCTTTGAATATTCTTTGCCATTTCCCTTCTTTGGGATTGGAATGAAAACTGACCTTTTCCAGTCCTGTGGCCTCTGCTGAATTTTCCAAATTTGCTGGCATATTGAGTGAAGCACTTTCACAGCATCATCTTTTAGGATTTGTAATAGCTTAACTGGAATTCCATCACCTCCTCGAGCTTTGTTCATAGTCTTGCTTCCTAAGGCCCACTTGACTTTGTCTACCAAGATGTCTGGCTCTAGGTGAGTGATCATACCTTCATGGTTATCTGGGTCATGAAGATCTTTTTTGTATAATTCTGCTGTGTATTCTTACCACCTCTTCTTAATATCTTCTGCTTCTGTTAGGCCTATACCATTTCTGTCCTTTATTTTGCCCATCTTTATATGAAATATTCCCTTGGTATCTCTAATTTTCTTGAAGAGATCTCTAGTGTTTCCCATTTTATTGTTTTCCTCTATTTCTTTATATTGATCACTGAGGAAGGCTTTCTTTCTCTCCTTGCTATTTGGAAATATGCATTCAAACGGGTATATCTTTCCTTTTCTCCTTTGCCTTTAGCTTCTTTTCTTTCCTCAGCTATTTGTAAGGCCTCCTCAGAAAGCCATTTTGCCTTTTGGCATTTCTTTTTCTTGGGGATGGTCTTGATCACTGTCTCCTGTACAGTGTCACGAACCTCCATCCATAGTTCTTCAGACACTCTGTCTATCAGATCTAATCCCTTGAATCTATTTGTCACTTCCACTGTATAATCATAAGGGATTTGATTAGGTCATACCTGAATGGTCTAGTGGTTCTCCCTACTTTCTTCAATTTAAGTCTGAATTTGGCAATAAGGAGTTCATGATCTGAGCCACACTCAGCTCCCAGTCTTGTTTTGCTGACTGTATAGAGTCCTCCATCTTTGGCTGCAAAGAATATAATCAACCTGATTTCATTATTGACCATTTGGTGATGTTCATGTGTAGTCTTCCCTTGTATGTTGGAAGAGGGTGTGTGCTATGACCAGTGCTTATTCTTGGAAAATCTCTGTTAGTCTTTGGCCTGCTTCATTTTATACTCTAAGGTCAAATTTGCCTGTTACTCCAGGTGTTTCTTGACATCCTACTTTTGCATTCCAGTCCCCTAAAGTGAAAAGAACATCTTTTTTGGGTGTTAGTTCTAGAAGATCTTGTGGGTCTTCATAGATCTGTTCAGTTTCAGCTTCTTCAGCATTACTGGTTGGGGCATAGACTTGGATTACTGCGATATCGAATGGTTTGCCTTGAAAATAAACAGATCATTCTGTCTGTTTTTGAGATTTCCCCTAAGTACTGCATTTTGGACTCTTGTTGACTATGAGGGCTACTCCATTTCTTCTATGGGAATCTTGCCCACAGTAGTAGTAGAATGGTCATCTGAATTAAATACGTGCATTCCATTCCATTTTAGTTCACTGATTCCTAAAATGTTGATGTTCACTCTTGCCATCTCCTGCTTGACCACTTCTAATTTACTTTGATTCATGGACCTAACATTCCAGGTTGCTATGCAATATTGCCCTTTATGGCATTGGACTTTACTTCCGTCACCAGTCACATCCAAAACTGGGCTTTGTTTTTGCTTTGGCTCCGTCTCTTCATTCTTTCTGTAGTTATTTCTTCATTCTTCTCCAGTAGCCTACTGACCTGGGGTACCTACCAGGTGGGGAGTTCATTGGGCACCTACTGACCTGGGGAGTTCATCTTTCAGTGTCATATCTTTTGCCTTTTCATGCTGTTCATGGGGTTCTCAAAGCAAGAATACTGAGGTGGTTTGCCATTCCCTTCTCCAGAGAATGCATAAGGTTCATCCACCGTCTTTGACCTTTGCTCTCTCACTTATCCTTATTTCCATTTGTTGCATCTGTCTTTATCCCCTGATTGTTTCCTATTAGCCTCCAGACATGCTCAGGCATTCCTATTCTAAATAAATACAGGTTGGAATTTGTCTCCTCTTTAAGCTCTCATTCTCTTTATTCCTTTCACTATAATATTTCCCAAAACTTGACACATTATCTTAGTAAGTATGACTATGTGTGCTGTGCTGTGCTTAGTTGCTCAGTCGTGTCTGACTCTTTACAACCCCATGGACTATAGTCCCCCAGTGTCCTCTGTCCATGGAATTCTCTAGGCAGTTCTACAGTAGGTAGTTATTTCCTTCTTCAGGGGATCTTCCCAACCCAGGGATGGAATCTGGGTTTCCTACACTGCAGGCAGATTCTTTACTCTGAGTCATCAAATATGAACGCGCTTAGTTGCTCCCAACTCTTTGTGACCCCATGGACTGTAGCCCACCAGGCTTCTTTGTCCACGGGTTTCTCTAGGCAAGAATACTGGAGGAGGGTTGCCATGCACTCCTCCAGAGCATCTTCCCAACCCAGGGATTGAACCCAAGTCTCCCACACTGCAGGCGGATTCTTTACCATCTGAGCCCCCAGGGAAGCCCTCAAATATGAATATACTATGGCTAAATAAACTAATGAACATTCAGTTTACTATTTTTAATAAGTTTAGGTTAAATAACATTTTTTACTCTGTCTTCATCTTACTGATTGTTAACACCAATGAAACCCTTTTCTTCTTTCTTGTGTTTATCTAAGCTTGTTTAATACAGTAAATATAGACTAGAGTGAGCAAAAATAAACCAAGGTTGTGCTGTGCTGTGCTGTGCTTAGTCGCTGAGTCATGTTCAACTCTTTGTGACCCCATGGCCTGTAGCCTGTCAGACTCCTCTGTCCATGGGGATTCTCCAGGCAAAGAATACTGGAGTGGGTTGCCATGCCCTCCTCCAGGGGATCTTCCCAACCCAGGGATTGAACCCAGATCTCCCACATTGCAGGCAGATTCTTTACCGTCTGGACCACCAGGGAAGCCCAAAGCAAGGATGCCTCACATTTATTTCAGTGTTTACCAATACTGGTCATTTGCCAGTAATGTTCTAGGTTCTATAGATTGCTCACTGAACAAGACAGAGATGTCCTTGCTCACCAGGGTGAGGAGACAGAGAATTCATACATACATTGATATAATAAATAATAACAATGTTAATTATAATATTATTACAATGTTATAATAAATTTAATATTATTATAAGAAGAGGACTACTTATTATAAGGTGGATTATCTTGTGTGTGTATGTGTGTGAGTGCCTCTGGGTGGAACATCACACATATAAGCTTTATTCATCACCCAGCTGTCAAGGTGAGCCCCTCCTTTGCTTCTACCCACTGCTGTGGAAATGCTTTCAGTTTTATTTCTCTTTCTCTCATTTTCCAGAAACAATAGTTTTTCTTCTTCTTTTCTTTAAATTTAGCAATGCCTTGGCAAGGATAGAAAACTTTTCCACATAAGGAAATATTGTGATTTACTATAGACTGTGTCTCAACTTCATTCTTGCAACAGAAGTTTCATTTAGAAATAAACATTTCAGTACTGTTTTTATATCCTATGACCCTAGTTATAACTATAATGTTTAAAATAATAACACAGCCTATGAAATTTTGGTTTATACATTTTCTTCTACAAAGCCTTGATATAGAATATTATCTGACATTTATCTTATGATACTGCAATATTTTATTATGTTGCCTGCTGAAAGGAGCCTAAAATCTTCCTTCAGCAGTTCTGATAACTGAGAGCTAGAGCAGGTAAGGGTCTATGCTGTGAGAAACTCTCATTGAGATTAGAAGTGGGATATGTGTAGGGGACAAGAATAAGTGATAAAATGGTTAGAAAAGCATACAAGAGCATTTTCAGAGAGGAATAAAATCTCAGTCATAGGCTTTCGATTCTTGACTGATTTGGGAAACTTTTCTTATAGATTCCCTCTTAGAGCCTCCTCAGAAAGCTCTGTAAATATCTGTTATGCCTTCAGTGACCATATTTCATGGTATCCTAGAACCAGCCTATAGTGTCTCATGAGAAAATTGTTAAATGTTCAGGATTTTGTAAGACAGTTATTAAGCACAACCATTATGAAAAGTAAATTACATGGGAGCACATCTGCAAATATGAAGGGCTAAGTAACTCCAGGGGTCCATCCTTCTACTGAAACAATAAATGAGGAAAAAACATCAGAATCTACTTTGCTGAAAATCTGGAAAACAATTAAATGTTTATGTGTGCTGATCAAGAAAAAGGCAACTTACAAGTGGGAGGGGAGTGTTGTGGCACTTTTACTTGCCTTTGGGCCACCTTCCTCCCTTGCTTGAGAGAGTCATGAAGTTATAGGCCACGTTCCCATTGTGAGATCTTCCTGTCCCTGCTTTCAAAGGGAAAGGAGCAGACCCTGATGTCAAAGATTGTGTCTGTCTACTTGGAGCCCTCTGGGGGTTATCTGAAAGACTGAAGAAAGGCAGTTGGCTTTTGTTTTGGGCAGCACACAGCTCCATCAGAATGCAGCCAAGTGGAGGGCATTCCTTGCAAACAAGAAAGGTAAATAGACAAACCCTCCTATCTTGGGGAAGATGTTAAGGTTGAGGTAAACAATAGACATGTTGAAAATTTGGCAAGAAAGACTGAGAAGAGATATTTTGTGGGGAAGTGGAACAGTAAAAAGTTCCCTATGTGTAGGATTTCTATCTCTAAATGATCTTTAGTTTCAAGAGAAGCAGAAACTAAAGGCTATGGCAGAATTGTAAAAGGCCTGGTTAAGCATTGAAGGATTTAGAAAAGGCACAGGAAGCAGAAATCAAATTGCCAAGATCTGTTGGATCATGAAAAAGCAAGAGAATTCCAGAAAAATAGCTACTTCTGCTTCACTGACTACACTAAAGTCTTTGTATGAATTGCAACAAACTGTGGAAAATTCTTAACGCAATGGGAATACCAGACCATCTTACCAGTCTCCTGAGAAACTTGTATGCAAGTCAAGAAGCAACAGTTAGAACTGGTCATGGAACAATGGACTGGTTCCAAATTGGGAAAGGAGTTTGTCAAGGCTGTATATTGTCACCTTGCTTATTTAACTTATATGCAGAGTACATCATGCAAAATGCCAGGCTGCATGAAGCACAAGCTGGAGTCAAGATGGACACAATAAAGGATAGAAATGGTATGGACCTAAGAGAAGCAGAAGATATTAAGAAGAGGTGTCAAGAATACACAGAAGAACTATACTAAAAAGATCATCATGACCCAGATAATCATGATGGAGTTATCACTTACCTAGAGGCAGATATCCTGGAATGCGAAGTCAAGTGGGCCTTAGAAAGCATCACTAAGAACGAAGCTAGTCGAGGTGATGGAGTTCTAGTTGAGCTGTTTGAAATCCTAAAAGATGATGCTGTTAAAATGCTGCACTCAATATGCCAGCAAATTTGGAAAACTCAGCAGAACCCACAGGACTGGAAAAGGTCAGTTTTCATTCCAATCCCAAAGAAAGGTAATGTCAAAGAATTGGTGTGAGAGTTGGACCATAAAGAAGGATGAACTCCAAAGAATTGATGCTTTTGAACTGTGGTGTTGGAGAAGACTCTTGAGCATTCCTTGGACTGCAAGGAGATCCAACCAGTCCATCCTAAAGGAAATCAGTCCTGAACATTCATTAGAAGGACTGATGCTGAAGCTGAAGCTCCAATACTTGGGCTATCTGATGCGAAGAGCCGACTCATTAGAAAAGACCTTGATTCTGGGAAGGACTGAAGGCAGAAGGAGAAGGGGATGACAGAGGACGAGATGGTTGGATGGCATCACCAACTCAATGGACATGAGTTTGAGCATGCTCTGGGAGATGGTGATGGACAGGAAAGCCTGGTGTCCTGCCATCCTTGGGGTCGCAAAGCGTTGGATGTGACTGAGTGACTGAACAACAAAGCATTTAAGGCATGGTAAGCACTGAGCCACTATGCAAAGAGAGGTGTTTTTTTTTCTTCCTGTTGTTTGTTTGGGTATGTTTTTGTTTTGTCTCCAGGCAAAAAAACCTCAAAACAATGCATAAACTTACCATAAGATAAAGGACACATTTCCAAGAGCACATACACTAATAATTCTAGAGAAAAATGTAGAAAATTGCTAGACATATAACCAAAACCCACAGGAATCAACCAAACCAAGCCCTGAGCATGAGAAAGTTTATGATTTCAAGAATTATCTTATTATAAAATACAAAATGTTCAGCTTTCCACAAAAAAATTTAAAAAACTTGCAAAGAAATAAAATATAACCGAAAAACTAATAGAAACTATGAGTAATCAAGTCATAGAAGTTACTCAGCAAGGCCTTTAATTCAAGTGGCTTAAATATGCTCAAAACAGTAAAGGAAATCATGGGCAAAAATTGTATAACTCCAGGGGAATGATATTCCTCAAACAGTGTACACCTCTAAAGAGTTGCAGATTATGAAAAGGGACCAAACTAATTCTAGGTTAAAAATTACAATACCGGAAATGAATTCACTAAGAATTTCAACATCAGATTTGAGCAGTCAGAGTTGAAAATCAGAGAACTTGAAAACAAGTCATTTAACATTATCCAGTCTGAGGAACATAAAGACAAGGTAAGGAACGAAAATGAAGAGAGCCTATGAGATCTGTGAGACACCGTCAATAATAGAACATCAAATAATGGAAGTTTCGTTAAGCAGAGAATAGAGAGAAAGGGATGTAAAAGAATTTTGAAGAGACTATGACCAACAAGTCATATTTTGATTAAATACATGAATATATACTATCAAGGAGCTCAGTGAATTTTAGAAAGGAAAAACACAAAAGATCCACACTGAGACATCCTAATTAAACTTTTAAAAGTCAGAGACAAAGGAAGAACCTTGAAAGCAGCCAAAGAGAACTGAATGTCCTATTTAAGGGAGACTCATTAAGAAAAAGACTGGACATCTTAGCAGAAACCACGGAGGCCAGAAGGCAGTGAGATGACATATTTAAAGCACCTAAAGAAAGAGAAAGCCCATAACTGTATACCTGGCAAAACTATCATTCATAATAAAGGATACGTTAAGACATTCCCAGATGAACAAATGCTGAGGGAATTCATCACTAGTAGATGCGTCCTCTTTGTTCAGTCGCTGAGTTGTGTCCGACTGGTTGTGACCCTGTGGACTGTGGCATGTCAGGCTTCCATGTCCTTCACTATTTCCTGGAGTTTGCTCAGATTCATGCTCATCGAGTTGGTGATGCTAGATGTGTCCTATAGGAAGTGCTAAAAAGAGTCCTTCAGGAGGAAATGAAAGGACGCTAGACAGTAAGCTTGAAGCCACGTGAAGAAATAACACAGGTAAAGGAATATATAAGCCACTATTAGTGTAGTTTTCATTTGTGACTCCTTTTTCTTTCCCAGCTTGATCAAAAAGACAAATCATAAAATGATAATGATAAGCCTTTGTTAAATGGGCACACAAAGTAGAAAGATGTAATTTGTGACACAATAACATAAAGGGGGGAGGGATGGATAAATGAAGGATCAGAATTTTTACATACTTATGAAAGTTCATATGATATTAATTCAAAATAGATTGTTACATGTTTGTGAGGTTAATTGTAAGCTCCAGCACAACCAAGGCTAAAATAACTTTTAAATATGCAGAAAAATAAATTAGAAAGGAATCAAAATCATACACTACAAAAATACAAACACAAAAGAAGGCAGTTAATGGTGTCATTGAGGAACAAACAAGATATGAAACATATGAAAGGCAAAGCAAAATTGCAGAAATCAATGTTCATTATCAGTAATTATAAATGGATTAGACTCTTCTATTAGAAAGTAAATAGTCTCAAAATAGATTAAAAAGCAAAATGCTATTATATACTGTCTAGAAAACACTCATTTTATATCCAAGACAAATAGGTCAAAAGTAAAAGAATGGAAAAGGACATTCCAGGTAAATAGTTACTAAAAGAACTGAGATATCAGTGCTAAGATCAGATAAGTTAGACTCAGTCGAAAATTGTTACAAGAGGCAAGGAGGAACACTAAATATTGATTCAAATGTGAACCCATCAGGAAGACATAAACCTAGGAACCTAAAAACAGAACTCTAACACATAGGAGGCAAAAATTGAGAAGTGAAAGCAGAAATTTACAGTTCTAAAATAATAGTTGGAGATTTCAATGCTGTACTTTCCATATGGAGAAACAGTTAGAAGACCAGTAGCAAATAGGGGAATTGAACAATGCTCTAAACCAGCTATATCTGACAGACATAAACAGATGGATTATCAAGAAAGCTGAGCCCTGAAGAATTGATGTTTTGAATTGTGGTGTTGGAGAAGACTCCTGAGAGTCCCTTGGCCTACAAGGAGATGAAACCAGTCCACCCTAAAGGAAACCAGTCCTGAACATTCATTAGAAGGACTAATGCTGAAGCTGAAACTCCAATACTTTAGCCACCTGATGCGAAGAACTGATTCCTTGGAAAAGACCCAGATGTTGGGAAAGATTGAAGGCGGGAGGAGAAGGGGACGACAGAGGACACGATGGTTGGATAGCATCACCAACTCAATGGACATGAGTTTGAGTAAGCTCCAGGAGTTGGTGATGGACAGGGAGGCCTGGCATGCTGCAGCCCATGGGGTGGCAGAGTCAGACATGTCTGAGCAACTGCACTGAACTGAATGGAAACACAGACATAGAAAACAGATTTGTGGACACAGTAGGGGAAGGAGAGGTTGAGATGAATTCAGAGAGTAGCATGGAAACACACATTACCATATGTAAAATAGATAACCAGTGGGAATTTGCTATATGATGCAGGGAGCTCAACGCACTGCTCTGTGACAGCCTAGAGGGGTGGGATGGTAGGTTGGATGGAGGTTCAAGAGGGAGGAGACCTGTGTATACTTGGCTGATTCATGTTGATATATGGCAGAAACCAACACAATACTGTAAAGCAATTATCCTCCAATTAAAAATAATAAATAGTTTCATCCATCTCATTAGAACTGATTCAAATGAATTTTTTTTGATGGCAGAGTAATACTCCATTGTGTATATGTACCATAGCTTTCTTATCCATTCATCGTTCTAATGAGATGGATGAAACTATTTATTATTTTTAATTGGAGGATAATTGCTTTACAGTATTGTGTTGGTTTCTGCCATATATCAACATGAATCAGCCAAGTATACACAGGTCTCCTCCCTCTTGAACCTCCATCCAACCTACCATCCCACCCCTCTAGGCTGTCACAGAGCAGTGCGTTGAGCTCCCTGCATCATATAGCAAATTCCCACTGGTTATCTATTTTACATATGGTAATGTGTGTTTCCATGCTACTCTCTGAATTCATCTCAACCTCTCCTTCCCCTACTGTGTCCACAAATCTGTTTTCTATGTCTGTGTTTCCATTCAGTTCAGTGCAGTTGCTCAGACATGTCTGACTCTGCCACCCCATGGGCTGCAGCATGCCAGGCCTCCCTGTCCATCACCAACTCCTGGAGCTTACTCAAACTCATGTCCATTGAGTTGGTGATGCTATCCAACCATCGTGTCCTCTGTCGTCCCCTTCTCCTCCCGCCTTCAATCTTTCCCAACATCTGGGTCTTTTCCAAGGAATCAGTTCTTCGCATCAGGTGGCTAAAGTATTGGAGTTTCAGCTTCAGCATTAGTCCTTCTAATGAATGTTCAGGACTGGTTTCCTTTAGGGTGGACTGGTTTCATCTCCTTGTAGGCCAAGGGACTCTCAGGAGTCTTCTCCAACACCACAATTCAAAACATCAATTCTTCAGGGCTCAGCTTTCTTGATAATCCAACTCACATCCATACATGACTACTGGAAAACCATAGCTTTGACTAGATGGACTTTTGTTGGCAAAGTAATGTCTCTGCTTTTTAATATGCTGTCTAGGTTGGTCATAACTTTTCTTTCAAGGAATAAGCGTCATTTTATTTCATGGCTGCAGTCACCATCTGCAGTGATTTTGGAGCCCCCCAAAATTAAAGTCTGTCACTGTTTGCACTGTTTCCCCATCTATTTGCCATGAAGTGATAGGACCAGATGCCATGATGTTAGCTAGCTTAATGTTGAGTTTTAAGCCAAGTTCTTCACTCTCCTCTTTCATTTTCATCAAGATGCTCTTTAGTTCTTCTTCGCTTTCTGCCATAAGGATGGTGTCATATGCATATCTGAGGTTATGATATTTCTCCCAGCAATCTTGACCCAGCTTGTGCGTCATCCAGCCTGACATTTCGCATATTGTACTCTGCATATAAGTTAAATAAGCAGGGTAACAATATACAGCCTTGACGTACTCCTTTGCCAATTTTGAACCAGTCCATTGTCAATGTCCGGTTCTAACTGTTGCTTCCTGACCTGCATACAGATTTCTCAGGAGGCAGGTCAGGTGGTCTGGTATTCCCATTTCTTTCAGAAGTTTCCACAGTTTGTTGTCATCCACACAGTCAAAGACTTTGGCAGAGTCTCTAAGCAGATGTAGATGTTTTTCTGAAACTCTCTTGGTTTTATTGATGATCCAGTGGATGTTGGCGATTTGATCTCTGGTCCCTCTGCCTTTTCTAAAACCAGCTATAACATCTGGAATGATGGTTCATGTACTGTGGAAGCCTAGCTTGGAGAATTTTGAGCATTACTTTGCTAGCATGTGGGATGCAATTGTGTGGTAGTTTGAGCATTGCAATTGTGTGGTAGTTTGAGCATTCTTTGGCACTACCTTTCTTTAGGATTGGAATGAAAACTGACCTTTTCCAGTCCTGTGGCCACTGCTGAGTTTTCCAAATTTGCTGGCATATTGAGTGAAGCATTTCACAGCATCATCTTTTAGGATTCTTTCCATTGCTGCCCTATAAATAGGTTCATCAATACTGTCTTTCTAGAGTCCATATATATGTGTTAATATATCATATTTGTTTTTATATTTCTGACTTACTTCATTCTGTATAATAGGCTCTAAGTTCATCCACCTCATTAAAACTGCCTCAAATGCATTCCTTCTCATGGCTCTGGAATATTCTGTTGTATATGTATACCACAGCTTCTCTGTCCATTCATCTGTCAATAGATATCTAGTTTGCGTCCATGTCCTAGGTATTATAAATAGTGGTACAGTGAACATTGGGGTATGGATGTCTTTTCAATTATGGTTTTCTCAGGGTATATATAGGACTGTTGGGTCGTATGGTAGTTTTATTTCTAGTTTTATAGGGAACCTTTATCCTTAAAACAATAGGAAGGCCTATTTTTGTTCCTGATTCCTTCACCTTTTAATCTTTCTGAAGCTTTAGGGAAAAGTTGTACAGTCATACTAAACAGATGAAGGCTGTGAATATTTTAATTCTTACAGATGGTGAGAAATTTCAAAGTCATAAGGTCTTGATTTCTTTTTATTTAACAGTTCTTTCCTCAATTTATCATTCTCCTCTCACACATTATCATAAATAGAAAAAAAGAATTCAAGAGTCACTTTTAACCCTTTACTTGGAAGTCTCCCTAAGGATAAAACCAGCTTTTAAGTATTTTCTTGAACATAACTCCAGGATATAATTTTGCAAAGCTTTTTATCACTTTGTAGCAAGAATCTTTCTCCTTCTGTTTCTAATAACATGTTCCTCAATTTCTTCTGAAATCTCACTGAGGCATACTTAAAGATTAGATTTCTACCAATACACTGTTGAAAACATATAGGCTTTCTCTCAAAGTTCTTCTAGTCTCTGTTCACTTGACTGATTTCAAAGTTATTTTCCAAGTTTTTAGGTACCACTTCTAGGCATCAAAATCTGCATTATTTTAGTATTGTTTTATGATGGATTACCACAAACTGAGTATCTCAAAACACAGATATATCCCAGATATCACTTTGTAGCAAGAATCTTCCTCCTTCTGTTTCTAATAACATGTTCCTCAACTTCTTCAGAACTCTCACTGTGGCATACTTAAAGATTAGATTTCTACCAACAGACTGTTGAAAACATATAGGCTTTCTCTCAAAGTTCTTCTAGTCTGCTCACTTGACTGATTTCAAAGTTATTTTCCAAGTTTTTAGGTACCACTTCTAGGCATCAAAATCTGCATTATTTTTATATTGTTTTATGATGGATTGCCACAAATTTAGTATCTCAAAACACAGATATATTGCAATTTCTGCAGGAGTCTGGCATGACTTAGCTGGGTGCTGTATTTGCGGTTTTATAAGGCAGCACTCCAGGTGTTGACTGAGCTGTATTTTCTTCTAGAGTTTCAACTAGAAAAGCTGCTCTTAGCTTATACATATTGACAGAATTAATTTTCTTGTGATTTTAAGACTGTTCACAGTTCCTGGCCACATTACCTTTTCCATAGGCCTTCCTTCAACATGATAGCTTACTTTGTAAGTCAGCAGGAGGGAAAATTATTTCTAAAGAAGGGCTGAGACTCTTTTTAAGGCCTTCTGCCTGATTAAGTTGAGCCTATCCAGGATAATCTTCGTTTTGGTTAGAGCAAAATCAACTGATTTGGGACCTTAATTTTACCTGAAAATGCCTTCATGTATGCTACATTCTATTGTTTAGCAGCAAAGGGAGGTCATTAGGTAGGCCTTGAATCATGGAGCTACCCTCATCTGCGTGCCAAGAGGTAAAGTATGTGAAGTCCTCAGTCCAGTGTTTGACGTATACTAAGAGCTCAAAGAAATTAAAAGACGCTTACTCCTGGGAAGAAAAGTTATGACCAACCGAGATAGCATATTGAAAAGCAGAGATATTACTTTGCCGACTAAGGTCCGTCTAGTCAAGGCTATGGTTTTTCCAGTGGTCATGTATGGATATGAGAGTTGGACTGTGAAGAAGGCTGAGCACCGAAGAATTGATGCTTTTGAACTGTGGTGTTGGAGAAGACTCTTGCGAGTCCCTTGGACTGCAAGGAGATCCAACTAGTCCATTCTGAAGGAGATCAGTCCTGGGATTTCTTTGGAAGGAATGATGCTAAAGCTGAAACTCCAGTACTTTGGCCACCTCATGCGAAGAGTTGACTCATTGGAAAAGACTCTGATGCTGGGAGGGATTGGGGGCAGGAGGAGAAGGGGATGACAGAGGATGAGATGGCTGGATGGCATCACTGACTCGATGGATGTGAGTTTGAGTCAACTCGTGCTGCGATTCATGGGGTCACAAAGAGTCGGACACGACTGAGCGACTGAACTGAAATGAACTGAACTGAAGAGCTCAATAAATGTTAACACCTCCTGTCTTTCAATTGTTCTAAAGTCTCTGTTGGAACCACAATCTCAGTGCCCAGAGGGATGTGTTACTCAATGAAGTAAATCCCACTGAAGGGGAGGAGGATATAAAGGAGTTTGCCACCACCTAGCCAAAGGAGAAGAGAAGGCAATGGCACCCCACTCCAGTACTCCATGCTGGAGAAAAGCATGGACGGAGGAGCCTGGTGGGCTGCAGTCCATGGGGTTGCTGGGAGTCGGACACGACTGAGTGACTTCACTTTCACTTTTCACTTTCATGCATTGGAGAAGGAAATGGCACCCCACTCCAGTGTTCTTGCCTGGAGAATCCCAGGGATGGGGAAGCCTGGTGGGCTGCCGTCTCTGGGGTCATACAGAGTCAGACACGACTGAAGTGACTTGGCAGCAGCCAAAGGAGAATCAGATTCTCTGACTTATAAGCGCACGCTTCACAGTTTAGGAAAATCTGGAGAGAGGAACTATTAGTGCAGACTTGAAGACCTAAACCAGAGAACTTGGAAGGAATACATATGCAGATTAGGTTCCAGGGAATTTTTCAGTGCATCAAGGTAGAAATTAGAAAGGAATTAAGAGAGAAGCATAGCCCAGGGAGTGTATGCCATCCAAACAAGTAAGATGGCTGTTATATGGAGATACATATAACCTTCAAGATACCCTTTTAGTTGACCAAAGGGACATGGAGTTTAGGTGGCTTAGGATTATAACTGAGCTGTTCTGTACATGGAATTCATTTGGTGTCTATACCTATTCCAGGTGGTAGAGGCAAATTTTAAGAGATGATATTCAGTTAAGATTGGCCTATGAGCTAAAGTAACCTGAAAAGTGGCAAGTGTATCAGGGAAAACATCATGAAAAGAGACAAAGGCTATTTGAATGGGATGAATAAAGACCAAGGACTAGAGTATTCTATGGGACCAAGAACGGAAATGTAGGAAGAAGAGAAGGTCCCCAAGGTCGAAGCAGGTTCCAATCTCTAGGTGACCATGAAGACTGAAAGTAGAATGTCAGATCCACTACTCCAGGGAGAATAAATATAGGGCTTAATGATAATATGTCAAGTCCAATAAAGATTGGGAAGCTTATATACATTTGGGAAATGAATGGAAAGATCAAGACTTAAGGGTCTAAATTAAGGCCAAGGTTTGTTTTTTGTTTGTTTGTTTGTTTGATTTTTACTTTAACTAGAAACTACATACCACAACTGCAGTCAGGAACACTGATCCTGTAGGTTTTCTTTCAGAAGCGGCTTCCCATCTCCTGAAGCTTCTGCCATGAGATAATAGGGAATGTTATGGAAATTGCTGCAACATGGAAAATAACTTTCAACATTTTAGTATAGACTCAAATTAACAGAGATGCTGTGTGTCTCTTCTGCTACTGTTTTAGCAATTCTATTATTTTCTTGTTGTCTCAAAATGGAGAGATACTTTTCTTTAGGAGATGTGGGAGATTGTAACCCAAAGAAGGCCTCTTCAGGGTTTGAAATCCCATAGTCATTGACCTCCATATAGGATAGGAAGGAAAAAAAAAACACAGGACAGTAGCTCTTGTTGCTTTTTCCTTCTAAGACTTTAGACTAAGCCTACTGACCTAGAATTCTCAGAGCTGTCAGTTTGAGGGCACAGACAAAGACACATAGGGAGGAGAGTAGATGTCTCAATGATCATCTCCACTGGACCGTCTGGTTCATATTTGGACAGATACTGTGACACTGGAAAGCTGGGGAGTTGGTCTGTCCTGTTACACTCTCAGGCTCGTATAACTATTCATTCCGCATGAGTAACTGTGCTGAGTGTTGGGTAGGAGTTGAATGTGTCAGAAGACATTTTTTAGATTACCTTCCCTGAAGGGAACTGACACACTATGGATATATCCCCACATTAGGAGATGATCTGCCTGTGATTTGAGAGCATTGGTTTATACCCCAGTGGACACAACCTTTGATCATGAAGGAGCATGGTAAAAGTAAGATTTTATATTGACTACAGAAAGTGTAACGTGCAAATCAATCCATATATTCAATTCTTGCTAAAGACTGAATCCTTGGTATCTATTGTAACCTAACAAAATGATCTCTGCTGAAGATGAATGCAGAGGCCTTTACTAGGTGTGTGTAGGTCCAGAACACACTAGTATTTCCCTCAAGAGTATATAAATTTTACAGTTAAGATGTTTAACAGGATCCTTCCTTTCCACCTCCAGCTAGAGTGTCTGGGAAGAAATCCACTGAAGTCACATAAAAATCACCTTTGTCAGTTCCAGCAGGGATCTAGTAATAGTCATAGAACTATATCATTGTTGAAGATCCTTTTTTGTCCTTCACTGACTTATTCTCTAAGAAAAATACATATAAAATAGTGTGTATATTGAGGACTTGTATATAAGGCACTTTTTCTAATAGTTTCCAATGTCAATGAGTCATTCTTTGTAGCTTTATGTGCCTCAGAGCTGATGCTGGTGTTGTGTCAGTGAAAGAGGAGCAGAGATACGTGTAATAGGAACAAGGATGTGGAGAAGAAAAGATTCTTTCAGTTCTTGTCTACTTTGCTGTTGCCTACAGTGAAGGACTTTTGGGCTAGAGGTAGATTATTTACCCATTCTTGGTGGTGCCGGAAAGATTTTATCAATGATTTCTCTACCTTGCTTATCATATGAAAATGAAGTGAAAATATTAGTCTCTCAGTCATGTCTGACTCTTTGTGACCTCATGGACTATAACTTGCCAGGCTCCTGTGTCCTTGAAATTGTCCAGATAAGAATACTGGAGTGGGTTTCTATTGCCTTCTCCAGGGAGTCTTCCAAACTTAGGGATCAAACCCAAGTCTCCTGCATTTCAGGCAGTTTCTATACAGTTTGAGTCACCAGGGAATCATATAGTTTTGGTCTATTTGAATGCCAAATTATAGAGATAGATTTAAAGAAGACAGGAATCTGTTCAAAATGGGTGGAAATTGCAGCAAATTAATGCAGGTGTTAAGGGTTGTAATGTCCTCACTCTTCTGACTGATTGAACTTGACTTGGTTTTAAACCAATTTAAAGTTAAAAACATGAGTTAATCTTTCAAAGTAGTTGTTGTCAGACTTTATATCGAATAATGTTTACCTGAGGATATCTTAGAAATGTGGATTCCCACCCCACTCACAGAGAAACTGACATGGAAGGTCTAGCTTGTTGGCCAGGAACTATGGTTTTTATAAACACCTCAACTTTCATTTTACAAATGTTGCCAAGTGGTAAATCACATTTTGAGTAAAACTCTATTCTAAGAAAACATTTTTAGCAGAGAAAGGGTGGGAGTGTAAACAATAAATTTGCCATTTCTGTTGGCCTGAACATGATGATGTATCGTTTGACTCTCTTTACTTCTTAGTTTCCAGTTGAGGTACTCTTTCTGTCTCAGTATTTGAATGAATACACATGAAAATTCAACTACTGTGCTAGAATGTTCAACTGAGTTAAATTTTTTAAGACTTTAACTTCAAAGGATAAAGAAATGGAAAGGCCTGTGCAGAGGTATAAAGCTTTTTAAGGAGACAGGTAGGCTAGATCCAGAAATGCTGCTGACATGTGACTGAGTCTAATATGGTCAGAAAAATTACCTGAAATTTCTGATAATTTCAGAAATTATCAAAGAAATAAAATAGAATATTCCCCAGAGCTGTAGTAGGCCTGATTGTCCATAATTAAAATTTAGATCAAATGTTGTATGAAGTTAACAACAACAGAAACAACTCTGTTTACTATATCCTGGAAATACTCTCCTATTCATAGAATAGATAGTAAGGAGTTTGAATACTAAACAAATGAAAAATCTTGGTTATTTACAGATATGTTATTAATGAAAGCAGACAGATATCAGAGTTCCAAGTAGCAGCATGGTATTGCTACATGATATTATAGCACTATTTTTAATATTCTTAAGGAATATGATTTGGATCCTAAGATTATCTGTCTACCAAATTAGTAAAGGAAAAAGTAAAGCTACTAGTGTCAATGATTTTTATTGTATAAGGTAAAAATTGAAAACAGTTATAATGAAAATTCTATCGAGTTCATACAAACAATGAATGCTTGAGAGGGTATGGAGAAAAGGGAAACCCCTTGAACTGTTGGTGGGAATATAAATTGATACACCCATTAAGCAGAACAGTATAAATATTTCTTAAAAAACTAAAAATAGAACTAAAATGTGACACAGCAATCCCACTACTGGGCAATTACCCAAAGAAAACCATATTTCAAGAAGACACATGCACCCCTGTGTTCATTGCAGCACCATTTGCAATAACCAGGATATGGAAACAACCTAAATGTCCATCAACAGAGAAATGGATAAAGAAGAAGTGGTACATATATACAATGGAATATTACTCAGTCATAGAAAGGAATGAAATTGGGTCATTTGTAGAGATGTGGATGGACCTAGAGACTTTTATACAGAGTGAATTAAGTCAAAAAAAGAAAAACAAATAGCATGTATTAATGCATATATGTGGAATTTGAAAGAATTGGTATAGATGATCTTATTTATAAAGCAGAAATAGTGACATACATGTAGAGAACAAATATATAGATATCAAGGGGGAAAGGAGGACGGGATGAATGGGAGGTTGGCACTGACATATACATACTATGTATAAACTAGCTAACAAATGAGAGCCTACTGTACAGCTCAGGAAACTGGACTCAGTGCTCTGTGGTAACCTAAATGGGAAGGAAATCCAAAAAAGGAGGATACATGTATTTGTACAGCTGATTCACTTTGCTGTACAGTAGCAACTAACAGAGTATTATAAAGCAACTATTCTTCAATAAAAACTAAAAATTCCAGTTAGCTCAATACAGGATGAGGTGGTATAGGTGAGGATACTCTGTGAGTGTGTATGTGTTTGGGGGTAATGAGAGTGAAAATGTACCAAGCTGGTAAAAATTTATTTCTGAATGTGACAGATAAGAATGAAAGTTAGTAATGACATAAAAGGGTGATTCCTTTCTCTGTGTGTGTGTGTGCATGCTCAGTCATGTCCCACTTTTTGTGACCACATGGTATGTGTGCTGCAGGCTTCTCTGTCCATCATCCTCACTAATGAAATCATAAAATGAAATAAAGAAATCTCAATTGGTATCACAAAAGTAGACAAAAAAATTTCAAAGAAGAAATTATGGGTACATATAAATAAGTGACAGGAATAAGTCAAGTTTTTCATCCTTATGTATATGCCAGTAGAACTGTGTGTAAACACACATCAAGACATATCCACCAGAATGTTCATAGCACCACTATTCATAAACGTGAAAAATTGGAAACCATCCTGATGTCCTTTTACAGTCACATCGTAACTAAAAAATGACATATTCATACAATAATAAAAACAATGTCATAGTGATATACAACAATATGGGTAAATCTCACAAATTTAAGTCTGAAACAAGCAAATACAAAAGAATACATATAATATGATTCCATATACAGAAAGATAAATACCTGTCAAAATGAATTTATAATATCACAAGTTTGAGTAATGACTAGTGTAACTGTTAGGAAGTAGATTAATGATAAGAAGTAGCTAAGAGTATGAGAGATTGTTCTGGAATATGGGCAGTGTTCTAATACTCCATCTGGCATGCTTATGTGGTCAATTTGGGATACTTCATTAAACTATAGATACTGGTAGACTCTAATCTCATGGCACGATCTTCCCTATGGTTTGAGAAGTCTTTGCTCAGTGGAGGAAGAATGAAAGAGACCAGGAGAAAAGACCAAAGCAGTCTTTGTTCCACCCCAGGAGGACTGTCAAGTTAGTCTGTGTTGTTCCTAATCAGGGTAAAGTCACAGGCACATGTTTTATGGTTATTGGGCTCAAATCTTTCATAGTCACATAAACAGAAAGCAGAGAGTCTCAGACCTTATATGGAAAAACCCCTGAGAGCGTGTTTATTATTACCTGAGCTAAAAAGCCTGAACATGGTTGGTCTGAGACAAATTTGAGGGTACAGTTGGACAGGACTAGAGAAAGACTTGTAGTTCTTTAGGGTAAGGGTCAGGCCACTGGGAAATGGTGATTTTCAGAGACTAGCAGGTAAACTTAGGCTTATTATTAAATGACTTGTCCCCTGTGAAAAAGGAGGAGAGCATAATGCTTTGTTTAATTTCCTGTTGTCTAAGAAAAACACAGATAAAGTTGTGTGGACATCTATGTGACAGAAAAATAACATCAGATAACTTGTATTCCGAGATCTTCTGTGATATCCCCTAATTCAAAGTTTCCTTTCTATCACACCTCAGGTTCTAAAGAGGAAGACTGTGGAGAATAGGCCTCTCAGCCATATTTAGCAGAAATTCAGTAGAAGGGATATAGTTGATGACAGAGATGTTATAAAGGTTCAGATATTTGTTCATTTTTCTAATCTATATTGATCTCTAGCTTGTTAAAGTTCATGAATACTATTAATTCCAACTTGCTGAGATTGTCAAGAAGCTTTGAGCTATTCAAACTCAAGATGCCTTCTCTTCTCAGAAATAGGAATTTTTTGGACTCTTTTGTCCTAAGGAAATTGCACATGTATATGTGGTTTGGGTGTGTATGTGAAAAAGAAAGAGATCATTACATTGTCTCATTTTAAGACTTACATACTGCTACCAAGAACAAGATGGTATTAATGATGACAGATATAGGTCAATAGAAATGGAGGAGTACAGAGGATCTAGAAATACACATATACATATATCCTACACCAATTTGCAAAGAGGAATGGAAAATCTATTCAACAAATGGTGCTGGGACAATTGGATATCCATGTGGAAAAAACCTAATCATTGAGCCTGCTTTATACCACACCCAAAATAGCTCATCACACCACACTCAAAATAACTCAAAACAGACCAAACCTTAAATGTAAAAACTAACCTAGTAAACTTCTGGATGAAAGAAGAGTGAAAAATATTAATATTCATGGCCTTGCAGTGGGCCAAACTTTCTTAGGACACTAAAATCATGAGCCATAAAAAAACTGATCAGTTAGACAATCAAAATGAAAAATTTGGCTCTCTAAAAATTATATTAAGACAATTAAAGGTCTAAAAAGAATGGAAGAAAATATTTTCAATGAATCTATCTGACAAAAAACTGGTATCCAAATTATATAAAGACTCTTACAGTTCAATAATATGTGGGAGTATGCAGTAAGAACAGGGCAAAGTGTTTAAATACCTGATTTCATAAAAGAAGATAAAGTGGTCAGCAAGTGCATGAAAAGATGGTCAACATCATCAGTCATTAGGGAAATTCAGATTAAAACTGCAATGAGGAAACAGAACAAACTCTTTAGAAAGGCTAAAATTAAGAAGACTGTCAATATCAAGTGTCAGAGAGGATGTAGAGCAGCTAGACCATGCCTCACTATTGGTAGCCCATTTAGGAAACTTGTTAGGCTCTTGTGAAACACGCACACACCATATGACTCAGACATTTCACTTCTAGATATCTATCCAAGAGAATTAAAAATTTCATCCACACAATGATTTGTGTATAGTTGTTCATAGTAGATTTTTGCATAATAGTTAAAAACTGGAAATACTCAAAATGTCCATAAATAGGTAGATACTGGGTTGGCCAAAAAGTTCTTTTGGGTTTTTGTGTAACATCTTCTGAATGAATCTTCTGGCTAATCCAATAGCTAAACAAAATATGCTATATGATAAAATACTGCTTAATAATAGAAATAGATAACTACTCATGCAAGCGACAACATGGTTGAATTTAAAATTTATTCTGCTGTGTGAAAGAAGCCCTCAACAAAAGAATACTTCTTGTATTATTCCACTTGTATAAAATGCAAACTAATTTATAGTAACCCAAAGAATATCAGTGGTTGCCTGGGATTGGAACAGAGGGAGGAATCGACTGCAAAGGGGCACTGTAAATTTTTGGAGATCATGAAAATATTTTATGTCTTGATTGTGGGAATAGTTTCAAGGGTTTAGTGGTTTCAACTTGGCAAAACTCATCAAAATGTATAGCTTAAATGCATGCATTTTTTGTGCTTAGGTTATTTCACAATAAAATTGACATAAAAATAAGAAAATAATTTTAAACTAGGATAGAGGAAGTCTCATGATTCCATCTTCTGTGGGACCTTTCAAGTGCGAGAACATAGGGGCATTTATGTGGGAGTGTATGCTTACACTTAGACGTGACTTCCTTGAGACTATTTTATTCCCATATTCTAATTTGCTTTTAGACTAGTGAAGCTTCTAGGAGCATTCTAAAGCCACATAGCAAGAGAAGATCTTTTCCTTTCCCTTGGTTTTTACATTTTTGTCTTCACGTACCTAGCGATTAGTAGCAAATGCCTTAGCTACAGTTGCAACATGAGGCATTGTCTTGAGGACAGAAAGAAACTGAACTGGGACCTGAGCCAGGAGCAGCCAAGTGTGTAGAGGATGTTTTTGGATAACTGAGGAGACGGAAGAAAAACGTTGAATCTCTGGGGGCCCAAGGGAATGTGAAGCCAGCATGGGAGCAGCCTAGGAGAGTTTTACTTCTTACCAGCAGGTGAGACCCTTGAGGTGGAACATACGTGCATCCCAGCTTGCACCCAGTAACTTGTTTAAACCTCTCTCTGCCTTTCATTTTCTCAGTGCATCTACTCTGTTGCCATCTTCCCAGTGTCTCGGGCCCCAAAAGAGTCTAGTTTGATTCTTTTTCATTCTCTTCTTCACTTCCCACAATCAAACGACTCATCTTCATAAGTTTACATATAATTTACACTTACTGGTCTACTCCTAAGTGCCAGGCACTTTTCGAGACAATGGGGTTAGAGAGATAAATACGAAAAAGGCTGAGTAGGTCCTTTGAACCAACAGTCCAGAAGCTTTGGGAGGGGTCTATGAATGCAGGAAAGATTACATCACAGAGAGCATTAGTTGAGGCTCCTCTCACATTTGGTGATGTCCCTTTCCATTTCTACAGAGTGTAGAAGCTATGTGGTCAGACCTTTCTCATCTTCAAAGATTGTCACCTTCAAATTAAGACTCTATTATCCACTCTTGTGTTCTTCCCTCTGGCCCCTAAGGAAGAGGCATCCCTAACCTCTTTGCAATACTGACTCTGTCCTCTAAATCGTGCTATACTCACCTCCCGTTGGGCGTTTTCTTTTTCTTTTTTCTTTTTCTTGGGTCTAAAATATCTTCAGTTTTTACTTTTGTGGTTGCTTTACTTTGGATAAGAAAACACATATCTTCCTGTTTTTGTTTAAATATAGAGTGGATCTTGCCTCTTCCATAAGCTTTTCTTTATATTTCTTTCATTGCCAGATTTCTCAAAAAGGAATTTCAAATTTAGCACTTCTGGCTCAGTAAATATTTGTTGATGAAATAAATTGCTGAACGCATCCTATCCACTTATTATTATTTAGTTTCAGTTCAGCCCTCACGTTTTTCTAGAAAAAGTTCTCTAGAAGCCTGATATTCACATTCTAATTATCCAGTCCAGGGAGCCTTTCCAGCTTTCTATCCTGTTAAACCTGGGAGCTCCTCTTTGTGGACCACCTCTCCTCTCTTGTACCCATCATGATAATGTGCCTTTGAGTGAATGAGATCATACAAGTACTGCTGATTGGCAGTTTGGTAAAGATTTTTTAAATGTCAGCATTTATTTCACACATATTTATTGGGGGCTTTCAGCATGCTGGGAAATGTTTTAGGTACTAGTGTTGACCAATGAATAAGGCAGGTTAGCTCCCCGCCTCTACAGTGTTTACCTCTCCGGAGGGAAGCAGACCATAAACTTGAAAATATTTGAAGAAGGAAAACAATTTCAGGTGAAGTGTTAGCAAAGAAACAATCAGATAATTGGATGGAGAGTAACCTGAGACTGCTTTTGATCATGTAGTTAGAGAATATGTGTTCAAAGACTCTGCTGCTAATCGTGAGCTGCTTTAGGCTCTTTATGCAGTGTCTAGCCTTTTCCAGTTTCTATCAAATATCATGATCCACCAGTGACACCAGTGGGTACTTATCTAAAGGAAAAGAAAATACTAATTTGAAAAGATCCTCCCCATCCCTGACCAGGTTCATTCCAGCGTTATTTACAATAACCAAAGTTGAAAGCAACATAAATGTCCATTGATGGATGGATGGATAAATAAAGTGTGGTACATTTCTAATGGAATATTACTCAGCAAAAAAAAAAAAAAAAAAAGAGAGAGAGAAAGAAATCCTGCCATTTGTGACAACATGTTTTGACCTTGAGGGCTTTATGTTAAGTAAAATGTCAGACAAAGATAAATACCATATGATCTCACTTACATATGGAAGCTAAGACAAAACATAACATAACCAAACACGAGCTGAATGATACAGAGAACAGATGGGTGGTTGCCAGAGGGTGGGGGAGAAGGACGGAAAACGGGTGAAGGAGGAACAAAGGCTGAAATTTCCAGTTATAAAGGAGTGAGTCCTGGGGATGTTATGTGCAGCATGATGACTGTAGTTGATAGTACACTGTTGTGACTTGAAAGTTGCTAAGAAGACCTTAACATTTTTTCATCATAAGGAAAAGTAAAGTATAACTGTGTGGTGATGGATGTTCACTAGGCTTGCTGTGGGTGATCATTTTGCAATATATACACATATGGAGTCATGTTGCACAGCTTAACTGATAATATATGTCAATTTTATCTCAATAAAAAAGAAAAAAGTAACAAAATGTTAGCTTGCCTCTTAATCTCTACCTCCTATTATAGATATTACTATTTCTGTAGCTCCTCTTTGGACTTGGATTTATGGTTTTGAGTGGCTTATCCAGTTAGAAACTTAATTAGAATTCCCAACTCTGGCCCTTTGGGGGTATTACTCCATTTTGATGGGGAAATGGTGATGTGGGCACCTTTTATTTCTTGGAAGCCATTTTTTCCTACTTCTTCACCTAAACTATGTCCCTGTTAGTTACCTACTAAATGNAGTTAGAAACTTAATTAGAATTCCCAACTCTGGCCCTTTGGGGGTATTACTCCATTTTGATGGGGAAATGGTGATGTGGACACCTTTTATTTCTTGGAAGCCATTTTTTCCTACTTCTTCACCTAAACTATGTCCCTGTTAGTTACCTACTAAATGCCGAGCATTAGTTTCTGCTATTTGACTGCTCTGTATAAGAAGCTCTTGAATCCGTATCTGTATCCTTGTATGTCCACCTTTCACAGTGCATCCTGAAACTCATAGGTAAGTCATTAACTTGTTTACAAAACTCGAAAAGTCCTCATTGGTTATGATATGATCAAATTACCTGGCCCTAGCATTCAATCTCTATCACAATCTGGCAACAATCAACCCAGTCCCCCCTTCTTTTCTTTGAAATGAAGTGAAATGAAGTCGCTCAGTTGTGTCCGACTCTGTGACTCCAGGGGCTGTAGCCTTCCAGGCTCCTCTGTCCATGGGATTATCCAGGCAAGAGTACTGGAGTGGGTTGCCATTTCCTTCTCCAGAGGATCTTCCCGACCTAAGGATTGAACCCGGGTCTCCAGCATTGTAGGCTGACGCTTTACTGTCTGAGCCTTCTGTTATGATATGACTTCTCTCTTATGATTTGGTTATATGGCTGCAAAGCAGTTGGCATCTTAGCTCCCCCACTGGGGATCAAACCTCAAAAAGCGAAGTCTTAACCACTGGACTGCCAGGGAAGTCCCAACCCAATTCTTTTTACAACCACTCTTTTTCCTTTTCTGAACTTCTAGTTCACTTTCTTCCCTTAAAAGCTGGACTCTGTCATCTTTCCTCAATCTCATAGTTT
>SJXO01001461.1:6020-35206 GCA_006408615.1 Connochaetes taurinus
TTTCCAACCCAGGTCTCCTGCATTGCAGGTGGATTCTTTACCAGCTGAGCCGCAAGGGAAGCCCAAGAATACTGGAGTTGGTAGCCTATCCCTTCTCCAGGGGACCTTGCCGACCCAGGAATCAAACCAGGGTCTCCTGCATTGCAGGCAGATTCTTTACCAACTGAGCTATAAATGAAGATAATAATCGTCCTACCTCACAGCGGTGGTAAGATTAAATAATAATATACAAAGAGTATAGCACATTGGAAAAGGAAGTGGCAACCCACTCCAGTATTCTTGCCTGGAGAATCCCATGGACAGAGGAGCCTGGTGGGCTAAGATCCATGGGGTTGCAAAGAGTTGGACACGACTGAAGTAACTTAGCATGCACGCATGCACATAGCATATTCATTGGCATATAATTGGTGCATCCAACAAACGTTAGCTAGGACTGTTGTAATAATAAAGTGTGGAAAAAGTGCAGAGGATAATAAGCATAAATGTCCTTGAAACATGAATAAAGCTAGCTGCTTTGAGTGTAAGATTTATGTATGACAAGAGCTGCCTTAGTCTGACTGCTATAATAAAATACCATAAACTGGGTGGCTTATAAATATATGTGTGTGTGCTCTCCATCTTGTCCAACTCTTTGCAACCCCATGGGATTGTAGCCCACCAGGCTTCTCTGTCCATGGGATTTCCCAGGCAAGAATACTGGAGTGGGTTGCCATGCCCTCCTCCAAGGGATCTTCCTGACCCAGGAAATGAACCCATGTCTCCTGCATCTCCGGCATTGGCAGGCAGATTCTTTACCGCTGATCCGCTTGGGAAGCTTATAAACAACCGAAATTTATCTCCTCACAGTTCTGGAGGCTAGGAAGTCCAAGATCAAGATGCTGGCAGATTCATTGTCTGGTGAGGCTCCCTTCCTTGTTCATATACGGCTGTCAGTGAACACATGGTGAGCTGTGTCCTCCAAGATGAAAGGGGTAAGGAAGCTCTCTGGGCTGGGAGTGTTCAGCATAAACCTACCATGGTTTGTCATATTAGAAAAGAGTCCATAAAAGAGCACAAATGTCATGCCAAATATAGGGATTCAGGACTCAGAAGCCATTTTGAATGTTTTCACTGACTGAAGATGGGACAATATGAGAAACATTAACTATTAAGCTGCATTGAATTGAAGCACATAAAATATGGTTAAACCCATGAATTCATAATGATACAAAAATAATTTAAAGGTTTGCAAGGTTCAGACTGTATTTGGAACTCAGAATAAACTATTTTTTTTAATGTTTAAGATATAGAAATATAAATACTGACATGTTTGAGAACATTATTGAGAACATTAGATATAATAATGGTATTGGAATTTTATTTATTTCAGAGTCTTTATCTTTTAGAGATACACACTGATATATTTACATGTGAAATAATCTGATGTCTAGTATTTGGTTCAAAATAATCTGGGTAAGTGGGAAGGTAAATAAAGCAAGACTGGCCACATATTGATAATTGTTAAAGCAGGATAATGGTCTCATGGGGCTCACTTTACCATATCTCTGTGTTTATTTATGTCTAATTGTCCACAATAAAAGTATTTTTTTAATCCAGATGCATATAGCTGATTTTGCTGTACAGCAGAAACTAACACAACATTGTGAAGCAATTATACACCAATAAAATTTTTTAATAAAAAAAGCTAAATGACCATAAGCATGTAAATGTCTGTTACAGATAAGAATATTCAACATTGAAATGATCTTGAGTCTCCACAAATTTATAATATGTATATTGAACATATTTATTATACATATATCTTCTCTAGTGACTCAGATGGTAAAGAGTCTACTTCCGATGCAGGAGACCCAGGTTTGATCCTTGGCTGGGGAAGATCCCCTGGAGAAGGGAATGGCAACCCACTCCAGTATTCTTGCCTGGAAAATCCCATGGACGGAGGAGCCTGGTGGGCCCCCATCCTTGGGGTCACAAAGAGTCGGACAAGACTGAGCAACTAACACACTCACTCCCTCGTGATATATATAGTAATTCAATATAAATATCAATTTAAATAAACTGACAGAAATTTTCAGAAAGCTTGATAAACTGATTTTTAAAACTCATGTGGAAAACTTAACAGGCATAAAACATTAAGACAACTTTGATAAAGAAGAATAAACATAAGAGTGACCTACTCTGTTAGACATCAAAACATATTCAAAGCTATTTTAATTAAAACCCTGTGTTATTGAAGGGGCAATAGGAAAGAGAACGCATTAGTGAGCTCAGAAACTGACCCATGTATAAATGGGAATTCTCATCTGGGTGAGAATTAGACAACAGTAGATCATGGATGAGTTGTGTTAAAAAGAATAAAGCAGTTTTTCCTAGGAAATCATGGAGGAAACCAGGAGTACAGGAACTTATTCCTAATCTCTTCATAACTAAAATTTTCCATCTGAAAGTTGCTGTTTTTAGGTAAATTGAATAATCAAAATGATGAGACTTTAAAGAGTAAACTTGTACTCATGTTATTTTGCTGAGTTTGTTCTATTGATCTCTTTTACTGGGGGCTCTTTTTTGTTGGTTTACTGTACCCACTTTGTCTCCAAAACCGTAGTGAGAGAGCTAGATGTGGCACGCTTACTTAGATTTTAAATGAAACTGAAATGAAAGTTCACTTCCTCATTGTGGATACCTCATGTGACAAGTTCTAATTTCTTTTTAAAGTCACTTTAGCTGAAGTCTCACTGCTGCCTTTGAAAACTTTGGAGAGAGCCCACCGTCAACATTCTTAGTCTGGGAGCACCTGCTTATTCTATCACGTATGTACTGTCTGTTCTTTTTCTCCTACTTGGTCCTTAAACCTTTCATTGGTGTTTTTAGCTTGCTCTGCCTGCCAGGTTTTACATCGTTTCTTTGAGGAAGTAAACTAAACAATCATTCTCGTTCAATTTGCCTCTTTTTTTTGACTCAAAAGAATCCATTTTTGAAAAGCTTAATGTTGGCTTGAATATTTCAATCCTGAGGCTAACACATAGCTTTCTTTGGACTATAATTTGAAGATTTATATGGTTAAATATACAGCTGTTTTGAATTAAAAAGAAGTGGAAAAGAAAGTAGAATCCAGTTTGAGGGAGTTAGTCACTGAACAGTCTCTTTGTATTAAATATAGAAGTGACATTTTCAAAAGTAGTTAATGCTTCTTTTTGAAGCAGATATTTTGATTTTTAGGGATAAAAAGGTAACATTATCCAAGGATGTGAAAGTAGTACATAGGAGTTGTCTTTTAACTACCTCTGAAGGTTGTGGATATTTGAATAGACCAGTTAAGAAGAGCTTGTGTATTCAAAAATTACCAAGATAAACTGATTTTTCAAAGGTTTGCCTTCTTCTTAGATATTATTAATATTTTGGAACAGAGAAAAGAGGATTTCCCTTGATTAGATTTGTTGTCAAATCTTGTAAAGTCCCTGCTTCTCTCACCTCCACATCCTCCCAAATTTGGATGTAAATTTGGTTTACCAGATATCAGGAAATTTTTTGAAAATCAAAATGCTATTTAGAATTGGAAGTGGCATTTCAGACAAAGACCTGCAGTTACTCCCTGTCAGTGTATAATCCAGAAAGTTTCCTGCATGATTCTGATTTGTAACATTCTGTCTCTTTGAGACTCTGCGTTGCTTCTTGTTGTTGAGAAAAAAGTACAGTCACATTAGATGCAGCTAATATTGAGTCTTCCGGTGTCATCTTTCCTTTAACAGAATGAAATGGCTGGTGTGGGCACTCCTGCTGTGCTCCTCTGCAATGGCACAAGTGCACAGAGACCCCACTCTGGATCATCACTGGGATCTCTGGAAGAAAACCTATGGGAAACAATATGAAGAAAAGGTGGATGAGCTGCTGTTTGAGCAATTTGCTTTTACTTAAGTACCCTACGTGTTCTTTAAAAAAAAATATTTATTTATTTGACTGCACCAGACTTTGGGGCTTCCCAGGTGGCTCAGATGGTAAAGAATGCACCTACAAAGCAGGAGACCGGTGTTCAATCCCTGAGTTAGGAAGATCCCTTGGAGAAGGGAATAGCAACTCATTCCAGTATTCTTGCCTGGAAAATTTCATGGATAGTATAGGAGCCTGGCAGGCTACAGTTAATGGGGTCACAAAGAGTCGGACACAACTGAATGACTGTCACCAGGCCTTACTTGCGGAATGTGAACTCTTAGTTGCAGCATATGTGATCTAGTTCTCTAAGTAGGGATCGAACTCTGCGCCCCGCCCCTGCACTGGGAGCATGGAATCTTCACCACTGGACCACCAGTGAAGTCCTTCCCCTACATATTTTGACAAGCAGTGTCTTCAATAAATGTTACACACTCATTTTCTTACCAGATTCTCTTCTTGGCCCTAGAATTTCATCAGGAAACAAAAATTTCCTGTTTTTAGGGCAGTTATATTCTGAAAGGAGAGACAGGAAAGAAGTAAATAAATAAGCAGATATATAATGGAGATAAGTTTGAGCAAACTCAGGGAGATAGTGAAGGACAGGGAAGCCTGGCGTGCTGCCATACATGGGATCGCACAGAGCTGGACATGACTTAGCCACTGAACAACAATATGATGCAAACATTGGAAAAAAATTAAAAAAGACCTAGGGGGTTGGAAGAAGGTCTTCGGTGAAGGTTGTGAGGGGTTGGGAGTGATTATCTTACACAAGTGACAGTATGGTCAGGGAAGGCCTCACATGGGAAGGTTCCAGGCCAAGAGGGAAAGAGTGCACATTTGAGGAACAAAAAGACCTGACTTCAGTCCCTGGCACTGGCAGATGTTACTTCTTGATTCTCACTTCCCACTTTGTACTTTTTTTTTAATTTCTAAACATACTTCTTGATTGAGTTTAATACTTAACCCTGGTGCTTCAAATAACTAAGTCCTAAAACTATGATGATCTAGTCACTAAGTCACATCCAACTCTTGCGACCTGCCAGGCTCCTCTGTCCATGGGATTCTCCAGGCAAGAATAGTGGAGTGGGTTGCCATTTCCTTCTCCACGTAAAACTATAATATATGAGTTTGTAAGCAAAGATTATATATAAATTTATTTATTTGATGTGATTTTTGTATAAAAATGCCCTGAGTTGTTTTCTCAGTAGTGATGAATTTCACCCTCACCCATTCCCCTTTATGGGCGAGGGTGAAAATTACAGGCCTCTAATTTCCATGTTAACCAAAGTTAGATGTGCAGTTGGCACCACTATCTGGTTAAATGAATGTTATCTTACTTTGTAATGATTCTAGTCCATTAGGAGGAGTGAAAGCGACTTTTGATTAGAACCCCACTATTAAAATCTATCTCACAGTTCTCTTTTTTTTTCCTTTCCTATACTTCATCAGATTTGTCTTTATTTTATTTTTCACTCTAGTGGTTTGAAAGTGTATCTGTATATGTCTTTTACTAGGATAACAGTAAAAATCTTGCTTGAAGGCAAAGGGACTGCTTAGACTTACTACCTAGAACCAGCACTCAGGCCTGGGTTCTAATACTCAATGAAATTAGACAGAAAAGAGTTGTTGCTGACTGCTCACTGGGCTATGGCTTGTTGTAAACTATGGCCTTGTGGGTGGAGGTGAGGGTCAGGGATTCTAAGAGGCATCATGTGTATTGCATTCTATGTAAATTAAGCTCTTGGAGGGCAAGAAAATCAGTAGCCTGAATATGAATTTATGCTAGATAAAATTAAGATAATAGGACCAAAGTTATTTTTTAAAGTATGAATAATGGAATGACATCTACATGAATAAAAAAGAAATTGTGAAATGGATTAGAAATCCAATTAGAAACCTCAGAAATGAAAAAATAGAGTCATTGAAATAAGAACTCAGTAAAAGAGGTAAACTCCAAACTGGAAAGAGCTGGATAGAATCAGATCTGGAAGACAGTATTGAGGCATTCACCAAGAAGGCAGCATACAAAAATAAAATAGAAAAACTATGAAAATGTGGGTAAGAGAGATGAAAGAAAGTTTGAGGCTCCAAATACATCTGATGGAATGATGATGCAGAAGCAATATTTGAAGGGATACTGATTGAGAATTTTCCAGATATGGAAAAAAGAATGTTCCTGAATCTTCTAGTCGAAAGTGCTTTCCAGTCAAAAATCCTACACAGAGGAAAATAAAGAAACCCATACCTACAAACATATAGTGAAGCTGCAAAATATAAAAGAGAAAAAGAAAATCATATAAGTTACTGAAGTTAGAAACATCACAACAATTAGACTGACAGCAGACCTCTAATCCACAGTAATAGACACCAGAAGACAGTACAGAAATACCTTCAAACAACTGAAGAAAAACAGCTATAAATTTATAGTCAGACTCAACTATTTTTCAAGAGTGAGGGTAGGGACTTCCCTGGTGGTCCAGTGGCGAAGACTCCCTGCTCCCAATGCAGGGGGTTCTGGTTCAATCCCTGGTCAGGGAACTGGATCCCACATGCCACAACTAAAGATCCTGCATGCTCTAACGAAGATTCTGCAGGAATTTTTCTAAGACCTAAGACAGAGTGCAGCTAAATAAATAAATAATCATATATATATATATTTTTAAGATATTTTAAAAGACCTATAATGATTAAGTGAGTTTACTACTTACAAAGAATATACTTCAACAAATTGCAATTTCTAAAAAAAAAAACTTTCTAGCATATTAAGGAAGTTCATTGTACATATCTAAAATGATATTAATCACCAAGAGAGCAATTAAGAGGAAGAGTTAAGATTGGTGTGCAATTTTTCCGTTACACTTATTTATTCATATTCATTTATATGCATGCTCCCAGACAGATCCACATTTAATGGAATGCTTCATAATATGTATATTTTCATTATTGAACACATTTGTGCAAGATTCAGTATAATGATTTTTTTTTTTTTAATTTTAGAATGAGGAAGTAGCACGGCGTCTCATCTGGGAAAAGAATCTAAAAACTGTTATGCTTCACAATCTAGAGCATTCAATGGGAATGCATTCATATGAGCTAGGCATGAACCACCTGGGAGACATGGTAGGTAAATTATAAATAATCCTACATTCATCTTTGGGTAAACTGGATTTCTGTCTCCCCAAAGGCAATTTGAAGGTAAACAACAAAGGAATATTTTATATGTATATGAACATAAAATTAGAAAATAGAATTTAGGGACATAAGAATTTGCAGATTCCTTATTGATCTACACTATGACCACTTTCCTTAATAAATCCCTTCTTTAGGGGAATAGTTTAAACTCACAGACCACAGTTAATTTTACTTTTATTAATTCTAGAAAATATTGCCTAAAGACTACTCAGAACATTTTAGAATACATTACCATACTTATATAAATCTAAACTGATAATGTAATATGGTCCACCTGCTTTCTTAATGGGGGAGTGTGGGTATTAATATAAAGTAACCTTTCATTAGTTGTTAGATTCTGCTCTATCTTACAAAAAATTTTCACTGTGGCCAAAATTAAGAATAATAGTACCCTTTGGAAGGGAACACCCTAAGTGGATTGAATGCAGGAGTCTTTTACAGTTCTTTCTCATAAGCAAAATCAGTTTAGTCCACTTTTTAGAGAACCCTTCTTATAAAATTCTGCCTTGCTTTGAAAGAAAAATATACCTCTCTGTAACTTTTAGTTTTTTATCTCTTCTTTTTCTCCTTCCTGATGTCTGACTGGGATGCTAACGGCAAAGGGTAGGACTAAAGAGACCTGGATAATTCACCTACCAGATAGTTACCTATGTTAGTCACAACGACCACTGGTTTTTCTCAGTTGTTAAATATATTCACAGTTATAATTTTCAAGATATTGACCAGAGGATATAAGTGAAAGGACATATGTGTATATCTTTGTAGACAAGTGAAGAAGTGATATCTTCAATGAGTTCCTTGAGAGTTCCCAGCCAATGGCCAAGAAATGTCACTTATAAGTCAAACCCTAATCAGAAATTGCCTGATTCTCTGGACTGGAGAGAGAAGGGGTGTGTTACTGAAGTGAAATACCAGGTGAGTATTATCATCTTAGGCCTCTGTACCTCAAGTAGAGGTCTCTCTTCCTTAAATACTTAGTCTAGCTGTATCATTTAGCAGTGAATCTCATAATCCCTTAGGTTACTTTCTAAATATGTTTGCTATTCTTATCTTCCCAACTACACTGTGACCTTCTGAAGGGCCTGGACCACACATCATACTTTTCTTATTTCCCATAGTGCTGAGAATACCAACTGTTAGAGTCATATTTGACTAAGCAAAAACCTGTGAACTTAGCAAATAGGTCTTTAAAAAAGACTTTTAGTATTCATACTATCCATCAACTGCACTGGACTCTCCACCAGTCAGTTACTTGAGAAATAGTATCATATGTGTGAGAAAATTTCAATCAAAAAGTTTATTCCTCCATCTCACTTAGGAATTTCAGGATTGATAGAGAGGAAATAACTAAAGCTAAATGTGACCTGTAAATTGTACCAGTCAAGTTAGTTCTTGACTAGGCTTACATTGCTAAGATAAGAAATATGGGCTTTACAAATGTGTTCCTATATTTTTGTATTTCCTTTAATTTGCTTGTTAAAAAAAAGCTACAAAAATCCTAAATTAATTAGGGATAACTAAAGACAAAAGGCTTCTTAGGTGGTAGTGCTAGTGGTAAAGAACCTGCCTGCTATTGCAGGAGACACAGCAGATGCGGGTTCAATCCCTAGGTTGGAAAGATCCCCTGGAGATGAGCATGGCAATCCACTTCAGTGTTCTTGCCTGGAGAATCCCATGGAGAGAGGAGCCTTGCAGGCTCCAGTCCATAGGTCTGCAAAGAGTCAGACATGACTGAAGCAACTTAGCACACAAGGATAAAACATATATATCACCTTGGAGGTCAGGATAAGGGAGAAGAATCAATGTCCTTCGAAGCTGCCCCAAGCCTGTGACCAAAGAAAAATATATAAATTAGGAAACGAATGATACTGCTAATCTCATAATTCTTTTCCATCTAGATATTTTTCTTTCAACTAGTTTTGAGTTTCTCAGTGAAATTCTCTAAAAGTTTGAGAAGACCCAATAACTACCCATCTAAGTGTTCACTATAAATATTAATAATTTAATGAGCTCCTTTCTCTGAGTGCTTGCATTTCAATGGGTGATTTTAGTTTAACCAAAAGCAGACTGAACTTGCTTCCTTCCAATAGACAGCCAAGTGGAATGAGAGGAGGAGAGGGAGTGCAGTTATGATGTGGCTCAGGCCCTTCTGTACCTTTTTAAACTAAAGCAGCTTTGTATTTTTCTACTTATGCTTCCCAGTAAAATAACTTATGATCAAAAAAATTCTAAAGCTAATAATGTCCAAAAAAATGCTAGTCTTATCTTTCAGGCAACATTTGGCAGGAGGAAGGGTGTTTTAGGTCAAGGGTGTTTTAGGTCAAGTTCCTCTCAAAAATCCCTTTCCTGTTGGCATCTATCTCCCCTATTATGGGGTAAAAATAGCTGGTATTTGGTACATGCTCAGTAAATACTGTTTCTTAACATATTTGAATATGGCAATTATTCCGTGAGGTCAGCCATTCATAAATATTTATTAAAGTTAGACCTTGTTCCGGAGAACAATCATTGCCATAGTCTAAGGGGAGGGAAAACGGTAGAGGGGGAGGTTTTCCTGAACTTATGAAAGTGCTGACATGTTGGGAGTTGCCCAGTTTGCATTATGGAAGCCATCCTTGCTAACTATGATTGCCCTTGTGACTTTGTCTCTGTTGTAGGGTGCTTGTGGTGCTTGCTGGGCTTTCAGTGCCGTGGGAGCCCTGGAAGCACAAGTGAAGCTGAAAACAGGAAAGCTGGTGTCTCTGAGTGCGCAGAACCTGGTGGATTGCTCAACTATAAAATATGGGAATAAGGGCTGCAATGGCGGCTTCATGACAGAGGCTTTCCAATATATCATTGACAACAATGGCATCGATTCAGAAGCTTCCTATCCCTACAAAGCCATGGTGTGCCTGCAAGTTAACTTTTTGTGCTGCCCCTTGACCTTATGTTATCCCTCCAACTCACTATACTAAACTTATCACCAAGCCAAGTGCTTGAGAAGCAGTGCTGCGTGGTATGTATGTGTGTGTGTATGTGTGAGAGAGAGAAGGAGAACGAACCTCAATCAAGAATTCCTAAATTCTTAAGAGTTCTCTTTCTTATGCAGCAGCCTTCTTAATTTATCAGTGGCACAATAATTTAAAACAAGCAGGTGGAGTTCATGCTTAAAAATGAATTTGCAGCAAAACTTCCTTAAAATTCTTTGTATATCTGCCTGGTATTTAAACTTTTTTGTCCTCCAAACTCCTGTGCTCAACCTTATTCTCAGATCATCAACCACACAATTCTTCTACCTTACTAAAAAGTTAAATAATGCTTTCCTCCTCCTCCAAGTCTCACCACACATTTTGTTAAATGATATGACAGAAAATTTAGAAAAGATAAAAATATCACTCAAACCCTCCTACCTTAACCACTGTTATTTTGGTTTATTTCTTTCAAGTTTTTTTTTCCTATAAGGCATTTTTTAAAACCTAGTTATATATACAACAAACATGAATTTGCAACTTCCCCTTTCTCACTTGAGATATGGTATTTTTAAACCAATATTTGGGCTTCCCTTGTGGCTTAGAGGTAAAGAATCTGCCTGTCAATGCAGGAGACATGGGTTCAGGAAGATCCCCTGGAGGAGGGAAAAGCAACCCACTCCAGTGTTCTTGCCTGGGAAATCCCGTGGACAGAGGAGCCTGGCCACCTATAGTCCATGGGGTCATAAAAGAGTCAGCCACAACTTAGCAACTAAACAATCAAACCAATATTTAATCTGCAGATCATCTTGCAGGCATTATACCATCAGAAAGATTTTAAAACTCTAGACTAGAGTCTTAATGTAGTGTTTCCCTAACAATCCACCTAGAGTCTGAGAGAATTTACCCTGGCAACTTTTGTACACATGAAGATGTTCACAATTTAAAGCAATAGAATAGTTCTATATTTCCTCTGTTACTGGTGAAACGTAAAGCTATTAGGATTTAGAAGATTTTATATTTCTTTTTTTAAAAATAAGAAAGAGCCTTAGATACTTGAAAGGATGAATGAGAAAAGAAAACATATTTGCAATCCAGATCTAGAATACTGTCAATTTATAAAGGAAGTTAAAGTTCACTTCTTTATCTGACTTATCCTTTCCCCACAGGATGGAAGGTGCCAGTATGATGTAAAAAATCGAGCTGCCACGTGTTCAAGGTATATTGAACTTCCCTTCGGCAGCGAAGAGGCCTTAAAAGAAGCCGTGGCCAATAAAGGACCTGTGTCTGTTGGTATAGACGCGAGACATTCTTCTTTCTTCCTCTACAAAACTGGTAAAAACCTAGACATATTACCCTCATGCTTTATACTGCCCTCGCACTGGAGGAAAGAATGTCCACCTTCCCTATCACTCTGCCTCTGAATGCTTAGATTAGGTTAAATGGAATCCTCCATCTCATTTCGCTTCATATACGTATTTTCACACCCAGTTCTAATTAGTAAAGTAAGACTTGAAAAAATTTACTAAGACTGTATGCCAGGTCCTATGCTAAATTCTTTCTGCACGTTATCTCATTTAATCCCCCATGTGTGCTTGTTGCTCAGTCGTGTCCGACTCTTTGCAATCCCATGAACTATAGCCTGCCAGACTCCTCTGTCCTTGGAATTTTCCAGGCCAGAATGCTGGAGTAAGGTGCCATTTCTTCCAACGGGGGATATTCCTGACCCAGGGATCAAAGTTATATCTCTTGCGTCTCCTGCATTGGCAGGCAGATTCTTTACCACTAGTACCACTTGGGAAGCCCCTTAATCTTTATAATAACCCTATTTACAGGTGAAAAAAACACATCTTAGACAGGTTAACCTACCTAAAGTCATACAGTCTGCAGGTGGTCAGCTGGGATGACAAACTGTGCTGCCTGAGTCCAGAGCCTGAGCGCCTAGCCTCTGGGTCCACTGTGGAGTGTAGGGGCAGCACAGCAGAGTACCCGGAAGCCACCCACTAAGCACAGAACATCAGACGAAACAAACTAGAAGGTTATCATCCTGTTTTAAAGGCTCACCTTAAAGATCATTTAATTCAGTAGAGGATGAAAATGCATAAGAATTTAGGAATATCTACAAAGAAATACAATAATATAAGTTAAAAAAAAAAATTAGGGATCTTCCCCAGTGGTCCAATGGTTAAGAATCTTCCTTGCCATGCAGAAGACATGGGTTTGATCCCTGGTGGGGGAATTAATATCACACATGCCATGGAGCAACTAAGCCCGTGAACCAAAAACTAGAGAGTCTGTGTACCCCAACAAAAGATCCCATGGGCTACAACTGGGACATGACACAGCCAAATAGATAATTTTTTTAAAGGTGGCAGCTCATCAAAGGAGCTTTCTGAGGGAACTGTGATTAACTTGATGCCAAACTTTGTGAAACCAAAAAGCAAACAATAGAAAAACCCAGTTGTGACAACTATAGCATTGAGGGCAAAGAACCATGAACTCTAAATAGTTTAAGCATGAGAGTATATGTTCCTCACATATATCCAAAATAGTTTAAGCATGAGAGTATATGTTCCTCACATATATCCAAAACAGGCTGATAAGATAGTGTCACACGCCACTTGCTCTTTTTCTTTACCCATGTGTTATTCTCAGGTGTCTACTATGACCCCTCCTGTACTCAGAATGTGAATCATGGTGTACTAGTGGTGGGCTACGGTAACCTTAATGGGAAGGACTACTGGCTTGTGAAAAACAGGTAATGTACTCATACTTTAATGTATATTTACTTAAAATTGGTATCTGGACACAGGCACTTCTCTGTATCTTAATTTCTCCAAACTTAATATGTCCAGGGAACCCAGTACCCTCCTCACCATTTTGTTCCTTTTCAGAATTTCCCATCTCACTCAAAGGCAACACAACACAACATAGTTACCCCGTCAGATACTATGAATTTGTCTTAGATCCTCCAGAACTAATCAAGCAATAAGTCAAATTAATTTTATGTCCTGTCTGTTCTTGATCCTGCTCCCTTTCCACTTCTTCTATTTATTGCTCTAGTTCAGAGATCTCTTGCCTGGACTATCCCTGTAGCTTTCTAGCTGGCCTCCTTTATTTAAAAACCATTTTTTTAATTAAAAATTCTTTTGTACAATTTTTAGAAGTTACTTTCCATTTATAGTTTTCTACAAACTATCAGCTATGTTCCCCAGTTGGGGTAATACATCCTTGAGTCTGTCTTACACCCACTAGTTAGTACCACCCACTCCCCCGCACCCCCATGGAAAACCACTGCTTTGTTCTCAGTATCTGTGAGTCTGCTTCTTTTATGTTATACTCATTTGTTTATCGTATTTTTTAGATTACACATTTAAGTGATATCATATAGCATTTATTTTTCTCTGGCTAACTTATTTCATTCAGCATAATGTCCTCCAAGTCTACCCATGTTGCTACAAATGATAAAATTTCATTATTTTTTATGATTAAGTAGTATTCCATTCAGAGAAGGCAATGGCACCCCACTCCAGTACTCTTGCCTGGAAAATCCCATGGACGGAGGAGCCTCGTGGGCTACAGTCCATGGGGTCAAAGAGTCGGACACGACTGAGCGACTTCACTTTCACTTTTCACTTTCATGCATTGGAGAAGGAAGTGGCAACCCACTCCAGTGTTCTTGCCTGGAGAATCCCAGGGACGGGGGAGTCTGGTGGGCTGCCATCTATGGGGTTGCACAGAGTCAACTCCAGTACTCTTGCCTGGAAAATCCCATGGACGGAGGAGCCTCGTGGGCTACAGTCCATGGGGTCAAAGAGTCGGACACGACTGAGCGACTTCACTTTCACTTTTCACTTTCATGCATTGGAGAAGGAAGTGGCAACCCACTCCAGTGTTCTTGCCTGGAGAATCCCAGGGACAGAGGAGCCTGATGGGCTTCTGTCTATGGGGTCACACAGAGTCGGACACAACTGACGTGATTAGCAGCAGCAGCAGCAGTATTCCATTATACATATATGCTTGATTGCTGAGTTGCTTCAGTCGTGTCCCACTCTTTGAGACCCTATGGACTGTAGCCTGCCCAGCCTCTCTGTCTATGGGATTCTCCAGGCAAGAAAACTGGAGTGGGTTACCATTTCCTCCTCCAAGGGATCTTTCCAACCCATGGATCAAACACACATCTCTTTGGTCTCCTGCATTGGCAAGACAGGTTATTTACTACTAGCACCACATGGGAATCATCTGTTGATGGGCATTTAGGTGGTTTCCATGTCTTGGCAACTGAAAATATGCTATGAATATTGGGGTGCATGTATCTTTTTGAATTAGTGTTTTTGCTTTTTCAAGATTTATACCCAGGTCTCCTTTACTCTTAAATCTGTCCCTTATACTACTTTCAATCTGGTTTGTCTAGACTATAAGTTTAGAATTTTATCTCTTAGAACCAGTCAGTGTGAGATGAGTGTTCCTGAATAGAAAAGACAAGTCACCTATGTTTGGTCCCTACCTGTCTGTCAGCCTCAGTTCCTGGCAGTTTGTCTCACACTTTTCATTCTAGATTATTGAAACATACACAGTTACAGTTCCTATTCATATCATTTCATCTTCAATATCTTCATATCTTGCTTGTTTTGGTCCCTCTGCCTGCAATATCCCTTTTCCTCACTTGGTTTATTCCTTCTTTTCCTTCAAAACCAGCTTAGTCATTATCTATACCGGAAAGTTTTCCCTAAATCCTTGGGCTGGGCAAAATGTCTTTTTTTTTTCCTATGCAAATAAAGTGTCCTTTGCATTCTAGAGTATTTTACACAATATATTTAAATTGTTTATTCACCTAACTATCACCCAAGTATTCTATATATGCCTCTGGGGCAGAGATTATGTTGTGTCTTTGAATTCTTAGCACAGTATGTGGCACCCAACAGCCCCGCAATACATGCATTAGCAGTCTTCTCCAACACCACAGTTCAAAAGCATCAATTCTTTAGCGCTCAGCTTTCTTTATGGTCCAACTCTCACATCCATACATGACCACTGGAAAAACCATGGCTTTGACTAGACAGATCTTTGTTGGCAAAATAATATCTCTGCTTTTTAATATGCTGTCTAAGTTTGTCATAGTTTTTCTTTCAAGGAGCAAGTGTTTTTTAATTTCATGGCTTCAGTCACCATCTGCACTGATTTTGGAGCCCCCAAAATAAAGTCTGACACTGTTTCTACTGCTTCTCCATCTATTTGCCATGAAGTGATGGGACCAGATGCCATTATCTTAGTTTTTTGAATGTTGAATTTTAAGCCAGATTTTTCACTCTCCTCTTTCACTTTCATCAAGAGGCTCTTTAGTTCCTCTTCACTTTCTGCCATAAGGGTGGTGTCATCTGCATATCTGAGGTTATTGATATTTCTCCGGGCAGTCATGATTCCAACTTGTGCTTCATCCAGCCCGGCATTTTGCATGATGTACTCTGCATTTAAGTTAAATAATTCAACCCCTAGCAGCCCTCAGATGTTTACGGAAAATACACAGTCTACAAATCACAAATAAACAAAAAGGTACTTTTCTACCTTTTCTACCTTGTGGCTCACAAAGAAGATGGTAGGCTTTGCATGGCCCTTTGGGAAATAGTTGAAGTGATTAATATCTTGGTTCATTTAAAACCTATTCACAGCACTAATCAGCTTGGGTCCAAACCAGTGATAGCATTTTAAAATGGAGCAATATTTTCACTTCTATATATCTTATTTACTCCCTACAGTAGGTATGCTAAATTCTCTTCTCTACTGAAGTTTCTTCTTGAAGATCATACATCTCTTTTAGAGTTTTAATTCAAAACCTCTTCTCACCACTTGCTAATTTAGTAAGCATTTACTAGGCATCTTACAATGAGATAGACAGTATCTAGGCCATGGAAATACGAAAATTAGTAAGAAGTTATCCTATTCTGTAAGGGCTCACAGCCCACTCGAGAATTAGAACAACAAAATACAATACATCATGATATAATATGTTTAGATTTTAGAATAAACTCAAGGGAAACTTATTCTCTATTTTTAGTAATACATTACCATCTTCAGATTATCAAAGCCTTGGTATCATCTTGTGCTCTTCCTTCTCTCCCTAAACCCACACAGCCCTGTCCTTCAGGCCTCTGATCACACTTTATATGGGTTTTCTCTTTTCCTTTGCTAATGACATTATCTAATTCAGATTCAATTCACTCGGCTGTGGAAATATCTTCTTAAAATATGTATCATCCAAACCTATGGTCAAAATTCTAAATAGTCCACCATTTTCATCAAAATAAAGCCTAAACTTCTGGCCAGTCATTCAAGGGTCTCCACTAAGTGACTTCAAACATAGCCTTCTAGACGTTTCTTCCACTATATTTTCATGTACCCATACTCACATTCTGGCCACAGTGAACCACTTTCTCATCATTCCCTAAATGTAGAAACACTTAGCTATTTCTAATTTGTTACTTATGCCATTTCATCTTTCTGAAATGCCCTTAAAGCCCATTGCTGCCTATAGAAACCCCACTGTCTGTGGTCAAATGGGCACCCTCATACATTCTGGTGGAAGGATTGTAAAATTTTTACAATTCTTCTTGAAAGCAATTTGATAATATGAATCAAGAACTTTCTAACTGTTCATATTCTTCATCCAATTATTTCCATTTCTTAGAATGTATATGAAGAAAATAATCCTGAATTTTGGGAAAACTTCATACCTGATTTATGTAAATGTAGCATTTTTTTCTTTAATAGTGAAAACTAGTAAGCAACCAGAAATACCTAAAAATAGGTAGTATTAAATAAATTATGATATAATCAGCCCATGTATTAGAAATTATATTTATTGAAATTATTATCAGTAACTGAATAAAATACTTGGAATATATGTTTAAATGGAAATATATATATAAATACAATATTTATATTCAGTATAAGTATTAAGTTTATAGCTCATTTCTCTGATATATATTATATTAAAGGACCAGAAAGAATTATACCAAATGTTAATGATGGTTGTTTTGGGGACTTCCCTGGCAGTCCAGTGAGTTAAGACTCCATGCTTCCCCTACAGGGGATGTTGGTTCCAACCCTGGTCAGAGAACTAAGATCCTACATGCCATGCACGGCTAAGGAAAAAACTGGGATCCCAAATGCCTTGTGGCACAGCAAAAAATAAAAAGGTTGTCTTTGTCTTCCTTTATGTATTTTTGAAATTATCTTTAACAAATCACTTATTATTTTTAAAATTATTTTAAAAACTTATTAAAATTCTATTTATTCTTCAAAACCTACCCTGAATGGTATCTTCTCCATACCCCATTCATTAACTCAGAATTGTTTCTCTAACTTCTAAGCTCTAGCAATACTTTATGAATTCTATTATAGCATTTAGCAAATTGTAGCTTCTATTATAGCTATTTCTAAAAATCATGCTCCGTTCACTAAAATATAAACTCCTCAGTGGTAGAATAGTGTCTCGCTTCTGTTTATATCTTCATTTCATACATTGATTCAACAAACATATATTGAGCACCTACCCTGCACCAAGTATAGTGTTAGACAATGAAAAATACAGCCTTTCTCTATCATCCTTCAAGATTTTTGGGGGGGCGGAAGGGTGCTTCCCTGATAGTTCAGTTGGTAAAGAATCCCCCTGCAATGCAGGAGACATCAGTTAGATTCCTGGGTTGGGAAGAGTCCCCTGGAGAAGAGAAAGGCTACCCACTCCAATATTCTGGCCTGGAAAATTCCATGGACTCTAGAGTCAATGGGGTTGCAAAGAGTCAGGCATGACTGAGCGACTTAAAAAAAAAAAAAAAAAATCCCTCAAGATACTCATGCTCTAAAATGTAGAGTCAAGGAAACAGGCAGATACAGGTGATCATCCCAAAAGAATGTAATAAATGCTAAGATGAGGGTATGCGTCCATCGCAGTGGAAGCACAGAAGAGTTCCTGGCCTAGCCTGGGGAGTCTGGGAAGGCCTTTTAGCCAGATTATTTGACTGAATCTTGAAGGAGGAGAAAGAAATAGCCAGACGAAGAAGGGTAATCAGAACAGAAGAAGGTAAATGTGCCAAAGTCCAAAACTGAGAGAAACTAAATGAGTTGAGAACACTGCAGCCTGTTAGAAAGAGATGTGAGATAGGAAGGGAAAAAGTTATGAACAACCACAACAATTGCTGGCCGAACAAAGACAGATTGGACATAATCATGAATTACAGGCTCCACAGAGGTTTACTCAAACAAAGCCCTCTTAATATCATCAAACTTGTTCTTAATGCTCTCCTGAAAGGTTAGATTCTATGTGATTTCCAATGATACCAAGTTAACCTTCAGTAGAAGAATGTGGAGGTCTTCCTCTAATTGGCCTCTTCTTTTTTTTATTTTCCTGTTGTTTCTACTTAATCTTTTTGGTATGTATATAACACTGTTCTATGTCCCTGAATTTTTCTCCCTTTCTGGATATGAGTATTTAGCTCCTTTTTATAATACAGTATAGCATAATAAATAAAAGCATTAACTTTGAAGTCAGGGAGACCTTACTTAGAATTTACTGTCTGTGTGACCTTAGGCAAGTTATTTAACATCTTATTTAATATCTTGAATAAATTTCAGTTTTCCCATTTGTAAAATGGGACTAATAGTCTCAAGATTACTATAAGGATTAAACAAGATTATGTAAAACATTTATCACATAGTATCTGGCACAGATCATGTATAATAAATCATAGTTATTATTTTTTTATTATTCCTCCTTTAAATTCCTATTAAGAGAATATGATCTGATATAGAAAACTATGCCCTCAGCAATATCCCAATGTAAATGCAGTTATAAGTTTTACAGAATGTTTTCATAATGTCTAGCAATATACATAAATGACTTAATACCAAAACATACTTGAGTAAAAATTATTTTATGGGAGCCAAAATAATGCAAAATACCTGATTATAAACCCTCTGATGGTTTGACTGAATCCAGGAATAAAGCTAGAGCGTATAAGTGAAGAATGATGAACTACATATTTCTCCAGGGACATCTCCCTAAATATTAGGCACTAGAGATTTTTGAGGTTAAACTACCTAAGAAGATCCTTAGTTATTTGGATAGTCTATGTTGCCAATGATGGGCAGATCTATAAATTTAGAAAGCTAGCTGAACTAGAGATACAACTGCTATGGACTTAGAAAAATTTAGGAGCCTGACAAGGACACGTTGGTCAGACTGCCCTCAAGATGGACCAAGACTGTCTTTGCAAAAAAAAGGGAGGAGTTTTATTTAATATGCAGATCAATGAGAAATGGAGGCTCCACAGTTATTGTCATAAGACAACTTTGACCTGAGGAAAAAGTTAAAGGTAGTAACTATGTGCCCAATAGATCTTTAAACACACATGTATTCACATACACACACTCATGTAAACATACACACCAAAAACTAAGTACCCAGGATGCCTTGAAGCAATACCTGGTGACCTCTCTAAGATAAATAGTTGTGAAATAGATGGGCTTCTAGATAATGCAGTAAGTTGATGGAGTGGGTTGGGAATGGGTACGGAAATGACTCCTCTTTATCCTTGCTGCTAAGTCACTTCAGTCGTGTCCGACTCTGTGTGACCCCATAGATGGCAGCCCACCAGGCTTCCCCATCCCTGGGATTCTCCAGGCAAGAACACTGGAGTGGGTTACCATTTCTTTCTCCAATGCATGGAAGTGAAAAGTGAAAGGGAAGTCGCTCAGTCGTGTCCGACTCTTCGCAACCCCATGGACCGCAGCCTACCAGGTTCCTCTGTCCATGGGATTTTCCAGGCAAGAGTACTGGAGTGGGGTGCCATCGCCTTCTCCGTCTTTATCGTTAAGTTATTAAAATATAAGCTAGAAAAAAAGAATACTCCATTTTCCCTCACTGAAAACTTGTCTGATCTTTCAAGAGATCCTGACTTTCAATGTAGAGTTAGGATACATGTTTTACATGAAACATTATAAGAATCTATATTAAATTCATACATACTGCCTCTTCTCAATGGAATCAAAGGCTGAAATAAGATTTAAAAGGAAAAAAGTTACAACCTAGTGATTTTTCTTAGAAATTTCTATATAAAGAGATTAAGAATATGCTTCTTGATTTATAACTCAAGACAGGTATTTATTACACCATTTCACTGAAATCACTCTTGCCCAGATTGCCACTCACCTCCGTCTTGCCTCATTAAACACTTTTCAAGTCTCATCTTACCTGCCCTATTAAGGTTTGATGTATAATTTCTCTCTCCATTCTGAAACTCTTTATTTAACTTCCAGAGGACCGCATTCTTCTGGCTTTCCTCCTCCTCTGCTTCACAGTCTCTTGAGTTCCTTAGTTCCTTTTTTTATTTCTTACTTCTAAACATTAGACCTCAGTTCCCCATGTCTCTCAGCTCACTCCTCAGATGATCTCATTTAGTCTCATGGTTTTAAACATCATGTATGTGCTGAGGACTCTTACCTTTATAACTGGAGTGTTAAACTCCATGTCCAACTATCTACCATTTGACCTCTTCACCTGTGCATCTCTGCTGCTGCTGCTGCTAAGTCGCTTCAGTCGTGTCTGACTCTGTGTGACCCCAGAGACGGCAGCCCACCAGGCTCCCCCATCCCTGGGATTCTCCAGGCAAGAACACTGGAGTGTCTCTAGGCCTCTTTAATTTAACATGTTCAAAATAGAACTCTTGACTCTCTACTACTGCCCCAATTTCCTCCATCTTGGTAAATGCCAACAGCATTTACTCCAGGCCAAAACATTAGAGCCATCTTTTCTTTCTTCATATGATATCCTACATCTAATCTATCAGTAAATCCTGTCATTTCTACCATCACTAAATTACCCCAAATCTTATTACTTCTCAATACCTCTACTGTTACCACTCTAGCTCAAGCCACTGTGCATCTCTCTTGGTCTACTGCAATAATCTCCCAACTGATAGTCACTTTCCCTCTCTTTTGCCTATAGTCAATCCTCTACATAGTAGCCAGAAGGATCTTTTTTAAATCAAAAAACAAATTTTATTACTCTTCTACTCTAACAACCCCTTTCATGGCTTCCTTTACACTCAGAATAAAACCCATGATAAGTACAGCATGACATTATCTGGACTCAACCTGCCTCTCCAATCACCTCTCCAACTCCTTTCTCCTCTCTCACTCAGCTTTGGGTACATTAGACTTATTGCTGTTTCTCAGACATACCAAGATTATCCCCAGCTCTTTTCCCAGGTCTTTGCATCACTTGCACCTTTACTTTACTTAGGTCTTTGCTCAAATATTTCCTCAGATAAGCATCCTCCGACTATATTATCTAAAACATAGCCCTGGGGAATTCCACGGCAGCCCAGTTGTTAGGACTCGGTGCTTTCACTACTTGCCCACGTTTGATACCTGGCCAGGGAACTAACGTCCTGCAAGCTATGTGGCACAGCCAAAAAATAAAATAAAATATAGCCCTGACTCCCAACACTCTGCATCCCCTTACCATTTATTTTTCTTTATACTGAAAGAAGGTGACAGTTTTAGTCACTCAGTCATGTCCAACTCTTTGGAATCCTATGGACTATAGCCCACCAGGCTTCTCTGCTGATGGAATTCTCTAGGCAAGAATACTGGAGTAGGTAGCCATTCCCTTCTCCAGGTTCTTTATGGTACTTATATCATATTACATATTTCTTTGATTATTGTATGTTTCCCCTGTAGAGTGTATACAGGCTTTAAAAAGACTTTGTCTACCTTGTTTACCTCCATAATCCTAATGCCTAGAGTAGTGTCTGGCACAGCCTAGAAAGTTCAAAGCTGTAATTTGTTAGAAAGGAACTCAGCATGTATTTTAGAAGGAATTTCTGATAAGTTAGTGTCTATAGTATGCAGGGAAAAAGTAGAGGGACCAAACACCCTGTTTTGTTACCAAGACGTTTCCCAGGCCACAAGAGTTTATGATTTTTTAAATGCTATTTCTTTATTATTATTCACTTTATTTTTGGCTCTGCTGGGCCTTCATTGCTTTACACGGGCTCTGTCTCCTTGCAGTGAGTGGGGGCTGCTCTTCCTTGCGGTGGGCAGGGCTCTCATTGCAGTGGCTTCTCGTGTGGAGCACAGCCTCTAGGGCACCTGAGCTTCAGTAGTTGAGCACACTGGCTTAGCTGCTCTGCAGCATGTGGACTATTCCAAGACTAGGGATCAAACCCATGTTCCCTGCATTGGTCAGTGGATTCTTATCCACTGCACCACCAGGGAAGTCCATAGGATTTTATTGTTAAAACCAGGACAATCCTAGGCAATATGGAACTGTTACTCACCCTAGGAAAAGCACAACTTAGTTTTAAAGGGGTTGGATTCCCTTTGAGTCCAATCAGATGGACTTATACTTGGATAAAAACAAAAATAGCCATCTCTACTTGTTGGGCATTTACTACAGACACTGTGCAAGCACTTTAAATACATTTTCTCATTTAATTTCTAAGGTAATCTATGATATAGGCATTTTATCCCCATAACACAGAATAGGAAGCTCCTGATATGGAGAGAATTAAGAAACTTGCCCAAAGTTGAACAGTTTGAGTGAAAGGTCTATAGAGTTAATAAAAGTAAACAACTTGGTAAGGACTGAAATGAACATTTGGAACTGATCTTGCACAGTTCTGAAGACAAAAATTTGTCCTCAAATATTTATCTAGCTTGAGGTTTTTAATCAGTTGTATTTTTAAAAACAGAGTTAGCAGTACTCAGCCAAAAAGTGATCTGGGATGTTCTACAAAGTTGGGCCAGTTGACCTTCTCTGGGACTGAGACTGAAATGAATTGGATATTGAATGGGATCAGGGACTGATCGATCTCACTGACTAAGTTCATATTACTAGTCATAAGAGCCTCCACTCAACTTTCATTACCAGAACTTAAGTCTAAATTCAGTTTATCTAAAAATTTTACCTATTTTTTAGGCAGTAAAAAGATCCTGGATGTTCTGGTTTGAATTTCATTCCCTATACTACCTCACTCACAGGAAGAATGTAGAAAAAAGGATAGTTTAAAAGTTAGTATAGGCTTTGGCATAAAAGCCTAGATTTGAACCCTTGCTTTGCAATTAACCACTTGCATGACTTTGGGCAAGCCACTTTACCTCTGCCTGTTTTTTTCTTTAGTAAAAAGAAGATAATATACCTACCTCATAGGATGATGATTAAATGAGATAATATATGTTAAGCTACTTAGCACAGAGTAAGTGCTCAATAAGTGGTGGCTATTGATACTAATAATAGCTTAGCCAGAGTTTATTATTGCTTTTGCTTATTGAACTGGATACTGAAAATCTGCATCCATTGATGAGAGGTGACAGTGGAGTTTGGATTTTATTCTCAAGGTATTCGGGAGGCATTCAAGAATTTTAAACAGGAATGGCAATAAATGAAAGGAATCAAAAAAGGAGCCCAGTGAGTTCTCTGGAGGTCCACTGGTTAGAACTTGGTGTTTTCACTGCAGGGCCCTGGCTGAATCCCTGACCAGAGAATTGAGATCCTCCAAGACATGTGTATGACGTGGGTGCTCAGTCGCTCAGACATGTCCGACTCTCTGGGACCCTTTGGACTGTAGCCCTCCAGGCTCCTCTGTCCATGGGATTTCACAGGCAAGAATACTGGAGTGGGTTGCCATTTCCTACTCTAGAGGATCTTCCTGAGCCAAGGATCAAACCCATGTCTCCTGCATCTCCTGCTTTGGCAGGCAGATTCTTTACCACTGAGCCACCAGAGAAGCCTGTGGTGAGGAAAAAAAAAAAGCCCATAAAAGAGTTTAAGAAAGAGTGATCAGAGAGAGAAGAGAAAATCAGGATACAGGAGTATTTTAAAGCCAAGAGGGAAGTAAGGTGAGAGTAGTGAAAGTGAAAATCACAGTTGTGTCCTACTCTTTGTGACCCCATAGACTATACAGTCCATGAAATTCTCCAGGCCAGAATACCAGAGTGGGTAGCCTTTCCCTTCTCCAGGGGTTCTTCCCAACCCAGGAATTGAACCCAGGTCTCCTGCATTGCAGGCGGATTCTGTACCAGCTGAGCCACAAGGGAAGCCTGAGATGAGAGTAGACAACTGTGTTAAATGGTATGAGAGAGACAGAAATAACACCTGAAGATTGTCCAATGAATGGCTGATACATAGAAAATTTAAGGCCTATTGAAGAACAGCTACTTTAAATTATGCCACTTGTCTTTTTCCAATAAGCCAGCATGTCTTAGTTTCTCTACTGCAGGCAAAAACACAACCTTCCTTTGAGTACTGAGCAAAAATTTGCAACAACTTCCCTTTGCCTAGGGAGTTAAGCAAGTTCCTCAGTCTGCTGTTCTATGCTCTGTACAACATGGCCCCAAACCAACCTTCTATCTTCTTTTCCCACTGGTTTCCTAAGGACGTTTAATTTTCCTTTCAACTGAATTCCTTGCTGCTCTTCAAATAAAATCACAGTATCCTATGCTTTTATTTGTATGCTAGTTATAGCACAGTTCATACAGAGTATGAATTTTGCCTCATATTATAATTATCTGTATAATTATATAATTATAAAATCTCAGAATAATAAAGAACCTCACAAGTCATTTCTCTTGCAAGGATTTTGTCAATTTTTTCACTAGTATGTGAAAAAGGGAGAAAAAATATTTTGGTGAATCTTTCATAAATCTAAATTTATTTGCTTCAAAGGACTATCCTTAAAGATTATGTCCCCTTAAGTTTTGTTTTTGGGGTTAAAATTTCCTTTCTTTTACAATATGATGGTGCTAATAAAGAGTTTTTCTTTTTAATGTCTATTACTTGCTAATTTAAAAACTGGTAACTTTATGTCAATCTGCAAAAATTTTTGAAATTCTTAAAGTCCGTGAAATGTTAAAGTCATGAACCATTGATCTCCTCTAACCCTTATCTGACCCAGAAACTCCCCCTCTAGCAACATCTCTAACAAGTTATGTAAACCTTTGATTGAACACTTCCAGTGCCAGAGAGCTCATCTCCTCCCAAGGTAGCATATTCCATTTTTTTTGTACAGCTTTAACTGTAAACAAGTCTGAGCTCCACTTCAAAAAGGTGTTTGAGAGCTACTCTTTTAGAAAACCCCTGTCCTATGCCTAGTGATTTCTCAAAATATTTCTACATGACACTCTGAAGAAATTGAAGTTTGATAGGAAATCATCGCCTTTGATCCTGTTATACAAAAATACTTCAAGATGGGACCTTGGAAAATATAATAAAACTCATTCTCTGCAGAAACAGGAGGATTTATAGGTTTGTAATGAAACATATTATTTTCCTAGGTATTAAATTAGGTATTAATCTGTTCAACATAGCAATAAAACCTTGATCAAACCATCCTTTGAAAATTGTCTGAAAGCACTGGTGAAATTATTATATATTATGTTGTTCTAATTTTGCTTTATAGGTTATCTTATATAATTACTTTAGGAGAAAAGCAATCTAAGATTGAAAATTGATAATGCGATTTGATTATATTCATTTGTAATTTTGTGTTACTTCTTTTTCTAAAGCTGGGGCCTCAACTTTGGTGACCGAGGATATATACGGATGGCAAGAAACAGTGGAAATCACTGTGGGATTGCTAATTTTCCTTCTTACCCAGAAATCTAGAGGACCTCTTTGTTTTATAACAATTCAAGAAAAAAGAACCACTTTCTCACAATTTAATTTTACCTGCTGTAACAGTAGAAATAAGTGTGATATGATCAATATATATTTACTGTACTAACAGAAAATATAGTTTGATTCATCTACTTTTTTTAGCTTTGCAGATCTTGGGGAAAAGTTTGCTAAGTAAATTAATGATGTACAATAGATATAATTGTATGAAAGTTAGTCAACTGAGACAATCTGTCATGTTTATCACTCTCTTCTTTGTCCTTTTAAGTTCCCTAATATGCTGTTGAAACTTGATGGCATATAGACGCTTAATAAATATATATCTTTTCAACTCTGTATCACTACCACATACCATTCTCTTTTATTCTTAAGTAACTATTATAATCTGTTATAAGAATATAAATTGTAATATGCTAGTGATGTGCTATGGCAGCTTTATGGAAGAAACTATTAGATTATTAATGTCCTGAGATTGTATCTTTGCACATAAAAGGATTTAGTAAATATTTTAAAATCAGCAATGTCAAAGAAGACAAATGCTAATAAGACAATCTATTTTCAAGCACTTTGTAAGAATTATTTTATTGATCAACAATAAATATACTAATTCAAATTATTTTTACCTAAGTCATTAGCAATTTGGCCAGTACCTTTTGGGGGCAAAAAGTCAACCTGAATAAATAAACAAACTGCATTTCTTTAAAATAATGCATGGCCCATATTTTATCTAATTCGGATTGATATTCCTCACACCTGCTCCAGAGTAAGAGACAGTTCCTGAAGAGGTAGCAGGAACTTTAAATTGTCTAAGTTCATGTCTATGATATGAAAAATGAGTGGGATGATATCATCAGTATATCATAAACTGAATTTAAACTAATCTTTGGTTCCCTTGTCACAAAGTACACTTTAAAGAAAAAGAATTGCTCACTATAAAAACATGGTATTAACATATGACTATCATCAAAACTGTAGAAAAACATTGTAGTTGAAAAGTAGTTAGTTGACAGCACTTCCCTGGTGATCCAGTGGCTAAGCCTCTGAGCTCCCAATGTAGGGGGCCTGGGTTCAATCTCTGGTCAGAAAACTAGGTCCCACATGCCACAAGTAAGACCCTGCCCAGACAAATAAATAAATAAATATTTTCTTTAAGTATTTTAAAATTTTTATTTGCCCACAATTTTTCAAGCACTGTAAATGGAACAAAAACATAGGTTCTTAATCTTTGTCAGTTAATTAAACCTATGGGTACCTTCTCAGAAAAGTGTTTTTAAATCCTTAAAATAAAATTCATAGGATTACAAAGGCTACTGATTATATTAAAATATAGTTCTTAAAATTTTGAATATAAATTTGTGCTATAGAAATAAACATGCTTCTTTTAAAATGCATTAAATAACAAGAGCTCATGACTATCTTAATTTTGAAATAGTGACAAATATAAATGATATTTGAGGGTATCTGAAAAAAACTGTAATATGGTAAAGAAATACCTGAGTTTTCTTTTAGTGACAGAATTACAAGTATTGTTATTACTGTGGTTTATGGACTATGTTCAGAATTGAAGGAAATGCTTTCAATTATAGATTACTGAAAATAAAGGTATCATTTTTTTCTCCATAAAAATCCACAAATTTTCTGAATTCTATCCATAGATCCTTTAGGAATCTGTGGATCCTAGGTGAAGAACCTCTGAACTAGTAAGTAGAATAATGAAATATATAACAAAAATCTTTATTGTATGTCTAACACAAAGGGGAATTTTCAGCCATAAGTAATTTTAAACTTACAGAAATAAAGAGCCTTTTTTAAAAAATAAAAAGCTTACACAAAGAAAGTTCAAATCAAAAAAGAAATTAAAAATATTCTGGAAGCTGTATATAGGGTGATTTGAAGAAAATAAAAAGAATAGTAGCTAGAAAATACTATAGTAAGTATACATGTGTGGTGATAAAAGTGAAAGTTACTCAGTCATGTTTGACTCTTTGTGACTCCATGGACTGTCCTTGGAATTCTCTAGGCCAGAATACTGCATTGGTAGCCTTTCCCTTCTCCAGGGGATCTTCCCAACCCAGGGATCGAACCCAGGTCTCCTGCATTGCAGGCAGATTCTTTACCAGCTAAGCCACAAGGGAAACCATAAGGAAAGCCCAAGAATACTTTAGTGGGTAGCTTATCCCTTCTCCAGGGGATCTTCGCAACCCAGGAATCAAAACGGGGTCTCCTGTGTTGCAGGTAGATTCTTTACCAACTGAGTTGTGAAGGAAGCCTGTGGTGATAAAACCCTGGACAAATGTAATAACTGTGAAAAAAGGAAAAAAATAGAAACAAATTGAGAACAAAGAGCACATCTAGGATTTAAATGGATAATAAAGGTAAAGAAACAAGAGTATTTAAGCATTCCAGAACTAGGAATCCACTGAACAATCCCGTTAAAAACATATAAGAAAGGGGCTCCCCAGTGGCTCAGCGGTAAAGAATCCACCTGCCAATGCAGGAGACATGGGTTTGATCCCTGGTCCAAGATGATCCCACATGCCACAGAGCAAGAAACCCCGTGTGCCACTACTGAGCTGCATTGTAGAGCCCGGAAATCAGAACTACTGAGCCCATGTGCTACAACCACTGAATCCCCTGCAGAGAGCCACGCTCTGCAACAAGAGAAGCCACCACAATAAGAAGCTGGCACACCACAAGGAAGAGTAGCCCCCGCTCATGCAACTAGAGAAAAGCCCATCTGGCAATGAAGATTCAGCACAGCCAAAAATCAATAAATAAAAATTATTTTAAAAATATAAGAAAAATATGAAGACAGACATTATTTCTTTGAAAAGAATGATCCTTTTCTTACTCTTCTCTTGATCTTGTTGATGCTTCATATACACGTTTACACTCTAACTTACATGTCTATCTTTAAAAACAAAAATAAAAGCAGCCCTTAAGCATACAACTATTCAAGATGAATCAATGTATCTTTGCTGATGCCTCCCACCCCACTGAGTTCAGTTCAGTTCAGTTCAGTCGCTCAGTCACGTCTGACTCTTTGCGACCATGAATCGCAGCACACCAGGCCTCCCTGTCCATCACCAACTCCCGGAGTTCACTCAGACTCACGTCCATCGAGTTAGTGATGCCATCCAGCCATCTCATCCTCTGTCGTCCCCTTCTCCTCCTGCCCCCAATCCCTCCCTGCATCACAGTCTTTTCCAATGAGTCAACTCTTTGCATGAGGTGGCCAAAGTACTGGAGTTTCAGCTTTAGCATCATTCCTTCCAAAGAAATCCCAGGGCTGATCTCCTTCAGAATGGACTGGTTGGATCTCCTTGCAGTCCAAGGGACTCTCAAGAGTCTTCTCCAACACCACAGTTCAAAAGCATCAATTCTTCGGTGCTCAGCCTTCTTCACAGTCCAACTCTCACATCCATACATGACCACAGGAAAAACCA
>SJXO01001461.1:35212-117223 GCA_006408615.1 Connochaetes taurinus
TGGAGTTTCAGCTTTAGCATCATTCCTTCCAAAGAAATCCCAGGGCTGATCTCCTTCAGAATGGACTGGTTGGATCTCCTTGCAGTCCAAGGGACTCTCAAGAGTCTTCTCCAACACCACAGTTCAAAAGCATCAATTCTTCGGTGCTCAGCCTTCTTCACAGTCCAACTCTCACATCCATACATGACCACAGGAAAAACCATAGCCTTGACTAGACAGAACTTAGTCGGCAAAGTAATGTCTCCACTTTTGAATATGCTCTCTAGGTTGGTCATAACTTTTCTTCCAAGGAGTAAGCATCTTTTAATTTCATGGCTGCCATCACCATCTGCAGTGATTTTGGAGCCCCCCCAAAATAAAGTCTGACACTGTTTCCACTCTTTCCCCATCTATTTGCCATGAAGTGATGGGACCGGATGCCATGATCTTCGTTTTCTGAATGTTGAGCTTTAAGCCAACTTTTTCACTCTCCTCTTTCACTTTCATCAAGAGGCTTTTTAGTTCCTCTTCACTTTCTGCCATAAGGGCCACCCCACTACCAATCTTCAATTCATCCTCCTACCAACCAGAGTGAGCCTTTGAACATACAAATTAGATAATATCATTTCCAATTGTAATCATTTAATATCTCCCATTACACCTTTGAGGAGGCACAAATTTCTTAATGCAGACTATTCAATTCTGCATATCCTGGCTTTCTTTTCTCATCTGGAGACAGTTTTATATACTTGCTATGCTTTTATCATAGTGGCCTTCCTTCAGTTTCTGAAGTATTTTCTACTTTAGGGCCTTTGCAAGTATTATTTTCTCTGCCCAAAATACTTCTCCATACCCCTTTTCTGGTTGTAACTCAAAAGACATATCCTCGATGAGATCTTCCATGACCCTCCTTCCTATCTAAATTAAGCTTCTCTGCTCTTGACTTTCTCATTGAATTCAGTGTTTTTCTGCCATAACGCTTACATCAAATTGTAATTACGTATATATTGATGTATGTTTCTCAAGAGGCAGGTCAGGTGGTCTGGTATTCCCATCTCTTTCAGAATTTTCCACAGTTTATTGTGATCCACACAGTCAAAGGCTTTGGCATACTCAATAAAGCAGAAATAGATGTTTTTCTGGAACTCTCTTGCTTTTTCCATGATCCAGTGGATGTTGGCAATTTGATCTCTGGTTCTTCTGCCTTTTCTAAAACCAGCTTGAACATCTGGAAGTTCACGGTTCATGTATTGCTGAAGCCTGGCTTGGAGAATTTTGAGCATTACTTTACTAGCATGTGAGATGAGTGCAATTGTGTGGTAGTTTGAGCATTCTTTGGCGTTGCCTTTCTTTGGGATTGGAATGAAAACTGCCCTTTTCCAGTCCTGTGGCCACTGCTGAGTTTCCCAAATTTGTTGGCATATTGAGTGCAGCACTTTCACAGCATCATCTTTCAGGATTTGAAATAGCTCAACTGGAATTCCATCACCTCCACTAGCTTTGTTTGTAGTGATGCTTCCTAAGGCCCACTTGACTTCACATTCCGGGATGTCTGGCTCTAGGTGAGTGATCACACCATCGTGTAGGAGAGCTTAAACAGAACACAAACTTGTCCAAAGAGAAAAAGTCAATATAAGTCAGCACCTGGATAAGAAGTCACCTAAGCAGCCATTGTCATAAAACTAACATATATCACATCCTTTCTCCTAAGGGTTCATTTATATTTACCTGTAAGTCATTTGTTCTCCTCTAAGTTCCCCTCTGTCTCTATATATCCCCTGTTAAGATGGCATATGAACTTCACATTCTAACCACATCCTTGAGTCACATTTCTTTATGAATTCCCATACAAATATATATAATTAAATCTGTGGGTTTTTTTTTTTCGATTGCCAATCAGATTGTTGTCAGCTTAATTTTCAGACCCCAAGTATTAGACTAAGAGGGTAGAGGAAAAGTTTTCCTTCCCTAACAATTTCAAATAACAAATAAATTGTATAAAAATTGATCAGTAGGATATAGATATGTGTATGTTGGCAGTGCTTGTGTAATATAATTAAGAATTTATCAGTTTCTAGACAGCAAAAATGCTATGTTCCCTGGAGTACCTAACAGCTATTATTAAACAATTCAGAGGCATATGCAAAATGGTACTATGATCAACACTATGTATAGTTGAAGATTGTTTTACAGTGAATATCTGTAAAAGCTGAACTTCTTGGTCTCAATCAACATTTTAAAAGCAGTAATAGATTTATCAAGAGCCTCACTTTAGGCTCAGTTTTATCAATAGTTTCATCAAGAGCCTTTTGATGAAAGTGATAGAGGAGAGTGAAAAAAATTGGCTTAAAACTCAGCATTCAAAAAACTAAGATCATGGTGTCCAGTCCCATCACTTCATGGCAAATAGATGGGGAAACAATGGAAACAGTGACAGACTTTATTTTCTTGGGCTCCAAAATCAGTGCAGATAGTGACTGCAGTCATGAAATTAAAAGATGCTTACTCCTTGAAAGAAAAGCTATGACCAATCTAGACAGTATATTAAAAAGCAAAGACATTACTTTGCCAACAAAGGTCAGGCTAGTCAAGGCTATGGTTTTTCCAGTAGTCACGAATGGATGTGAGAGTTGGACCATAAAGAAAGCTAAGCGCTGAAGAATTGATGCTTTTGAACTATGGTGTTGGAGAAGACACTTGAGAGTCCTTTGCATTGCAAGATCAAACCAGTCAATCCTAAAGGAAATCAGTCTTGAATATTCATTGGAAGGGCTGATGCTGAAGCTGAAACTCCAATACTTTGGCCACCTGATGTGAACATTGGAAAAGACCCTGATGCTGGGAAAGATTGAAGGCAGGAGGAAAAGGGGACAATAGAGGATGAGATGGTTGGATGGCATCACCAACTCAATGGACATTAGTTTGAGTACATTCCAGGAGTTGGTGATGGACAGGGAGGCCTGGGGTGCTGCAGTCCATGGGGTCACAAAGAGTCAGACACAACTGAGTGACTGAACTGAACTGACTGAATAGTTTTACGTCAATGATAATTATTTTAGTTGTTTCTTCTAGTATTTACCTTCTGATAGATTTGTATTGCTATTTTTTACTTATCAATTTTAAATGGTATCTGTATGTTTATTATTATGGTAGTTGATATTTTAGATCTCTTGCACCAACACCACCCATTTCCCCATTCTCATCCTCAAAACAGAGTCATTGATACAGTTGATAAACCAATAGTTAGATATTGCATTGAAGAGGGTCAATGTGCCAACCCTAAATGTGCCATTCTGCTGTATTGCCTATTTTGAGTTAAAGGCACTTGAAAAACAGTGACTGCACAAAGGACATTCTGATCTTTCTTCTTTTTCTTAAAAGTAGGAGGTCAAATTCCCATAGGAAAGATGTCCTTTCTCTACCAGAAGGAAAGAAACATTCTTTATCAAGGAAATGCTGAAATAAATCTGTACAAACTTTGTTTAACCCTCACCTTCCTAGTCATTTCTCTACTCATTTAACTATCCCAATGCATCCCCCCTTTGCCTAGTCACATTTTCACGATTTTACTACTTGCCAAATCAATACATAAGCATTCAACTCTGCTTCTTTGGCTCCTCACTTTTCTTGTGAAGACTCCCATGTACCTGTAAAAAACATATAATTAAAACTTGTATGTTTTCTGCTGGTGATCTGCCTTCTGTCCGTTTAATTCATAGGCCCAGCCAGAAACTCTAACAACTCTAACAGAGGAGAAATTATTCCTCCCCTACAACATTATTATGATTCTATCATTCACAGATGAGCTATTTACTTTTTCATATGTTTTTTTTTTGTTTTTTTGTATAGTTGTTAGTGACCCCAAAATAAATTTAATATGAAGCACTGTATTGTAGGGCTTTCCATGTGGTGCTAGTGGTAAACAACCTGCCTGTCAATGCACGAGATATGAGACTCAGGTTCAATCCCTGGATGGAGAAGATCTCCTGGAAGAAGACACAGCAACCCACTCCAGTATTCTTGCCTGGAGAATCTCATGGACAGAGGAGCCTGTCAGGCTACAGTCCATAGGGTCACACAAAGTCAGACACAACTGAAGCGACTTAGCACACATGCACTGTGTCCTAAAGTTAATATGTCATCATTAGATGGTCTAGTGACTGCCCATCTGCCAGCACTGAAATTACTTGTGAGCTCATCTCAGGAAACCAATTTTACCCTAAAATAGAGTAATACTTGTGTTATCCTCACAAAATTCTTGGAAGAAGCAAAATAAAGTAACAGAAAGATGAGGTAATGAATGTGAAAGGTCTTTGTAAACTGTTGACCTGAAACAGACTGCCAGATATTTTTCCAGCAAAGATGGGTTTATTTGGGATCAGCAGAAAATTGCAATTCCAATGGTTTGCAACCAGGGCCAGCCATGTGCAAATCCTTAAGTAGCATAGGGAGGAGAATGCTTTTACAGAGAGAAACTGGAAGTTGGGAAGGCCACAGTAAACAAAGATTCTATGACTTTTCATTGGCTGAATCCATGTAAGGAAAGAAGTCCTTCTTCCTATTGACCTCTGCTGTCTCTCAGAGCGTGAGAACTCTCCATTCTGATCTCTCAACTTCATTTAAGTGAGGCTTCTGTTTAATTTTTTACAAAACATTAAGTGTGAAAGTGAAAGTGAAGTTGTGTCCGACTCTTTGCCACCCCATGGACTGTAGCCTACCAGGCTCCTCTGTCCATGGGATTTCCCAGGCAATAGTACTGGAGTGACACGACTGAGCGACTTCACTTTCACTTTTCACTTTTCACTTTCATGCATTGGAGAAGGAAATGGCAACCCACTCCAGTGTTCTTGCCTGGAGAATCCCATGGACGGGGGAGCCTGGTGGGCTGCCGTCTATGGGGTCGCACAGAGTCAGACACAACTGAAGTGACTTAGCAGCAGCAGCAGTACTGGAGTGGATGGCCATTTTCTTCTCCAACATTAAGTGTAAGGGAAATAAAAAGCAAAATAATCAGACCAGGGGATTTTCACTATTCTTGACCGTGAATACAGAGTTCTAGTCTTCATTTCTCTCTGAATTGACTGTGAGAAAAGCTTTTCATATCTAGGGTGGCTGTTTTCTAACTGGTAAGGCAGGTAGACCTACCAAAGACTATGAATTACTGATATATGTCTACACTACTGACACTACTTGGATATATGCTGCTAAGTCGCTTCAGTCGTGTCCGACTCTGTGCGATCCCATAGACGGCAGCCCACCAGGCTCCGCCATCCCTGGGATTCTCCAGGCAAGAACACTGGAGTGGGTTGCCATTTCCTTCTCCAATGCATGAAAGATATATATAACAATCTGCAAACTAAGTTTGTATTACTAGACAATCTTTAACTACCTACCAGCTCTGAGTATTATTTTGCTTCTAAATGAGACATTAATTACACTCAAGCTATCACTGTCCCCACAGCACAGACACAGCAAAGTAGAAATATCTAGATAGGAGACTGCTAGAGCAACTGTTTCCTGAAGACACAGGAGACTGTAAGATGGGAAGGCACGCAATATGTGGTAGATCCCGTAACGAAATCAAAAGTGTAAAAACAATTAGAAATTAACATGATTAATTAAATGGCTGTTGAGAACACTTTGTTCACTGTAAGACGGTTATGTACACCGGGAAGGCTTGGCACACACAACGAACCTTCCCCGCGGGCACGTGGCTTTTGCGAAGTCTGTTCTCAGAAACCTTCAGACTCTCGGGTTTCCCAGCGAGCCTTGCGCTGCTCTTGGCGGGAAAGGTGACCTGAATCTGGGGTCAAAATCTACTGTCTCGCCTGCGCAGGCAACCGTTGAAGGAAGGCGCATGCGCGGCAGACGGAGCGCGTGCCGTTTCTTTCCGGTCTCCTGGTTGCTGTCGGCAGGACTCTCAGAGGATACGTAATACATATTTGTTTCGTTTTTGTTTTCATTCTTTTCGTCTTTTGCTTTATAATGTCTTCTCCGTTACCTCCCATCTACTTTTAAATTTCTTAAGATCTTAGTGGTGAAACATTCAGGCGAGGGAGAAAATGTATACCTGCTTATTTTTCACAGAGGTTCTTGAGATTAGGTGAACTCTGGCATCCCGTCCAGGCCTGATAGGAAAAATGTAAATGGTCACGGTAAATAGACTCTTCCGTGAATTCTTCTAGATGAATTGTCTGGTTAAGAAAAATGAAATTGGGACCAAAAAAAAAAAACACCTCAAAACTTATATCAAAGAAATGAGAAATCTGAATCAGTCGAAAAAATCTAAAATATGTTTTACTGCTGTTTTATGGTTGTTCCGCTGCTGCTGCTGCTGCTGCTAAGTCGCTTCAGTCGTGTCCGACTCTGTGCGACCCCATAGACGGCAGCCCACCAGGCTCCCCCGTCCCTGGGATTCTCCAGGCAAGAACACTGGAGTGGGTTGCCATTTCCTTCTCCAATGCATGAAAGTGAAAAGTGAAAGGGAAGTCGCTCAGTCGTGTCCGACTCTTCGCGACCCCATGGACTGCAGCCGACCAGGCTCCTCCGTTCATGGGATTTTCCAGGCAGGAGTACTGGAGTAGGGTGCCATTGTTCCACAGAGTAGGACAATATGTTATATCCAGAGCCATATCAAGTTCAGGGGAGGGAAGTTACGTGATTTGGTCATTTTGAAACTACCAATTTAAAATAAAAATTAAAAGATTATTTTAAAGGATTTGGCAGAGGCAGTTTTTCATTACCTACCTGTGCCGTGTTATCAGTTTGAATACTGCGAAGTGAAGAAAATAGTAGACTGTGCTTTAAAAAAAAAAACACAACACTCTTTTAAAGCGCTTTCTTAATAATCCCTTAAAAAAAAAAAAAGACTTTTAAAGAGCTTTCTTAATAACCCATTTTTGTGTCAGGCTTGCTAGTCAAGTGGCTTGAAATTAACAGTTTACTTAATTTTATAGCAAAATGAACCTCTGTTTTCAAAGATTCTAAGTAAAAAAAAAAAAAAAAGTCCCATTATTTATTCCCATAAAACTCTTTTGACTTTACATGTAGTGAACCAGATTAGAGATAAAAATAAGATCTGAAGTTAAAGCTCGTATTTCTGTCACAAGGTTGGATTAAAGAAAATATCAGAAGATGGCCACTGCACAATTACAGAGAACTTCCATGGTATGATTTCTTGTATTTTAATATATTTTAATTTAGCTAATTTTATTGTTTCCTGAATTATCAAGTATTTTTATGTTTGAAAAAGTTGAACCTTTGAGAGTTAATGATGCCAGTAAACTCCATGTTGTAAGAAATACAGATATTTGCTAAACTAATTTGAATTAATGGAGAATTTTATTGGATGCTTGATGCATTGAATTAAATTGCCGCTTCAAATTCAGCTTGCATTAGGTATCAATGAATGCTATTACATTGCCTTGATGAAATTATCACTAATATTAGTCCTCTCCTAGAACATGAATTTTTATGCCCCACAGATATAAAATTGTCTTCTCTTCACATATCTTGCATTACAGTTACCAGTCTGTGTTAAACCCAGTCAGTGACTAAAGAGAAAAAAAGGAAAAAATTAGATAGAAAAATCAGTGCTATCTATCCATGTGTTATGCAGTTAACCTACAAGGGGATTTCTAATGATATTTAAGCAGTTTTTGCCTGTTACCTTTAGACTGCCACCCTGGAAACACCCTCACAGTGTAGAAGCCATCCTGATTTTCTGGGGGTTTTAACCACCATGGTTAAGAATTTTGGAGAAGTACCATGTTTATGCAAAAATATTAGATCTACTTTAAGTTCAAGAAGACTGTATTTTTATTTTTTAATATAAATTTATTTTAATTGGAGGTTAATTACTTTACAATATTGCATTGATTTTGCCATGTATCAACATGAATCCGCCACAGGTATACACGTGTTCCCCATCCTGAACCCCCCTCCCTCCTCTCTCCAAGATTGTGTTTTTAGTAAAGCTAAATAAAATGTTTTTACTTTCCTTTGAATTTTAGAGTACACTGATATTTCCTAATAAGATATCAACTGAGCAGCAGTCTTTAGTGTTAGTGAAGAGGCTCCTAGCAGTTTCAGTATCCTGCATCACATATTTGAGAGGAATATTTCCGGAATGTGCTTATGGAACAAGATATCTAGATGGTAACGTAATGTTTATTTAAAAACTTTTTTTAAACATGTTATTTTTTAGTTTGGCTTGCTCTAAAATGGTAGTTTTTTACTTAAAGGGTTTGTTTTTATAATAGCAGCTGTATGGAGGTATGATTTGCATATCTAACAATTCACTGATTTAAAGTGCAAAATTCATTGATTCTGGGTATATTCACCACTGCTGCTGCTGCTGCTAAGTCGCGTCAGCCGTGTCCGATTCTGTGTGACCCCATAGACGGCAGCCCACCAGGCTCCCCCGTCCCCAGGATTCTCCAGGCAAGAACACTGGAGTGGGTTGCCGTTTCCTTCTCCAGTGCATGAATGTGAAAAGTGAAAGTGAAGTCACTCTGTGTGTCCAACCCTCAGGGACTCCATGGACTGCAGCCTTCCAGGCTCCTCTGTCTATGGGATTTTCCAGGCAAGAGTACTGGAGTGGGGTGCCATTGCCTTCTCCGTTGCCTATTCTAGACATATAAGTAAATGAAATAATGTAATATGTGGTCCTTTGTAATTGGCTTCTTTCACTTGACATAATGTTTTAAAGTTTCATTCATTTTGTAGCTTGGATTACTGCCTTTTTTTTTGCCAAATAATATTCCATTATATGAATATACCACATTTTATTTACCTACTACCAGTTGAAGAATATTTGGGTTGTTTCCACTTTTGGCTTTTCAAATAATGCCACAATTATATACAAATTTTTGTGTGGACATATAAGTGATTTTTCAAAGTATATTCAATACCTTTGAAAGCACTTAATCATAAAATTTTCCCTCAATCTCTAAAGTATAATATCACCTGACGTTACTCTTATAATGATGAAATAAATAGGTGAAAACATCCTATTATGTAGTCTCCTACAGTGGTAGTGTATGTTCTTGTGTTATTTTAAAGAAGTAAAAGTAATACAGCCATTTTATACTATAATAATGATTTACCATCCATCACATAATGTGTACCTTATATTGTTCACCAACTTTGTTGGCAGTATGTTAAGCACCATGTTATGTGTGATATCTTGTTAGTTCATATTACAGGCCTATGAGTTAGATACTATTCCTGTTTTTGACATATGAAACCTGAGACTGACTGATCTTAATCCTTTCCACTGTATTACTAATTGCTTCCTTGCAGGGCTCTGTCTGATAGCCTTTTAACTTCTTGGCCTTTTGCAAGTGTTTAATTGGGATAAGGGGCCAGAGCAAATTTTCTAAGACTCTTAGATGACAATTGCATGAAAACATTATATCTAAGTGTTCTATATCTTTTAAAATGGAAAATTTTTTCTCTCCACCAACATTCATCCTAAGCAATTATGATGCTATTTTATAAGGATAAAAAGATGATTTGTTTCCATGCAACTTTTCTTTCTTTAATTTTATTAACATCAATCATCTGGAAGTTCATTGCTATTAATAATAAACCTGTAATACACAACTGAAGAAAATAATCTTCATGTAAGTTTTTTGATGGTTACTAATCTTAAGTATCTCTGTATCCTATTTTTGTATTTAGATCTTTGTGTCAAAATTCTGAGAGAAGATAAAAATTGTCCGGGATCTACACAGTTAGTGAAGTGGTAAGTAAAATAAATAACAAAATAAAATTAATTTCCTTAAATATTTTTTTGGTACCTTGTATACATTTAAGAGTTTAACCCAGTTTTAGTGATTTCCCCCTTTAACACTGGATACCACTTCTGCAGATCTTTGGATTTTTGCATTAAATTTTTCTTTATTTCATGCTCCATGTGAGCAGGCTTAATTTTCCTAGTTTTGTTCCTCTGTCTTCCTTTTTTTCATCCCCTATTGACATTTTATATTTCTACCACATTGTTTTGTTTTATTGTTTAAGCTAGTAAATAAGGGAGCTTCATTATTAATAATAATTGTGTATTAGTAATGAGATAATGAGACATTAAAAGAACTATTTTCTGGAAGTGAATTCAGTCTAAAAATGAATCCTTATTTATTTTTTAGGATGTTAGGATGCTATGATGCTTTACACAAAAAATATGTAAGTCAATACCTCTTTATTCTTTTTTCATAGTTTATATTCTACAAATGTAAAACAGTTACCATATAGTAAAAGATTAATTTAAACTAACTTGGGTATAGGCCAGCCCAAAGCTAAAAGTTTGAATATTTTAAAGATTCATATTCAACTCACTTAAAGCTAACAGAATTATTACTTAACAAATTTTGACAAGCCAGTTTTGATTATTAGCACTCATTTGCCATACCCTTCTCCAGGAGATCTTTCCCATCCAGGGACTGAACTTGTATCTCTCATGTCACCTGTACTGGCAAATGGGTTCTTTACCACTAGCACCACCTGGGAAGCCCCATTTGCATTAATAACATATATTAACTTATAAAAACTTAATGAATTAAAACATCCTTTGAAATAGTTCTTTCCTTAGTTTCACATGCCTTATAAATCATATTTATAATAATGTAATAAATTATTCTTCATGAGAATTTAAAAATAAACTTACATGTAGTCTAGGTTAAACTGTGACAAGGTTTTATGTATACTTACTGATCTTACATTTATATCAACAAAGCAAATCTAACTCTAAAAAATTATAAAAAAGATAAAATTTTATCCATGGTCACCAGCCTTCTTCATTAAGACATTATGTTTTTAATATTCATTAAATGAGTGCCTTTTCTGTGCTAGGCACATATATTCTGGGTAGGAGCTGGTAAGTTAAAATGGTCAACAAGACAAAGAGGGCCTCTTCTATAATGGGAAAACAGCCAATAAAACAAGGAGATTAGATAACATCCAATTGTGTTAAATGCCATTAACATTTTAAGAAAAAGAATGTTGCAAATGGAGAGATGGTGTAACTTTAGATTGGGTAGGTAGTCTGAAGAGCTTCTCTGAGGAGGTGATACTTAAGCTGAGACTTGAATTAGAAGAAACCAGTTAGGCATTGATATTGGGAGAATATTCCTGTCAGAGCAGCAAATGCAAAGAGTTGGAGGGGAATTTGGCCAGTTCAAGGAATAAAAAGAAGGCCAGAATGATTGGAGTGTGATGAACAGAGCAAGAGAGTGGCAGGAGATGAACCTGTGGAGATAGACAGGGCCAGAACATTCAGGGCTGAGTAGGTAGAGCTTGGACTTTATTTTAGGTACAATAAAAGCCATTTGAAAGATTTGAGTAGAAATGTATCATCATTAGATTTATATTTTAAATTAAAAGAAAAATCATTTTGCTATTTAGAGAATATGCCATCAAAGGAGAAAAAGATTGTAATTAAGGTCAATAGCACTTAATCCATTACTGAAATACTGATGAAAAATAACGGTGTCTTAGACCAGGATGGAGCTTCCCTGGTGGCTCAGTGGTAAGGAATCCTCCCGCAATGCAGGAGACCCAGGTTTGATCCTTGGGTCGGAAAGATCCCCTGGAGGAGGGCGTGGCAACCCACTCTGGTATTCTTGTCTGGAGAATCTCATGGACAGAGGAGCCAGGCAGGCTACAGTCCATGGGGTGCCCAGAGTCAGACACGGCTGAAGCAACTGAGCACACACACATATAGACCAGGATGACAAAGGAAAAAAATGAAAAGATTCTGGATGTATCTGATAGAACTGATTGGATTTGTTGGTAGATTGGTTCTGGAGTATAAGGAAAAGATCCAAATTAAGGGTGACTCGGATTTTGGCAGATTACTAGAGTGAATGATTTCCTGTGATTCTCTATTCTGTTAGGCCCCAAAGTCTCTTCCCTTTACTCAGTGAGCAGGGCCCTGAACTGTTTTTCTCAAAACCAGTTCTCATATTGGGTAAGATTTAATGAGTTATATCACAATATGTATTTTCCTTTTAACTGGCAGTAATGCCTCATTTGCTTAAGTCAGTGATAGAAATTTCGACCTTCAATAAGATAACTAGAAATAAATATTTGAGGGAATAGGGAAGGATATCTGAGATACTGCTTTACCTGCAACAAATGAAGTTTGTTTTTTGTGAGATTATTTTTATTAGGAATAAATGTTGAAATAGGACAAATAATTCTTATGATCCATCATGCAAAAATATAGAATAAAAATAAGATTTTTGTTCTTTGTTGTATTTCAGCTGAGGATGGTTGTTCTAGCTGTAAGTATTTTTAAATTGTATGTTCCTTATAAAAGACTGTTAAATTCAGCGTTGCTTAATTAAATAATGCTGAAACCATCTATTTATTATATCATTTGATACAAACCACTGATCTGTTCATTAGAAAAAAGTAATATTTGTTGTGGGGGGGATGGATTGTTCTGTATTTTGCTTTACTGAATTCATTTAATATTTTAATCAAAATATCCAGTTTAGTTCTCCTTACATGTAACTTATGTAACTCAGTTGTAAATTATTTTTAAATAGGTATACACCAATCCAGAAGACCCTCAGGTATGTTTAAGTTAGTAAAGAAACATAATGCCTCTAATATCTATAAGTAACATAAAAGTATAATAGTTTCTAATGCTTTAATTGTACTTTTGTCAATGCACTTTCACATATATTTTCACATTTGAACTTCATAAAGACTTCTAAGTTAAGACAAGGCGTGTATTGTTACCCTTAAACGGATTAACACCCTTAACTACAAGGGAGATTTGTGTGACTGATTCAAGGCCACAAAGATACAAACCATTAAAAATAACCTAAATCTCCTGACTTCTGATCTTTTACAGTGTTCTTATTTTTAACGGTATTCTTTCTATAGAATTATAAAAGGAGTTGAGTTTTAGAAAAATAAGATACTAATTCTTGATCTTTGACTGTAAACCCTAATCCAATCACATCTCCCTGTTCATCTGACAATTAAAGAAAGGGTTATAAGAAGTGAAAAGGAAAACCAGAGAAACAAAAGGGTATACTTCCCTGCTGATCTAGGGGTTAGGAATCCACCTGCCAATGCAAGGGACACAGGTTTGATCCCTGGGTTAGGAGGATCCTATATGCCCTGGAGCTACTAGGCCAGTGCTACACAACTTCTGAGTCCATGCACCTGGAGCCTTTTCTAAATTCTTTTCTGCCTTTTCTAAATCCAGCTTGTACATCTGGAAGTTCTCAGTACATGTACTGTTGAAGCCTAGCTTGAAGGATTTTGAACATTACTTGCTAGCGTGTAAAATAAGTGCAACTGTATAGAAGTTTGAACATTCTTTGGCATTGCTGTTCTTTGGAATTGGAATGAAAACTGATCTTTTCCAGGCCTGTGGCTACTGCTGAGTTTTCCAAATTTGCTGGCATATTGAGTGCAGTACTTTAGGAGCAGCATCTTTTATGATTTGAAATACCTCAGCTGGAATTTCATCACCTCCATTAGCTTTGTTTATAGTAATGCTTGTGCTTACCATATAGTAAGGATTTAAGTCCTGTGCTTAACCATTCTGTTAGTGGAAAAGATGTGCTACCTCCCTTACCTGCCTATTAAGGAGTTCCTTCCCTCTGGTATGTAAAACGTAAATTGCAGTGAGTGGGGAATAAGTATCTTACCGGCACTGAAGTCCCAAATCCCAGGCCCTGGAATTGACTATTTAGGATTGGAAAGTTTCAATGGATGAATATGGATTATCATGCAGAAAGAATTATTAAATGGTGAGACATAAAAAAATCTATATATAGCTACTTAGCTACCAGTGCAGTTCAGTTCAGTCACTCAGTCGTGTCTGACTCCTTGGGACCCCATGAACTGCAGCACGCCAGGCCTCCCTGTCCATCACCAGCTCCCAGAGTCCACCCAAACCCATGTCCATTGAGTCGGTGATGCCATCCAGCCATCTTATCCTCTGTCGTCCCCTTCTCCTCCTGCCTTCAATCTTTCCCAGCATCAGGGTCTTTTCAAATGAGTCAGCTCTTCACATCAGGTGGCCAAAGTATTGGAGTTTCAGCTTCAACATCAGTCCTTCCAATGAACACCCAGGACTGATCTCCTTTAGGATGGACTGGTTGGATCTCCTTGCAGTCCAAGGGACTCTCAAGAGTCTTCTCTAACACCACAGTTCAAAAGCATCAATTCTTCGGTGCTCAGTTTTCTTTATAATCCAACTCTCATATCCATACATGACCACTGGAAAAACCATAGCCTTGACAAGCCACCAGTATTATATATCAGATTTGTAACTATGATATTTTATATTTTAGACAATTTCAGAATGTTACCAATTTAAATTCAAGTACACCAGTAATGGACCAATCATGGACTTCACAAGGTAATTATTATTCTATAGTTTTCTCTTCATATTGCAGATTACCACTTATTCATAATAATACTGTATAGCTAAACTTTAGAAATAATTCTGAAATTCTCGAACATCCCTAATGTACTATCAAAGATACAAAATATCTTTGGAGTGGCTGCAAGCCAGAATTCTACAGATAATTGTATATATTTTGATAATTGTATATAATTTAATTGTGAAACAGAGCCAAAGAGTAGGAAATCTATTGTATGCTTACGTGATTAGAAATACAATAAAATTCATCATTTGTTTCCTTTAAAAACGTCTTACATAAAATGTGTATTAACATATGTAAATTAGTTTAGAATTAATAACAATGATATTAAATTTTTTATAATAGTGGTATTAAACACAGGAAATTGTAACTGTTAACAACTTGATACATTAATAAGAATAAGAATCTTAAGTAGTAAAACATGAAGTTACATTATTAGAAGCCATGGATGTCATAAAAGAAACTGTGTGATTCTCTTCTAGTAAAAACCAAAGCAGTGAACTTAATACGTCATCTGCTGACACCAAGAAAGCAAGTATTCTTCTCATTCGCAAGATTTATATTCTAATGCAAAATCTGGGACCTTTACCTAATGATGTTTGTTTGACCATGAAACTTTTTTACTACGATGAAGGTACTTTTTCCAGATCATCCTGTTTTAGTTGGTAGCTGTATATTTTCTTATTAATGAAACAGTTTGTTTCCATCCCAAATAATTTTAGGCACCTAAATTTTTATATATATAATATTTTAATTATAAAATTTATATTTCATGTTGGTATTTGAAAAAAACGTACACTTCTCCAGTGATAAGAACATGTCCATTTGAAGCTCAGCCTCATTCATAACTAAAGAAATGAAGCAATGATTTACCAGATCATACAACTTATAAAATCATTATTGGCAGGGATGTGGGGGGAAGCAAGCACTTTTGTATACTCTTGATGGAATGTAACCGTTAATGTGCCATATAACATTTTAAGAGGACTCTTTGGCAATATAAAAATTTTAAATTCTCTTTAATCCTGAAATTCTATAGCTAGAAAAGTATCTTGGGAATATACATAGACAGATATGCAAGGTTATATGTTTATGCATTATTGCATTTGTTAAATGGAAACAAACTGGAAATTTAACCTTGAATGTTCTTTATTGGAGGATTGAGTAAGTAAATTATAGTGCATCTATACAATAGAATGCTTTGCAAGCTATTTAAAAGAATGTGCTGATAAATTATTATCCAAAAAATATTAAAGAAGATTTAAAAGTGATGTTAAAAGCAGCTAGGTACAGAAGACTATGACTTCATTTGTGTTTTTTAAGAAAAAAAAATATACATATATAACATGCATAGTATCTTCTAGAGGAACACAAAGCATCAACAATAATAACTAACATTTAGTGAATACTTCCTCTGTGTCAGTTGTGGTCTGATCATTTTATAGACTTCAATACCACAGTGACCCTATGAGGTTGGTACTAGTATTTTCCCCTCTTGACAGATGAGGAAACTGAATCAAGAGTGACAAATAGTTTCCTCAAGTCACATAGCTAGTCAAGTGTAAGGAAAAAAGCTTACCTTTAGGGAATAAAATAGGAACTTGGAGATAGTAGGAGACTGCATTTTACTTATTATTGTATGTCCTTCTATACTATTTAAAACTTCTTTAATATGCAGTATATTCTATAATAATAAAAATTAATATATTTTCTTCAATTTCATGAACAACATAGTTTATACTTACTTTTCTGCAGTTACACCCCCAGATTACCAGCCTCCTGGTTTTAAGGATGGTGATTGTGAAGGAGTGATATTTGAAGGGGAGCCTATGTACTTAAATGTGGGAGAAGTCCCAACACCTTTTCACACATTCAAAGTAAAAGTGACCACTGAGAGGGAACGAATGGAAAATATTGGTTCAGGTATATTATCACCAAAACAATTAAAAACACCACTTCAAAAAATTCTTACGGACAAAGATGATTTAGAAGATGACCAGGAGCATTACATAAGTGTAAGTATACTTAGAGAGTTACAAAGTACAGTAGTAATGAAGGTTTTATTGAATTCTGAGTACTTCAGTAGCTATAAATACTTATTATCACCATAAACTCAAGTTTGAAAGGTACCATAAAGAAGGTTTAGGCTTGAGGTTTTAAAACTTTTCACGTGAGTGTGAAGAATATTATTCTCAGAAATTTAAAAGCACAAATATTGTGAATGAAGTAGGGAATGGTCCTAGAGGCCCAGCCATTCACCATCTCACCTACCCTCATGGTGGACTCTTAAGAAAACCCCTTTGTCTGGAGCATAATTGAAAACCATGGAATCCCCTGGTGGTCCTGTGGTTAGGACTTGGCACTTTCACTATCTGGGTCTGGGTTCAAAAAAAGAAAAGGAAACCACTGAATAACTCCAGTCACTCAGACTAATGCTGGAATCTTTTCTTCAACACCCTTATTAAGTGCTCATGTAAGCCTGTGGTTGAATTTCTTCAGGGCCTGAAAATCAGTGTCCTTAAGGCACTTGGAAGTTCCTGGAAGTCAGGAAAAGTGTCTTATTCAGCTTTGTATTTCTTCTGTACCTAGCATTTAGAGTTACAGAATGTATTCTCAATACTGGTTGAATGGATGGATGAATTGAACTATTTAAAAAAGATTTTTTTTAAATTACAGCCTCATTCCCAGAAAATCTTTCATCATTATTGTTTGTTCTTTAATCTCACCTTTGTGGTTTTCTCTTATTTTATTCTAAATTATGATCACAGTTCTTATGATAGGGACTAACTATTCTGTTTTAGGCTCTGTAGCCAAATCCTTACAAATAGAAAACTCAATTTTCAACCAGTTCAGTCAAGAAGGAATCGTCTTCCTAAAACCTAAATGCCAGTCTTGCTTTATAAACAAAAATCGCTGGGATTTATGAAGCATTCTTTAAAATATTTAAAGCTCTTTGACATATGTCACAAGGGGAATAATAAAGTAGACTTACTTTATATGTCTTTTTATATCATACCATAACTGTGCTTATCCTTTCCCAACTCCCTGAAGAGGGTTCAGAGTTTATACTAGTATCTATACAAAAATTTCAGAGCTACGGAAGTTGTAGCTTATTGTGTTACCATGTCTAATTCAATGCTCTCAAACAATAGTAAGATCTGGGGTTCTTAGAATCATCATACATTTTTCAGAAAGTTGTGTATTTTTACTATCTACCTTAAAGCAATCTTGCAAAGTAAAGTAGAATTTTATACTTTGGATAAATAAGCTGCCTTATAAGAAGTATAAGACCACTTTATTTGTAAAAAGTGTGAGGTCATTGTAGTGTTATGTTATATTTAACCTTCATGTAAAACAAGCTCGTTAATAAATACTACCCAGTTGCTTTAATTTCTTTTTGGAATGTGTCCATTTTTTTCCTTCATGTCATTATGTAGGATGAGTTTGACACTGAAACTAAAATGGAAGAGCAGGAAAAAAACCCTGGCTGTTCTGTACATAGAGGTGAGAAGTTAATGAAAATGTAAATTAATTCACTTCCAATTCAATTTTATACCATTTTAACTCTTTTATTTGTTTATTTTTTTAACAGAAGCAGGTTTCCTTTGTGAGGAAGATGAAGTGAAATCTAAAGGAAGTCCAGATTTTTCAGTTTCTCATTCCCAGGTATAAACTTCATAGTTCTATCTCATTTTTAACTTGAATATTTTCAAAAGACAGATTCTTATATGCTTATCTGATTATTTCTCAGATTTTCTTATATTCTAGGTATTTTAGATGAAAATTAGTTATTAAGAATGCTTACTAACAAAATTTGGAAATTATATGTTGAAAAGTTTTGAGTGCATTATTGTTTGATTTGTTTAGTAATAAACCTAAATACTGTTCAAAGAATCTCAGAATTTCAGAGGTAAATAGTATCTTAAGCAATTATTAATTTAAATCAACCACCTTTGTATTTGCAAATGGAGTGTATAATACATTTTTGTTGCCTTGGAGCAGAACATGTTTAATTTTGTTTTCTATATATAGTAAAATCCTGAAATAACATTTAGAAAAAATCAACCTGAAAATAATGGGGCTGATAATTGCCTACCTTCTTCTGCACAGCCCTTCTCCAGTGGGTGTGGGCTGAAGTTCTTATCTTCTGAGTGATATCTAGTGATAATTTCAATCTTTCTCAATTCAATGAATGGTCAATGTACAGTGTACAGAGTCAGTTTCAGTATCTTTACCTTTGTACTTTTTATGACAGTAAGAATCAACACAAAATTATTGACTTTAATTAACTGAAAATAGCAAGACCCTAAATTTTATGTGATTGAGTTTTTGACCTCCATTATTATGAAAAGCTTCTCTTGTATTGTTTTAGTGGTTTCATGTAATTATTTTCTTTTCTAGGTTGAACAGTTAGTCAGTAAAACATCTGAGCTTGATGTGTCTGAAAGCAAAACAAGAAGTGGAAAAATTTTTCAGAATAAAATGGTAAAGGCATCTCTTTAGATTTGATTTCATTCTAACCTTGTAATTTTCCCCGTAGTTGAGTTTATTTTGCTTTGAATACTTCATTTATTGGGCCAACATTTAATAAGCACATACTATTAATATGTGTGACTTTACTAGGTACTGGAAATATAATATGCTCTTAGCTTAAAGTTTAGTAATTTGAGGTAAACAAGCAGTGATATAGCACTATGATAGCAGTCAGAATAGGCTACAGAGACACAAAGGAAAGAATGGTTAATTTCACTGAAGGTGCAGTGGAGAGGGAAATGCAGAGGAGCTTTGAGAAGTGACACTGTCCTCCAGACTTCCTCAGGATAGTGACACTACCCTCCTCTATTCCCAGACTCCCAAGAAATTCCCAGGAATGCTAAAGTGTTCCCATGTTCTATCTTGTGAGTGGGTTATCTTATTAATAAGACATTAAAAATAATTATACATTAAAGTATATATACATACATATCTTACATAAAGGGAATCTAATATTTTAAGGAAAAAACACCACTACTTTATTTTAGTTTTTTATCTGAGTTGTACTAAACTGAGATTTGGGCTTCCCAGGTGACACTAGTAGTAAAGAACCCATTTGCCAATGCAGGAGACGTAAGAGAACACAAGTTCCATCCCTGGGTCGGGAAGGTCCCCTGGAGTGGGAAGTGGCAACCCACTCCAGTATTCTTGCCTGGAGGATCCCATGAACAGGGGAGCCTGGTGGACTGCGGTCCATAGAGTCACAGAGTAGGACACAACTGAGGCAACTTAGCACGTATACAAATAGAGGTTTATATTTTATTTTAGGTCTTTTTAAGTTACTCTCTAAGGATCAAAGGTGAATAAAAAGCATTCTATAAAATATATGAGCTATTATATCAGGGAATTCCCTGGCAGGCCGGTGGTTATTACTCCATGCTACACAAGTTCATTCCCTGGTCAGGTAGCTAAGATCCCACATGCTGTACAGCTCAGCAAAAAAAAGATATCCAAAGGTAGGAAACAAATGGCACACTCCAACAGTGGTATGCTGGAGGATTTCTTTCCCCCTGTTCATTCAGTGACATTGTGTTTTTCCTACCTACCTTGAAACTGGACATAATGAAAGTATTCACAGCATTGTTGTTCAGTTGCACAGTCATGTCTGACTCTTTGCAACCCCATGGATTGTGGCATGCCAAGGCTTCCTGTCCTTCACCATCTCCCAGAGTTTGCTAAACTCATGTCCATTGAGTCGTTGATGCCATCCAACCATCTCATCCTCTGTCATTGCCTTCTCCTCATGCCTTCAGTCTTTCCCAGCATTAGTATCTTTTCCAACGAGTTGGCTCTTCATTTCAGGTGGCCAATGTATTGGAGCTTCAGCTTCAGCATCAGTCCTTCCAATGAATATTCAGGGTTGATTTCCTTTAGGATTGAGTAGTTTGATCTCCTTGCTGTCCAAGGAACTCTCAAGAATCTTCCCTAGCACCACAGTTTGAAAGCATCAAGTCTTCAGTGCTCAGCCTTCTTTATGGTCCAACTCTCAACATCCATACATGACTACTGGAAAAACCATAGCTTTAACTAGACAGACCTTTGTCGGTAAAGTGGTGCCATGCTGTCTAGGTTGGACGTAGCTTTTCTTCCTAGGAGCAAATGTCTTTTGATTTCATGGCTGCTGTCACCATCTGCGGTGATTTTGGAGCCCAAGAAAAAAAATCTGTCACTGTTTCATTTTTTCCCATCTATTTGCCATGAAGTGATGGGACTGGGTGCCATGATGTTAGTTTTTTGAATGTTGACTTTTAAGTCAGCCTTTTCACTCTCCTCTTTCATCTTCATCAAGAGGCCCTCTAGTTCTGTTTGTTTTCTGCCATTAGGGTAGTATCATGTGCATATCTGAGGTTGTTGATATTTCTCCCAGCAATCTTGATTCCAACTTGCGCTTCATTCAGCCCAGCATTTCACATGATGTACTCTACATATAAGTTAAATAAGCCAGGTAACAATATATAGCCTTAACATACTCCTTTCCCAATTTTGAAGAAGTCCATTGTTTGATGTCCAGTTCTAACTGTTGCTTCTTGACCTGCATACAGGTTTCTCACGAGGTGATCTGGTACTCCCTTCTCTTGAAGAGTTCTCTGTAGTTTGTTGTGATCCACACAGTCAAAGGCTTTGGTATAGTCAATGAAGCAGAAGTAGATGTTTTTCTGAAATTCCCTTGCTTTTCCTATGATCCAGGGGATGTTGGCAATTTGATCTCTGGTTCCTCTGCCTTTTCTAAATCCAGCTTGTGCATCTGAAAGTTCTTGGTTCATGTATTGTTGAAGCCTACATTGAAGGATTTTGAACATTACCTTGCTAGCATGTGAAATGAGCGCATTGTACGTGGTTTGAATATTCTTTGGCATTGCCCTTCTTTGGAATTGGAATGAAAACTGACCTTTTCCAGTCCGTTGGCCATGCCTTAACTCAGAATTTATTTCTCCCAGAGAACTGGTTGTTAAACATTTACCAGAACACCACTGATGATAGTGCCATTTTTAGGTGTCCTTTTTTTCCCACATTTTTGATGGAAAGTTAGAACTGGCAAGCAAGAAATAAACGAATTCCAAAAATTACTACCTCTAGCAGCAAAATGTTCTTTCTAGGCAGCTTCTATTTAAGATGAGTATCCTTTACTATCCTTTACTCCACCAAAGTACTCCTAATTTTGTCAATAGTGACTGAATTATGGTTAGAAACAGGCAGGAAGTGAAGATATTTAATATATATAGTAAGGAAGTTATTGAAAAGTACATTTCAAGCATCAGAAAATAAATATGTACTTTTTGAGGATAATACTATGAAAATGAATAACTTGTCATCATCTAATATTCATTTTAAAAATTGTATGTGTAGCATTATTCACAATAGCCAAAAGATGGGGGAAAAACCTTAAATGTTATTAACAAATGAATGGATAAACAAATGTGGTATATCCATACAGTAGACTATTATTCAGCCATAAAAAGGAATGAAGTATCAGTCCATGCTACAACTTGGATGAACCCTGAAAACATCATGCTCAGTGAAAGAAACCAATCATACACACACACATGCAGAAATATTATATGGTTCCATTTATATGAAAGTCCAAAATAAGGATTTCTATAGAAACAAAGTCAATGCTGGTGAAAGAAAGAGGGAATAGTGGAGTGATAGCTGTACAAGTACAGGATTTCTTTTTAGAGGATATATTGTGTGCTCAGTCATGTCCAACTCTTTGGAACTTCATGAACTGTAGCCCGCCAGGGTCCTCTGTTCATGAAGTTTTCCAGGTAAGAATACTGAAGTGGGTTCTCATCTCCTACTCCAGGGGATCTTCCCAACTAAGGGATCCAATTCAGGTCTCTTGTGTCTCCTGCATCGACAGGCAGATTGTTTTTTACCAGTAGAGTTACTTGGGAAGCCTTTTAGAGGATGAAAGTGCTCTAAAATTGACTGCTGTGATGGTTATACAACTCTGTGAATATACTTAAAATCACTGAAGTTTGTATATTTTAAATGGATGAATTTTTTGTATCTGAATTATATCTCAGTAAAGTTTTTTTTAAAAAACTGCATATAGTTGCCTGTGGTTGAACAATCATGCTGATTGTTCTTTGAGAAATAACCAATTGGTAATTATTCTGTCTTTGTGGAGGCTAATGGAAATCAACAAGTAAAATCTAAGGCAAATCGGAAGAGAACTCAGCTTGAATCTGGGAAAACAGTAAGTCTTATAATAATATATAGGTTGAATGAAATGGCAAGTATCAGAATATTATTGCTGTAGATTAAGTTAATGATAAATATGATATCCCCAGATATACCTCAAAGCTCTAGTTTTCAGATCTTGTTTAAATATATTTGATTCTAAAAAATTAGATCATTTTAAAATAAAATGTGGTACATTGTTTTATTAATTTTCCCATGTAAACATTTACTGTCTTATTTCATGAATGATTTGAAATAGTTGGAGGAATGTATAAAATAAAAGTCAACATCAGGAAAAATATGAATAGAAAAGAAAAAAAATGAAAGTACAAGAATACTCAGGCCATTTTATTTATGTAGAATTAAAATTGGGCCACAGATTTCATCTGAGCTTTCTACAGATTAAAACTGAAGTAGAAACAAGTTAAGTTACTAAATCCACATGTTCTCTAAAAATATAGCATCTCCTCTTAGTACCTTAGAAAATTTTCCTGACCTAAATTCTATAACAAGTTGTATTATATTTGGAACCTTATTTTAGCAAATCAGATGAGGTATTTGTCATTTCTGAGATAAATATTTATATGTTTTCAACCAGAATTTTAAGTATTATTCAGTTCAGTCACTCATTCGTGTCTGACTCTTCTCACTCCCTTCAAAATATTTTACTGTTTTGAGTTGGTGGTTTAGTTGCTAACTCATGTCCAACTATTGGCAACCCCATGGACTGTAGCCTGCCAGGCTCCTCTGTCCGTGGGATTTCTCAAGCAAGAATACTGGAGTGGGTTGCCATTTCCTCTCCAGGGGATCTTCCCAACCCAGGGATCAAACCCAGATCTCTTGCATTGAAGGCAGTTGCCTGCATTGGGGGCAGATTTTTTACTACCTGAGCTACCAGGGAAGTTCTACTATTTTGAGGACATAATATCAAATCTTCTAAGTACTCCAACATCCCTAATGAAAACCTTATACTTTGCAAGACTGTATTCAGCAGCCATTAGGAGGTATAAATAACAAAATTTTAAAAGTAAGAAAAGGAAGGAATGGAGGAAGGAAGGAAGAAAGGGAAGAAGGAAACTCAGAGACATTAAAAAAACCTCTAAAATTAAAGGTATTTAAACTGGAAAGTATTCTTAGTAATTGTTTTCTTTTGACAGGTCCTTCATCCCTTTGATTCTTCTAGTCAGGAGTCAGTGCCAAAAAGAAGAAAGTTTAGTGAACCAAAGGAGCGTATATAAAAAATTTTTTTCTGTATGTTTGCAGAGTTCTTCACAACATTTAAACTAAAGGTCGCTATATTGCTATGTGTGTTTGTCCTACCTCTGAAAACTTATATATGGTCTTAAGCAGTCAGCACACTAAAATAAATCCTTAACTGACTATCATATTGTGATCCTTAATCTTATCCAAGATAAATTCAAGAGAACTTCTGTATAAAAGTGTCATAATTCTATTAATTATCCTCTCGATATTGATGTATCTCCCATTTTGGCACAGTTCCTTTAAACACATTAATTTTTTAAGGCCCTCGAAAAGCCATTTTTTGAAGTAAATGATGTTTATTTTTGTATTAAATTTTTCTAGAAATTCACTTTTTACCTGTTAAAACTACAGTTTAACTGGCTGTTAATTGTCTTATTAAAACAATGTCTTCAGTACTTTGACACAGTGTATTAACATAATATATAATGTACAATTTAAAATTGGTGTTTTACCTTCTTAAATAATTTTTACAAGACAAAATGACTGATTTTAAAATCTAGCATTTTTGGCAGCATAAATAAAATATGGTTCAGCGTCTAGACTCTTTCATGGCTTCTAATTTTTATTTAAATAGTAGAAAATGTTTAGGCACTAATTTTGAAATCATTTTGGTAGATATTTCTTTCAAGAGTTGAGCACACTTCCTAGAACTTTTGGATGGTAATGTGAAAGATATTGTGCCTTCAGTGAGAAACCTGGGACATGGTTCTAGACTTTAGTTTAATTTCCTGTGCTCTAGAAAAGGAAGGCTTAAAACTTAGTCTGTTTGCCTTTTGTATTTTCAGCAACCATATTCTAAAAAATATACATTATCCATGAACTTGCCAGTAAGAAACAGTAATGGGAAATGTTAGTATGAATGCTGGGGTGGAAATGTGCCTATCCTGTTTAATGTAAACCAAATAAACGTCCACAAACTGACCCAGATCGGGTTTTTCTGGAACAGAAAAGTTAGGGATAAGCTAATTGTCGAAAACAACCAATTTTTAAATGTTTATGTATTCTTAGCTTTATTGGATCCCAACTCATCTCACCTAATTGTCCCAGTATACACTGCTACAGAACACACCTGCTACACGGAGATTGCCCAACAAAAACCTTTGTAGATCGGAAGCTGGTGATAGCTCACTAAACGCTTTGATTGGCCGGTTTAATGGGGGTGGGGATCGCAGCCCTCTTTCCTCTCGCTACCAAGGTTCTTTCATTGGATTGACCAGCTGTCAGGTTAAACCCAAACCTGCCTCCTTTTGATCGTGTTTGTCTGGAGCGCAACACAATAGCTGGGGGGAGAGCCTCCCCTCGCAAGCTCTAATTGGCTGAACTCAACCTTGGAGGTTTCTGATTGGCCCAATGAAGAAACACCAAGGTAGGTTGCCTAGTGATCCTGAGGAAGCTGATGTGTTATTCCTTCTCTGCATCGAAGGATCAGGAAGTTTGTTCTCTCTGCGTGGCTGAGAAGTTTTTTCACCTAGCAGGACGGGGGTAGTGGGTGGGGGTGGGGACAAATGTCTCCATAAAATAGAGCGCAAGCTGCAACCTGCGTTTGGCTGTAACCCAGGAGTAACACCAGGTAAGCAACGGGGGAAATACATCTAACGTCCAAAAAAAAAAATCCCTCCAAATATTTTACTCAATGGAGAGAAGGAGATTCATATTTAATTTGGGGGCCATCGGTTTTTTTGTTTGTTTTTTTAATAGGCTTTTTAACTAGTAAATGTCCAGGGATGATTGATTCTTCAAAGAAAATCCCCACTCCTTTTTTTTTTTTTGCCCTGAAGCTACTAAGTTTCTTAGATTGGATTAGAAAATAAGCCCTATTCACAGTGCCAGATAGGGTTAGTGCCCATAAGCATTTATTTCATGGTTCTCTTCTTTTTTCACTCCTACGCCTGCCTCCCACCAAGAATTATTTGAAATACAGCCTTGAACAAAGAATCTTTTGTAAGTCACTTTATGTTTTAAACGTTCTCATGCATTTCTGAGTATTATTTTAATCAGTATATATTTGTCGAGCAGTTACAACGTTAACGACATTTGTGCTAGTTGCTATGGAGAATATAAAAACCCAAGAAGACAATATCCCTACCCTCAAGAAGTTTACAGTTGAGAGACAGCCATACCAAAAGAAAGACTATAATAAATACTTTAAAGGAAGTAAGTATAAATAAAGTTGTTTGAAAGTACAGCTGAGAGAAAGACCTAGCCATGGGACACTAGGTAATGGAAAAGCAGATTCCCTGAAGACTTGACAGTGGGTCCTCAGCAAGACTTCAAAGAATGAGTAGAATTTAGAGAGAAAAGGAAGGGGGAGAGAACTCCATCCTCTACAAAGGAAGGCATGACATGTTTGTGAAATGGCTTAACAGTACATTTGGAGTAATGGGAAATATTGCTAGAAGATAGAATGAGATCCAGTCACAGAGGCTCTTGAATGTGTTCTTTTGACCTTGAAAAAGCTATTCTTTTCAATAATTGCTGGTTTAAAATACTTATTGTACTTCACCTTAAGAACTGGCATTTAGGATGATGTGAAGTATGCTAACTTTAAACTATCACACATGATAGTGGAATTTTTCTTGACTGTAGATTTTTAAAACGGCTGTTGTTGTCAGTCGTTCAGTCATGTTCAACTCTTTGCAATCCCATGAACTGCACCACACCACACTTCCCTGCCCCTCACCATCTCCTGGAGTTTGCTCAGACTCATGTCTGTTGAGTCGGTGATGCCATCCAATCATCTGATTCTCTGTGGCCCCTTCTCTTGCCCTCAATCTTTCCCACCATCAGGGTCTTTTCCAGTGAGTCAGCTCTTTGCATCAGGTGGCCAAATGAACTCCATGAACAGTATGAAAAGGCAAAAAAAAGTGCAAAAACCTATAGTGCATGATATAAAGAGGCTGATTTTTTGTATTTGAGAAAATTTGCTAATCTTTTAACATTCTCTTGCCAGTACTTTTTGTTGTCACCTGTTTATGTATTTGCAAGATGATTAGCCTAGAAATAGAGATGAAAGTTTTTAGCTATATGGAAATGTTATACATGATATTCTGAGTGTTATTCTCTAGACTGATGATCTCCAAAATGGTTGCATGAAATGAGTCATTTGGGTTTGGGAAGGAAGTATTAGAACATGTATTTCTATTTAGTTTTTCTTAATTTTTTTTTTTTTACTAATTTTTGTGTTTTATAATGCATCATTGAATATTTTTAGAAATTATATATAAATGACTGTATGCTCTTTGAAGCTGGATGCTCACATTTTTTTTGCTGTTCCATATTATTTAACTTGTGGAGAATCCATTTTGTGAAAGGAATCACAATAATGGAAATTCCTTCCTAGGTTATAGGCTATGCACAAGAAATCAGCAGGCTTAAAAAACAATATCATTTCTCCTGGCCTTTAGAATTACTGATTGGATTTCTTGTTAGTGCTTCCAGTGCAGTTCAACTTGTTATACTTTGGAAAAGATACTGTGTTATCTACCTAATTTTTTCTGGTCGTTAGGCCTTCCTTCCTTTCTCATTTAAGTTTGTAAACATTTCTTATCTGTATACATTTTTAGTATGCATGCATTAATATTTAGATGTTTATTTATACAAGCATACATATATTTTTTTCAGCACCCTCTCCAGAAACAGGTGAGAATGACCACCTTAACTCACCGGGCCCGTCGTACTGAAGTAGGGAAAAATTCTGAAAAGAAGGTAGAAAGTGAGGAAGATATGAATCAAGACCGAAATCAAGACAATGAGGACATTGGAGACTCTAAGGATATCCGTCTCACCCTTATGGAAGAAGTATTGCTCCTGGGACTAAAAGATAAAGAGGTAATGCAGTTCGGTTTGCTTGGCTGTCTCAAAGACTTAAATATTGGAATGTTTTTAAGAAGTATCTGATAAAATATTTTCATTAATGCTAAACTGACCTTAGAATTGTGCTTCAGCCATCTGGGGCATGGGGAAGTCTGGGAGGATGGCTGATTCTTGGAAGGTAAAATCCAGAAGTATAATCACTTGAAGTGTAATTACAGAATTACTCCAAAATTTTAAGACACAGTGTAAAGTGTTTGTAGTTTCCCAAGTGAGATTGATGGTGAAATGACCTCTTACTAAACTAAGAAAGGGGACCCACACACATTGAAGTCTTCTTGAGCTTTAGGGAGAAAAGTCTTTTAAATGAAAAGACAAGGAACATGTGTGGTTAGCTGCTTACAAAAATAAATAATGGGTAGGTTTCTTATAATACGGTAAGAATAACTTCCATTCTGTGGATCTTTAGAAGTTAAAGATCAACAATTAATGAGGATTATTTTAGAAAATATTTTTAAATTGCAGCTTTCTCTTTTTTTCTAATTTTTCCCTCATTAATAGAACATTTATTTTATAATGAGGTTAGTTTTGAGATAGCAAGTCTTGTGATATAATCAAATTTTTTTTCACTTTTCTACTAGTAGTATACATTATCCTTCATTTATGATTTAACTATTTATTGTGTTTTTGCGTCACTTTCCTTCCTTATGAAGCGGTTATAAAGATAATGTAAGTAATATTTTAAACAATCTACTTCCTTTTCAAGAAGACTTTGGTATATACAAAAAAGGCATATTTATTATTGCCCTCAGTTTTGAAAACATCAAATTTAAATGTTACTTTATATTTAAAAAATACTAAATGTGGCTTTGATAATTGTCCTTAGATAGAAATGAATTGGCTACATACATCTAGTAATATCTCTTCTTTACTACACTGACTCCTCAACTTGAGAATACCCTTGTTTTACTTTGTATTATGCTATTTTATTTTTTTTCTCCATCACTTTTACCTCTTCTGTTTTTTGTCATGTCAAATTACCAACTTGAACAAGATTACGAGACATTATAGACATTATAGCCTGTGTATTGTTAAAACTAATACTAGAGACATGCCCATATGTACTTGGCCAAGACACAAATATACCAGAAAATCTTGCCTGGAAGTATACTTTCCTGTTAGCTGAGAAGGTTGGTGAGGCTCTAGTTTTATAAAAGTTAAATAAATGAAAAAGCAAAACTGACTTGCTAAGACAAAGTCAGAGTAGGTCTGAAGATTAGGTGGTATAAAGATTTTGAGATGTTTACACAGTGCCTCAGAAACATTCACTGACTATAAAAGAAGAACTTAGATATAAAAAGCTGTTTTGTTTGGTTTAGTTTTGAATAGGAATGATTAATTTCCTGCTGAATCTAGATACTAGAATCTTTGCTTCGGTTCTGTAGCGAAACTTACTTTGGATTTGTCTTTTGGATGCAGAAACTTGTGTTTCTAATAGTTAATATAAACTTAAGGAAATAAGATAAAATAAGGAAGCTTGTTTAGAGAGATGATCATAGTAGGTGTTAGATATACTGGTAAAACTGTACAAAGATGGGTAGATAATATCCACCTTTTGAATTGTTCTAATTTTATTTTGGGGGATAGTTGATAAATTTTTAGCTTTCAGTTGGCTCAAAACGAATGAGAAATGATAAATCCTCAGGCATACAAAAATATGAGAAGGCAAACTTTCTGATTTATTAAAGTTGTAATAGTTGTTCCAAAATGCCAGTAGCATAACTAGCTCTAAAAATATTACATTGATTTCCAGCTCAACTTGTTTTCTTCTCTTTCAAACCACTTGTTGATTTATTTAATTAACATTTAATGTGCTTAGCATTATACAGGGCTTCCCATGTGGTGCTAGTGGTAAAGAATCTGCCTGTCAGTGCAGGAGGCGCGGTTTGATCCCTGGGTTGGGAAGATCCTCTGGAGCAGGAAATGGCAACCCACTCCAGTATTTTTGCCTGGAAAACCCCATGGACAGAGGAACCCGGCGGGCTACAGTCCACAGGGTCGCAGGGAGTCAGACACGACTGAGCAATTAAGCATGGCATAGCATTATACAGATAGTAAGGTAAATATAAAATAAACTAAGCTATGGTGCTTGGGGTTGCATATTTAGGTGGTAAAATTATACAGAAAAGGGGATTACCATATTTGTTAGGGTAGTGGTTACCTTTTTGTGAGAAGCAGAGGAGGAGGGAGTGTTAGTGATTAGAAAAGAGCATGAAGGGGCTTTTCTAACAGTTTTCTGATTCTCTACTTGGGGAAAATTTCATAGATATTCACCTAGGGATAAATCATTGAGTGTTTCACTTTTGTGTACTCTGTTCTGTGTGCATTATATTTCACAATTCAAAAGGTTTTTAAAGTAAACAACAATTTTAAAACACCAAGTTTTTCCATGTTACAACAGTAAGTGCAGAGGAAGTTGGAGAGAGGAAGGATCATCATAGATTGGAATAATTTGGGGAAGAACAAAAGGCAGTGAAACTAGCTGGATCTTTAAGAATGGGTGTTATGTTTGTACACTTAGTTGTCTGACTCATTGAGACCCATTGGACTGTAACCTGCCAGGTTCCTCTGTCTGTGGGATTTTTTTGGCAAGAATAGTGCCGTTTCCTTCTCTAGGGGATCTTCCCAACCCAGAGATCAAACCCAGACTCCTATGTCTCCTGCATTGCAGGCAGATTCTTTATCTACTGAGCTATTGAGGAAGCCCATAGATTTACATAAATGGAGAGAATGGAACTCATCAACTTTTGGATGAGTTAGCAATGGTATCTTGAGCTTTATGAATCTGGGAGATAATTGAGTACCAGTATGACTAAAATATATACTTCTGGTGACTCAGTGGTAAAGAATCTGCCTGCAATGCAGGAGACATGGATTCAGTCCCTGGGTCGGGAAGATCCCCTGGAGAAGGAAATGGCAACCTACTCCAGTATTCTTGCCAGGAAAATTCTATGGACAGAGGAGCCTGGCGGGCTACAGTACATGGGGTCGCGAAAGAGTCAGACACAACTTAGCTGCTAAAACGACAACCCAAAACAGCATGACTGAAGCAGGTGGTATTCTTAGAAAACAGTGATCTCATTGTTTTCTCAAAATTGACAAATTAGCTTCAGATCAGAGTAGAAATGATTTTGAGTGCCAGGCAAGACTTGTAGACTCTTTCCTTTAAGTAAAAGGGAATCAGCCTAATGAAAACAGCAACATCCATTTCATTTTTGGGTCTAGTTGGAGAATATTTTTGCTCTATTTTCTTTGGTATATGTTTTGAGTATATGTTTTGGTATATGTGTAATTTCATGTTTTTACATCATTTGTTTGTGACATGTCAAAAAAAAAATCTTAAATGTTAACCTTTGCATCCCAAAGTTAACTTTTGCTGAAGATTTCCATTAAATTTTCTGTGTAGAACCTAATGCTGTAACTTTTTTAGATTATATTTTAAAAAGCTGTAAGAAAATAAATGAGACTAATATTTCAAGAATTGTAGGCCTAGAAATAAATTATAGTAGGTCTTATAGTCAAATTGCTTGTGAAATATTACTGTCATACTTTCTCAAAATTCTTCTGAGGAGTAGCTGCCATAGACTGGTTTAAAATATTAAGCTTCATTGTCTTGTGAAATAATCAGGAAATTTAAATATGTGTTGAAGAGTCTAACCTTTCAAATACATTTAAAATTAGATATTTCCTCGGTTCAATAACACTAAGCTTAACTGAGAAAATTAAACTTGAGTTACCAGTGTGACCACAATAAAATAGGTTTATTTCCTGTTGGAATCAAGATCCTGTTTGTCATTATCGCCTTTGTTAAAAGTTTTTTTATAGATACTAATATTGACTTATGGACAGCTAATGCTTTCTTTTTTTTTTTTTTGAAAAATATAACTAAAGAACATTTATTTGTTTTTCACCAAGACTTTATCTTGAGGATGTAACTAAACTGCGCCTCCACTCCCCACCCCAATTTGAAGGAGGATTAGTACAGTGGATGTTATAAAGCAGGTATGAACAGTTTGAGGGACTGGAACCAACGTTAACTGACAAAAACCAATTTCCATCTAAATCATCATTAAAATGTTTAAGTAAAAAAAAGGGTAGGTGCAAAGGGGTTTTCAGATTGAACAAGATCATCACATTTTATCTAATACATTCAATTCTGGCTAGGGTATACCAAAATGGAAACAGGATAACTATAATATAAAACTTACACCACAGCACACTGCACACACCTGTGTTCCAAGCCCACTCCCATTCCCCTAATGCTTCCAAACTCAGCTATCTCCCAGCCTGTTGGGCCTGTTGACAAAGGAGCATGTAGATCTTCTCTTTAATCCAGTCTTTGTTATAAGGCTGGTATGTCTGGGTATCAGCTCGGTAAACAAGGCAGCTGAGTCCTGCCAGGTCATCAATAAAATCAAACAACTGACTGATATCATATGTGATAGAGGGGCTGTTGGGATTCATTCTCTTCAGATGTACTTCATACATTTTACAAACACCTTCCATACACTCGTTCACAGATTCATAGTCAGCGTAAGTTCTGCCTTCTGGCCCCTTGGTAGGCTGTACCAGCAAGATGGTGTGAGACATCGCGCCAAAGTCTCCCGCTGCCGCCGATGCCGACTCTGCCGCTGCACCTAATGCTTTAATTAAATTGCTAGTATATTTTAAATTTCTCCTTCATGAAAATCTTTATAACTAAGTCACCTATAAGAAGCATGAACCTACTAATGCTTTTGACTTTTGGTCATAATCTTTTAAATTTGGATAGTGTTTTTTAACCCTCTTCCCTTCCTTGCAAAACTCTATCTTAATAATGCCATTTATTGAGCACTTATATGCACTCTAAAATCAACTGCAATGGTGATAGCAGCCATGAAATTAGAAGACAATTGCTTCTTGGAAGGAAAGCTATGACAAATTTAGACAGTGTATTATAAAGCAAAGACATCATCTTGCCAACAAAGATCCATATAGTCAAGGCTGTATGGTCTTTCCGGTAGTCACGTATAGATGTGAGAGTTGAACCATAAAGAAGGCAAAGAATTGAACCAAAGAATTGATGTTTTCAAACTGTGGTGCCAGAGAAGACTCTTGAGAGTCACTTGGACTGCAAGGAGATCAAACCAGTCGGTCCTAAAGGAAATCAACCCTGAGTACTCACTGGAAGAACTAATGCCGAAGCTGAAGCTCCAATAATTTGGCTACCTGATGCGAAGAGTGGACTCACTGGAAAAGATCCTGATGCTGGGAAGTACTGAAGGCAGAGGGAGAAGAGGGCAACAGAGGCTGAGATGGTTGGATGCCATCACTGATTCAGTGGACATGAACTTGGGCAAACTCCGGGAGATGGTGAGGGACAAGGAGAGCTGGCATGTTGCTGGTGTTGCAGAGTCAGACGTGACTCAGTGACTGAACAACAATAACTATGCAATGTAACATAAAAGCTTTTTTTTTTTTTTTTTTAACATAAAAGCTTTTCACCATATTTCTCATCTCACTGTAGTAAAAATTGACAGTATTGTTCACTGGTATTATGAAAATGTGTTTTCTTTTTTAAATTTTTATTTATTTCTTTTTGGTTGTGCTATGTCTTTGTTGCTGCACATGGGCTTTGTCTGGTTACAGAGAGCTGAAGGTGGGAGGAAGGGGTTACTCTCTAGTTGCAGTGTGCAGTCTTATTGTGGTGGCTTCTCTTCTTGCTGAACAAGGCCTCTAGGCATGCAGGCTTCAGTAGTTGTGATGCACAGGCTTAGTTGCCCTGGGACATGTGGAATCTTCCTGGCCAGGGATCAAACTGGTATCCCTTGCCTTGCACTGAACCACTGAACCACAAGAAAGTCCCCTGGAAATACATTTTCATTCATTCATTTAGTCACCAAAAATCTATTGAATATCTCGTATAGGACAAGTGCTGAATATTAGAAGAAAACAAAAACAACAGTCCCAGCTTTTGAGATTATTTATAGTCTATGACCTGAGAGTGGCTGGAGAAGTTAGGAGAGGGGTCAGAAAAGTCAGCAGACTGTTGGCGCTACAATGAGATATATGCATACTATGTTCTGAGCACTGAGGGAACAGAGAAGAAAGATACCTAACTTGGATAGGTGTGGAAAATAATAGGTGGGAGAGGGAAAGAGAAAAGATACTGGAGAAGACTTATGGGAGGTGATGTCTTCATCTGAATTCTGAAGATGAGCAAGAGTTAGTGAAAAGAGACAGTTTCTAGGAAAAAAGAACATCAGTTGCATAACTGGAATAACCACATGCATCCCATTTCCTTTAAATGAACTTAGATGTTATAAAGAAGTACCAGAGCTGGACATCCAGTTGTGTGTTTTATTGTTTAACTTTTCAAAAATTATAAAATACAACCTACCCAAAAAAGTGTTTAAAACACATATGTAAAATTTAACAAGTAGTTTTAAACACTCATGTGGCTGTCTTAATTGCAACATGTGGAGTCTTTAGTTGCAGCATGTGAACCCTTGGTTGAGACATGGGATCTAGTTCCCTGACCAGGGATTGAACCTGCATTCCCTGTATCGGGAGCATAGTGTCTTAGCCACTGAACCACCAGGGAAGTCCCCAAAAACAAACACTCATGTAACCACCAGCAATAGAACATTGTCAGCATCCTAGAAGCATCATCTGTGCCCTTCCCTAATCACACGCTGCTCTACCTCCCTATAGTTTTAACGTGTAAATCCCTAAATACTATATTTCGGTCTTGCTTGTTTTTTAAACTTTATGTTTTGGGGTTAATACTGTCATGTATTCTTTTGTTCAGTATGTTTGAAATCTATCCATATTGTTGAATATAATTTAATTCAGTTCATTACAGTGTAGTATTTCATTATATGAATATATGGCCATTCTACTAGTAAATGGACACTCAGGAGTCCATTATGAATAGTGCTGCTAACAATATTGTACTTTTACCAATTATGTTCTTTCAAACAATGTCACCATTCATACCTATAAAAAAATGATAAACTGAATAAAACTTTCATTTTAAATTATAAATCTAAAATATGTTAATTCTTATCTTTTCAAACTTACTAATGATCCTTCATCAATTGTAATTTACTCATTATAATTTATTAGCAATGGGAGATTGGAAGTGCCAATTTTTTTTAAGCTGGTTAAAAAAAAATCTCAGTGAACAAACAATCTGTAAGTTAAAAACAAAATCAGCTGCAATAAGTTAGTATACAACTTGTGGACGAATGGCTATAGGTGGAGAAAATTGCTCCTCTTTGAAAGTTGCTCAGTCCAAAAACATTTTATTACAATCAAAAGATTAAAAGTGTAATTTATAATTTAGGTCACAACCTGGTCTTTTAGTTTCCTGATTGCACAAAATGAACAATTAATCTCTTGTCCCTAGTATTGCCATTGTGAATAGGGCAAGCGTATCAGAAAGACTTGTTTGTCAACTTTTATGGTTTTAACATAGGCTGTTACCCCCAAAAAAAGAACTTTTGTTTTGCTCCTTTTTTTTTTTAATATCTAGTCAAGTGATCCCAAAGGATTATTTACTATTGGTTCAAAAGGTAATAAACTGGGAGACCAAAGTCCTATTTTAACAGTAGGAAAATATAATTTAAGCTGTTTCATTGAGAGCCTGCCTCTGTGTGTGCTCCCCAGTACCCAAATGCATGGTGTTTTAACATTTCTGGTATTGACGTTAAGACAAAGAACGTTAAGACAAAAGCCATCCACTTGAATTTGGACTTTTGGCTCTGACCACTGCTTCTATAAACTTGATGTGAGCCATTTCATCTCTTTGTCTACCTCTTCATATTTTATTAGTATAGCAATAGAGTTTTCAAAAAAGTTTGCACTTTCTCTTTCTTGATCCTGCACAGCACATATTATCCTCTCTTTATGGGAGTCAAAGTTAAACTGGAACAATAAATTGCGAAATTTATGTTCAAGTTGAGCATATATATACTGACATGTTTCAATTCTCGTTTCCTTTTCTGTATATTCTGTAACTGTTTTCTTTGTTGTTACCATGGGGATTACATTTAACATCCTAATGTTATAACATTTTAAGTTGAATTTATACCAACTTAAATAACGCAAAGAAACTGCTTCTGTACAGCTCCACCCCACCCCTTTTAGTTGTTGATGTTACAAAATTACATTTTTATATATTTTATGCCCTCAAACTTAAGCTAATTATGCTGCATTAGTCTCTTAAATTATGTACAAAACAGAATATAGAATAACAAACCAAAGTTACACCAATACTCGCTTTTAGACTAATGTTTTAAAGTGTATTAGTCTCTTAAATCATGTAGAAAACAGAAAGTGGAATTGCAAATCATTTTTACTATAATACTAGCTTTTGTAATTGTCCATGTGTTTACTTTACTGACATCTTTATTTCTTCATACTGCTTTAAGTTCCTGTCCAGTGTCCTTTCATTTCTGCCTGTAGGGCACCCTTTAGTATTTCTTGCAGGGTAGACCTAGTGGAAAGGGACTCCCTGAGCTTTTGTTTACTGGAAATTTCTTAATTTCTCCTTCATTTTTGAAAGATAATTTTGCTGGATAGAGAATTCTTGGTTGACAGGTGTTTCCCCCCACCCCTTTTCGAATTTTGAATATATTAGCCCATTGCCTTCTGGTCTCTGAAGTTTCTGATGAGAAATCTGTTGATAATCTTATTGAGGCTCTCTTGTATAGGACAAGTGGCTTCTCTTCTGTTGCATTCAGGATTCTCTCTTTGACTTTCAACTGTTTGATTTTACTGTGCCTCAGTGTGCATATGTTTGAGTTCATTCTGTTTGGAGTTCATTGAGCTTCTGGATGTTTATATGCATACCTTTTTATCAAACTTGGGAAATTTTAGACCAGTATTTCTTCAAATAATCTCTCTGCCCCTTTTGCACTCTCTGCAGAGAGCAAAAGTATACCCAAAGTGTGTATGTTGGTTCACTTTTGTTGATATCCCACAATTCCCTGGGATATGTTCATTATTCTTCAGTCTTTTTTCTTTCTGTTCCTCAGACTCAATAATTTCAGTTTGTCCTATCTCCAGGTGTGTTAATTCTTCTGCCTGCTCAAATCTTCCTTTGAATCCCTCTAGTAAATTTTTATTTCAGTAATTATACTTTTAGCTCTAGAATTCCTTTTTGATTTATTTTTAGGTTTTCTTTTTACTGATATTTCCATTTCCTTCATACATTATTTTCCTGACTTTCTACACATCTTCCTTTAGTTATTTGATAATCTGTCATTTTAAAGTATTGTTTACTAGGTCATCTGGTCTTTCTGGAACAATTTCTATTGTGTTTTTTTTTTTCATTTGAGTAATACTGAACTGTTTATGATTTTTTGACTGAAAATTGGACATTTGAGTATAATGATAGGTAACTCTGGAAATCAGATTTGCTGGGTTTTGTTTTTTCAGATTTATTTAGGTATAACTGAAAAAAATTGTGAAATTAAGTATACAACATGATGATTTTGTATATGTATACATTGCAATAAGATTACCCCATCACATTAATTAACACACCCATCACCTGATGGATATTTGCCTTTGTGTGTGTGTACGAGAGAACATTTATTCTCTTAGCAAATTTTGGTTATACAGTACAGTGACATCAGATACACATCACCATATGTAAAATAAATAAGAATTTACTGTAGAGCACAGGGAACTATATTCAGTATCTTGTAATAACCTGTAATGGAAAAGAATCAGAAAAAAGGAAATACCTGTATCTATCTAACCAAATCACCCTGTTATGTATCTGAAACTAACACAAAATTGTAAATCAAGTGTACTTTAAGAAAAAGTAGATAGCAATATAGTGTTGTCAATATAGTCACCATGGTATATACATCAGAACCTTATTCATTATGTAACTGAAAGTTTGCACCCTTTTACTAACCTCTACCTGTCCCCGCCACTTCCCAATCCCTGGCAACCACTTTTCTACTCTCTGTTTCTAGGAGCTCAGTTTGTTTGTTTTTAATTTTACATGTCAGTGATACCATGCAGTGTTTATCTTTCTCTCTGGCTTATTTCACCTCTAGGTGAAATATCTCTGGGGGCATAATGCCCTCCAGATTCATTCATGTTGTCACAAGTGACTGGATTTCTGTCTTTTTTTAAGACTGAGTAATATTTTTTTCCTTGATCCATTTACCCAGTTGATGGACACTTAGATTGTTTCCACACTTTGGCTATTGTGAAAAATGCTGCAGTTTAATACAGATATCTTTTTGCAATAGTGGTTTTATTTCCTTTGTATATATACACAGAGGTGGAATTGCTGGATCATATGGTAATCCTGTTTCTAATTTCTTTTGAGAAACCTCCACACTGTTTTCCATAGTTGCTATACTAGTTTACATTCCCACCAACAGTATATAGAAATTCCCTTTTCCCCACATTCTTGCTAACATTTGTTATCTCATCTTTTTAATAATAGCCATTCTAACAGGTATGAGTTGTTATCTCATTGTCGTTTTTTTAAATTAACTTATTTAAATTAATTTATTTGGCTGCATCAGGTCTTAGTTGCAACACATGTGATCCTTAGTTTCTGTATGCCAACTCTCAGTTGTGGCATGTGGGATCTAGCTCCTTGACCAGGGATCGAACCCCGATCCCCTGCCCTGGGAGCGTGGCATCCCAGCCACTGAACCAACCAGGAAGGTCCCTCATTGTGGTTTTGATTTGTATTTCCCTTATGATTAGTGATGTTGAGCACCTTTTCATGTGCCTGTGGACCACTTGTGTATTTTCTTTGGAAAATGTCTGTTCAGGTTCTTTGCCCATTTTTAAATTGCACAATATGGTTTTTTGCTGTTGAGTTATATGAGTTCCTTGTATGCCATGGATGTTAATCACTTATTGGATATATGGTTTGTAAATATTTTCGCCAGTTCCATATGTTGCCTTTTCATTTTATTGATGGTTTCCTTTGCTGTGCAGAAGCTTTTTAATTTGATGTAGTCCCCTTTTAAATTTTTTTGCTTTTGTTGCTTGTACTTTTGGCATCAAGTCCAAAAAACCTGGAGAGAGAACTTACCCTCTGTGTTTTCTTCTTGTAGTTTTACTGTTTTTCAGGAGTTCTGCTTAAGTCTTTAATTCATTTTTAGTTGATTTAAATTTCCCCTGTGTATGTAGTTGCTTTTGAATGTCCTGGTCTTTGGTATCTGACTCCAAAAAGGAGACAAGAGAAAATAAAGAGGAAGAAAAAGACATCAACCCTTTAAATCACCTGGCAGTCACTTCAGCCAGAAGGTGAAGGGCTTGCAGCAAACAAGGGAGGTTACAATGGTCTCTGTGTCTGCACTTCCATGATCAGAATGCAGATCCCTGTTATTTGGATGGCAGAGTCCATATTGCCTACCCTAGCTCCTAGTAGGAACATATAAGCTGCATATAAGCCACATGCATGGCTGCCTGCCATGGGATTAAGGGATGGGAGATGGGTAGTCTGTGCTAAACTAAAATTTGAAATTGACTAGAATTAACTGTAATTAGTGATCCATGGCTCCCCCTGCAAGTTGCAAACCTTTAAGAGCTTCCCAAGTTCGAAAATACTTATATCAGACAGGTTGTACTGATAAAATTGTGTCTTGGTGGGAAAACAGATTTCTGATACTTCCTATAAGGCAACTTCCTAGAATCCCCACATTTCTTTTTTATATATTCTGGCCGTGTTACTATCCCCATAACTTATGTTGAATTCTGCATTTCCTTTCAAGGCCCATTACAAATCAAAAAGTGACCTTGTGGTTCTCTAAATTCCCTTGCATTTATCATACCTCTCAATGTCTTTAGTTACTTCATTTTCTAAGCCTTATGGGCAATCAAAAAGGTACAAAATTCCAGTTAAAGTCCTGGAGATATAATCTTCAAGCATGATAACTATAATTAATAATATTGTATTGTATATATTAAAGTTGCTGAGAGAGTAGATCTTAAAAGTTCTCATCACAAGAAAAAAATTAACTATGTTTGATGTTAAGATTTATTGCCAGGATCCTTTCACAATGTGTGTGTATATATATATATATTGCATCATTATGTTGTATACCTGAAACTAATATAAATTTATATATCAATAAAAGAGTAGTATCCATATAAATTTATAATTTAAAAATTGGGAAGTAAAGGAATAAAGATGGGAGAAAGTATAGGAGAGATATTAACTTTATCTTTTATAGTAAGTCAGTTAGATGTCTAAAATTGAAACATTTGAACAACAAAACTCAACTTCTTAATAATCTGTTTTCTTAACCATAGAAATAAGTCTGTTATGAAAATCTCTTGTAATAAGAAAACGATTGAAGTTCAGTATTTCCTTCAGGTTCACTTTATTTTCTCTTTGTGTTAAATTTCAGTAAAATTGTGTTTATTACATTTTACTTTAAAAATAGCATATGTAGTATGATTTACTCCATTTTTAAAAAATGTGATGTCATGTTACTTGAAATTGACATAAAGAGGAAATTGAGGTTAACCTGAACATTGCTTTCCTTCATCACTTACTTTTCATAAATGTCCTTTACTAAAAGACCCAAATAAGGTTAAAAAAGAGCTTGTGGAAAACGTAAGACTATGTAGACTTTGTTTGGCTCCTAATTCAAACAAACCAATTATCCTAAAAAATGTGTTAAACAATTAATAAAATTTGGAGGCTTACAGAATAGTTTGTAGTATTAAGGAATTGTTAATTTTTTAGGTGTGATAGTATTGCAGTTTTTGTTTGTTTTTGGCCACGCAGCTTGTGGGATCTTAAAGGTTCCCCAGCCAGGGATCAAATCCAGGCCCTTGGCAAGTGAACACCAAGTCCTAACCACCGGAACAGCAGGGAATTTCCCAAAAATGTTTTTTAAAAAGGGTGTTGGGATCATGTTTTCTTAAATCATGGTTCCATTTTAGGCTATATTCTATTGATTCCTTGTTAGGAAAAGTTATGAAATTTTCTCACAGTTTCTTCTACCTCTGTGCCTCAGTATTTTATGAAAATCTATAGTGTGTGATTCTTGCCTGGAGAATCCCCATGGACAGAGGAGCCTGGCAGGCAGCAGTCCATAGAGTCACAAAGAGTTGGACACTACTGAACAGCTTTACTTTCTTTTCTATAGTGTGTACATTCTGTTCCATAATTTACACAAATGTTCTATGAAGGAAAGCCCCAAAACTGTGGTGAGAGAAGAAGCAGATGGGAAAATTGGTGGGTATTAGAAAAGATATGTGTAGTATATATATAAAGAAAAATCTGGTTTTATATATACATATATGCAAATAAGATGATAAAAGTTATGAACAAATTTTATTTTATATGATTCTTTTTTCTTTCTGTATTTTCTAAAATGTATGTATACTGCTGAGTAACATTGTGGGAAAAGAAAGGCATATAAGTTAGTTACTGTTTCTGGTGCTACAATCATTTTTTAATTGTTTAGAATAAAAATTAAGGACATTTTTACTGGTCAGAATGAGGTGTAAAGCTAAGGTAGGAATATTCAAAGCTAACCAGTGTTCTTTTATTTTGGTTTTCTTTTTCACTGACAAGGGACTGTGCTTAGTCGCTCAGTCGTGTCTGACTCTCTGTGGCCCCATGGACTGAAGCCCACCAGGCTCCTCTGTTCATGGGATTTCTCAGGCAAGAATATTGAAGTGTGCTGCCTTTTCCTACTCCAGGGAATCTTCCCAACTCAGGGATCAAACCCATCCCTCTTGCTTCTCCTGCTTTGGAAGGTGGATTCTTTACCACTAATGCAACCACCGTCTTATTTGTTTTTATTTTCTGAACTTTTGATAGTGGCTTTTATTTAAAAAAAAAAAAAAAAGAGTTCCCTGGGTGGCCTAGTGGTTAGGATTCCTGGCTTTCACACACACAAAAAACCTCAATTGGCAGCCCTGAGAAAACTAATAAACTGATTATTATGATCAGCTTTGCATCTTCCTACCCAATGTTCTGAGTAATCCTAAAAGGATATAGTCTTCATGTAGTTTATTGAGAAATTATATCCATTTGTCTAGGTTTATAATCCATTCTTCCTAATCATGCTGAAATCATCTGTTAAAAAATTAGAATAACATCCAATAACATCATAGTTCCTTATTCCCCATTATAATTAAGCAAAGTGAGCTTTTAGTAATGCTTAATCTCTTTTCTAAAATGTCTCTTTTGGCTCTGTAGACATAGAAATATTAATTGGAGTTAGAATGAATCACATTAATTTATAAAAGAGGAAAATAGATCAGATCTTGGAGCCATTCATTTAATAGAGTACTTTTTTTTTTGAAACCTTTATTGAATTTGTTACAATATTGCTTCTACTTTCTGTTTTTGGATTTTGGCTATGAGGCATGTGGGATCTTAGCTCCCTGACTGGGGATTGAACCTGCACCCCCTGTATTGGAAGGCAAAATCTTAACCACTGGACCAACCAGGGAAGTCCCTGATAGAGTTCTTTAAAAGAAAATAGTAGATTAACTCTTCTTAAAGTAATTTTTAGAGGGAAAAAATGAAATAAAATTCCCTTTGCTTGTAAAACTTGTTTTCTTGTATAATTTTTGATAATCCTAGAGATCATCTTGCAGACGTTGGCCTTTGGAATTGGGCATGTAGGAAAGGCTTCAGGAAGACACAGCAAAATTCCTTCTGTAATGGAAAGTGAAGCAATTTTAATGTTGAATCTTCAGATTGGGGGGAGAGAAAGATTTTTTTCTGAGATTTTTTTTCCTAATAAAATATTTTTTTAATTTGGAAAAATTAGAAAACCACCTTTTAAAGTAGACAGTATTTTATGTAACTGTGATAATCTTGAATATGAAATTGTATATTTGCCTGTTTTTCATTCAACTTTAAGGATTTTCTAACATTTTTTAAAGCTCCTTTTAATGATGCTTTACGCTTCTTTGGTTTCTTTCCTCTTTTTACCCCAAGGAGGCAACTTTAAAATCTTTAACCTTCAGAGTTGTTTTAAGGTGTATCTTTAAAGAGGTTTGAATAACGAACACTTGACTAAGTGGAAATTCAGCGCAAAGGTGTTGACGCCCAGAATTTATTGAAAGCTTATTGCCCAAACTTTTACAAGAATAAAATAGCATTATCAAAAGTTTCAATATGTATAATCTTTGACTCAAAAATTTCTTCTAAGAATTTATTCAACAGAAGCACACATACAAATGAATATTTCTTTACAGCATTTTTTTATGATGGCAAAAAACTATAAGCAACCCAAACATACATCAATAAGGACTTGAATAGATAAACTATAGTGTATCTAAAATGCAGTACTATGCCCATAACAATGGTTGAGGTAGCTGTGTGTTTAGTGATGTGGAAAGATATCCAAAATAATGCCTAAGTGGAAAGTTGCCACTCAGTATAATCATATTTCTGTATGTAATATTAGCAAATGTATAATATAATACATTATGCATATGAAGTCTAGAAAATATCCACTAAACTGTTATGTGGAAGTGATAAGGTTATGAGACTTCTACTTTCTAAATTATACATTTCTAAAATATCTCTTCTTTTTTTGACAATTATGTATTACATTTATAATCAAGACAAACTCTACTATTCAAAGATCTCATTCTGCCAGTCCTCCAGTATTTTCTGTCAATCATGAAGCAGTGTGCAATTTTGGTTTCTCAGTAGATTCTAAAATTTTTCTTTTTTCCCTCATGTACATAGCCTTTGGTAATTAAATGTAATGACTGAATGGTAAACTTCAGTATGCACATGCTAGATCATCCTGCATACTAAAGCACTGACCCTTTAACACAGAATCTTCATTATACATGGCTTGAGAATTTACCAAGACAGCTAGATAAATTTAGAGGAAAATGGACTTCAGAGTTAAAACTGTATTTAAAAGTCTTCATGTATATTCTTATACTTTTTTACTATTATGACATGACTCAATAAAAAATTAAAAAACTGATTTGAAGAGTTTTATATAGTGTGAGATACTATGTTGGGAAAGGGTGCTATTGAAAAACACACAGTTTGTACATCCTGGCCATTGTTTCTTTATTTGCAGTACTTCTCATTTATATTTCTGTTGACGATCTGATATCGTTGTTAACTGAAACAGAAGTTATATGGTCAGGTAGAAATGAAAAGACAAGGAAAACTTTTCTCTAATTGCTATATTACTGGTTGAAATGTTTGTACACCTGTTGAGCTTCATAGTCAACAGGATTAAAAGTTATACCTAAGTAAATTATATATTCTAAAGTAAAGTTATAGTTTAACCTTAACTAGGCAGCTAACTTCTATAAAGCCAAGTATTACTCAGGAGTGAGAGGTGGTGGGTAGGCTTACTCCCTCCTTAAAGAGGAGTTATAAGGATTACTCTTGAAGTAGCCATGAGGCAAGCAGTGAAGAGAACTAATCCCACCTTTGAGTCTAAGATCAGATCCTCAGGAAATTTGGATAAATCTAGGAATGCTTATAGTTCAGGCTGAGCTTTTACCAAGTTAACGTATTTACTTTAAATCATAAATTTGGGCTTTCCAGAAACATTTATTGAGAAATACTGTCATATATTCTCTCCTTATATAGAATATATAATAAATTTATATTCTACTGAGGACAAGCAGTTGATTACAATATGAAATAATAAATGATAGAGGAGAAGTAGACCCCCCCACACACACACCCAGGTGAGGAACCTAACCCAGAGGGTGGAGTGGAGGAAAAGATAATGTTGGAGGAGGTTATGTGGAAGATATGACCCTTGTACTCAATCCTTAAGAACAAGGAAGAGCTAAGTAAAGAAGAGTTTTGTTTCTTCTGGACAGAACTGTGTGTGCAAAGGCCAGTAGGCGAAAAAGGTGCATTAAGAGTACTTAAAATTGTTCCAGAAAGCTGGAGAATAGTGTTCTAGGGAAAATATGCCAGAGAGAAACAAGTAAGCAGCCTCCTGATTTAAGTGCAATAAGGGAGACCCAGGTTCAATCCCTGGGTAGGGAAGATTCCCTGGAGAAGGGAATGGCAATCCACTCCAGTATTCTTGCCTGGGGGATTTCATGAACATAGGAGCTTGGTGGGCTACTGTCCATGGAGTCAAAAAAAGTTGGACAAAACTAAGTGACTAACACTTTCACTACTACTTTCACTAAGAAATTTGGATTTGACTGGGAGGAGCAGAGGGGAAGGGAGTTACATAATTTATTTGAGCTTAAAGGTTATGGGGAAAATGGAATTAGAAGACCTCTAGTTCTGCAGTATAGTGGTAAGGCTTAATTTTTTTAATGTATTGTTGGAGGAATTCCCTGGTTGTCCAGTTTATAGGACTTGGTATTTCCATTTCCAGGGACCCACGTTTGATCCCTGGTCAGGGAACTAAGATCTCACAAGTCATATGGTGTGCTCCCCCACCCCCCACCCTGCCAAAACTGTATTCTTGGTAGTCTCCCAGTCCTACCATGCCTTACTCACAGCAGAAGCAAATGCAAATATTCTCTAAAGGAAGACATCCTCAGGGACTTCCCTGGTGATCCAGTAGCTGAGACTCCAAGCTCCCAATGCAGGGGGCACAGGTCTGATCCCTAATCAGGGAAGATCCCATGTGCCACATATTGTGGTAAAAAAAAAAGTAAAGGAATACATCCTCAGTTTAGGCCTCCAAAATCTCATGGATTTACAAAAAATTAAATATGGGCCTCTTAATCAAATGTCATCAAACATACAAAGAAAAATACACCCATGAGAAAGAATCAGCAGAAGTAACAATGGTTCATTCAAGGACCTTACATATTAAAATGATCAAACAATGTGAAATGTCTATGATTTTTTAAAGAAATAAAAGAATCATAAAATGAACACAAAATGAATCACAAAAGAAGAAATGATCACAAATGACCAGGTAAACGTGAAAAATAAATGGAACTTTAAGAGATGTAAAGCAGTGGCTCTGATGGTAAAGAATCTGCCTGCAGTGCAGGAGACCCAGGTTTGATCCCTGGGTCAGGAAGATCCCCTGGAGAAGGGAATAGCTACTCACTCCAATATTCTTGCCTGGAGAATTCCATGGACAGAAGAGCCTGGAGGGCTATAGTCCATTGGGTTGCAAAGAGTTGGAGACGACTGAGCGACTAACACTTTCTCGGGGTTAGTTTAACATATTAAATATAGATGGAGAATAAATTTGAAGTCAGATATGAACTAACTCTTGAAAAAGCACTATAGAGACAATGGAAATGGAAAATATATAGGAGAAGTTAAAAGGCATGGAGGTTAGAATAAGAAAAATTGAAAGAAGGGAATAGAGGAAAGCCAAAATTCTTAGAAATAAGAGTTGACATTTTTTGAGAAGTAATAAATGAGCCTACAGATACAGGAAGTGTATACCAAACAGGATACATAAATTCACACACACTTATGTTGTAGTCAAATGGAAAAACACCAAAAGAGAAAATCTGAAAGGACCAAAGAAAAAAGACAAGCCACCTACCATAATCAATAAGAATGATCGATTTCTCACTGCAACAATGGAAGCTAGAAGAGGAGGGCATAATATCTTCAATATGATAAAGAGAAAACTATCAATCTAGAATTTTATATCCAGAAAAACAATATTTTTAAAACAATGGTAAAATGAAGACATTTCAGATCAACAAAATAGAATTTGCCTTCGACAGACTTTTACTTAAGGAAATTCTACTTTAGGAAGAAGGAAAATGGTACCAGAAAGGAGATCTGAGATGCAAGAAGAAATGGTGAGCAAAGAGTTTGGTAAGCATCTGAGTAAATCTAAACAAGTGCTACCTGTATAAAATAATGATGTCTAATTTGTGAAGTAAAAGATACAATATTGGCCAATTAGGAGAGATTAATGTATTGATTTGTTTTAATAATAGTATATTAATTTTAAATTATCATTCATGATAAAATTTCAACGATAACTTCCTAAAGAAAAGTGAATGTATAACTTCTAAATCAATAAAGAGGAAAACTGGATGTTTTTTGGCCACACCATTTGGCATGCAGGATCTTAGTTTCCTACCAAGGACTGAATCCACACCTGTCATGTTACATAACCTCCATAAGCCTTAGTTTCCTCATCTTTAACATGTGGATAATAGTAGAACCTCCCTTACAGGATTGTTGTGAAGGTGTAATCATATAATGCATGCAAAGAAGCTTAGCACAAATCTACAACATAGTTAGGTGTTCAATATATATTAGACATTACTGTTTTGAATAGTGACTTAGTCTTGTTCATGCTTGAAAGCCATGCTAGAATCTGCCAACATCACACCCAGCCTCTCTCCAGTGAGAGGGAAAGCTATACCCAAAGACAGCTAAAACGTGTTACACAGTTCAAAACTGATAGGTCTTCCTTGTGTTAATCACAACTCCTTGCTTAGAACCTTCAGAATTCAATATTGCCTTTCAGTAAAAAGTTCAAAGCTTCAAGGCTTTCTATAGCCTAGCCCGACCAACTTGATCTCATGAGTTCTCTTTAAATCCTTGAGTTAAATCTCTAAACATATTTGAGGTCTCCTTCCTTAATGCTTTTGCTTAAAATGCCCATTTGAAGAATAGGTAGAATTTGAATGACTTCCTTCATCTGGAAAACCCTCACTCTGCTAAATCCAACCTATTCTTCAAATCCCAGCTCAAGTCCCATAAGAGTTCCTGACTGCTCTAGCCCAAAAGTAATTTATAATTTGAAAAAGTATCATCTAAACCAGGCCTTCTATAGTAATTTATACCTGTTTCTTCTACTCCATTTTTCAGTTGAGCCTTTATTTAAATTTTATATTGTCACAGAAAGCTTCCCTCAAGTTTTCAGGTCTTTCCAGCTACATTTTCAGATCCTTAAGATAGTGGCTATTAATTGTATATCTTTGTATTCCCTGTAGTTCCTCAGGAAGGGAAACTAACATGTAAGTGTGTACCATATGCCAGGTATTATGCTAAATGGTTTCTTATATTGATAATATATATCTTACTTATTCTTCAAAATAAACATATAGACATTAGTGTCCTTGTTTTACAGATGAGGACATTGCACTTGAGAAAGGTTAAGTAACATACCAAGGCACTTAACTAGTCAATGGCAGAGGTGGGTTTCTACTACACCATCCATCAAAATAGCCTGCAACTAATACATACCTTGGAGGTAAAAAAGCTCAAACAGTCTACATCTTTCTACTTATTTGTATCCCACTGTGAAATTTAGAATGTCATGGAAGCAAAGAAACCAGAATTTTTCTCAAAAATTGAAATTCGGCGTGCCAGTTATTAACAGCCCAACCATAGAAATTCACAAAGAGCTTGAAGTTAGAAAGTCATACTTTGGGGGGAGGGGTGGATTAAGGAAGTTAAAGAGATTTTTTTTTCATTTATTCTGTATTTTGCCTTGAGTTCATGTAATTTGATGCGAAATGAATCACAGAACAAAATGGAACATTCTTTGGGTGCTTGCTGCAAGTCCATACCCCTTTCAGAACGTTCTTTCTTTTCTCTTTTCCCCTTTCCTAGGGTTACACATCTTTCTGGAATGACTGCATATCATCTGGCCTGCGAGGCGGCATCCTGATAGAGCTGGCCATGCGAGGTCGAATCTATCTAGAACCCCCAACCATGCGTAAGAAGCGACTACTAGACAGAAAGGTAGAGCATCCTCCATGAATATCCTCTTATAAAAGGGCAGATACCAACAGTCCATTTTGGAAGAATAGGAAGATTTGAGATGTGAGACAATAAAAATATCACTTACTCAGTTGTCCCATTGTCGGTTCAGTTCAGTTCAGTCGCTCAGTCATGTCCGACTCTTTGCGACCCCATGAATCGCAGCACACCAGGCCTCCCTGTCCATCACCAACTCCCAGAGTTCACTCAGACTCACATCCATCGAGTCAGTGATGCCATCCAGCCATCTCATCCTCGGTCGTCCCCTTCCCCTCCTGCCCCCAATCCCTCCCAGCATCAGGGTCTTTTCCAGTGAGTCAACTCTTCGCATGAGGTGGCCAAAGTACTGGAGTTTCAGCTTTAGCGTCATTCCTTCCAAAGAAATCCCAGGGCTGATCTCCTTCAGAAGGGACTGGTTGGATCTCCTTGCAGTCCAAGGGACTCAAGAGTCTTCTCCAACACCACAGTTCAAAAGCATCAATTCTTCAGCGCTCAGCCTTCTTCACAGTCCAACTCTCACATCCATACATGACCACAGGAAAAACCATAGCCTTGACTAGACAGACCTTAGTCGGCAAAGTAATGTCTCTGCTTTTGAATATGCTGTCTAGGTTGGTCATAACTTTCCTTCCAAGGAGTAAGCGTCTTTTAATTTCATGGCTGCAGTCACCATCTGCAGTGATTTTGGAGCCCAGAAAAATAAAGTCTGACAATGTTTCCACTGTTTCCCCATCTATTTCCCATGAAGTGATGGGATCGGATGCCATGATCTTCGTTTTCTGAGTGTTGAGCTTTCAGCCAACTTTTTCACTCTCCTCTTTCACTTTCAAGAGGCTTTTTAGTTCCTCTTCACTTTCTGCCATAAGGGTGGTGTCATCTGCATATCTGAGGTTATTGATATTTCTCCCAGCAATCTTGATTCCAGCTTGTGTTTCTTCCAGTCCAGCGTTTCTCATGATGTACTCTGCATATAAGTTAAATAAGCAGGGTGACAATATACAGCCTTGACGTACTCCTTTTCCTATTTGGAACCAGTCTGTTGTTCCATGTCCAGTTCTAACTGTTGCTTCCTGACCTGCATATAGATTTCTCAAGAGGCAGGTCAGGTGGTCTGGTATTCCTATCTCTTTCAGAATTTTCCACAGTTTATTGTCTAACAGGTTTAATTATCCTGTAGCAGAGAGAGAAATCTAAGTATCCTTGGTCTAAAGAGTTGTAAGAAGTTCATGGTTTTGTCTTCCCTTTTTATGCAGAAAAGTCAGATCTAAGATGGTGTTGATTATTTTTCTGTATTTATCTATAGGTGTAATATTATGAAACAGTATTATATAATGAGGAGGTAAACATGTGGGTCAGATGCAGGCTTTACTCTGGTCAATCTCAGATAACCATTCCATTTCCCTCCTTCCAATTATTTTGCAAGTCCTCTCTAGCATGAGTTATACTACTCTCTCCATTTTCTTATTACTTGTTTTTTCCACTCACAACTTCACTGTCATACTTAGCATTCTAGTGAAACTACCTTCTTAGGTGTCACCAGCTAATTTTCAGTCTTCAATTTATTTTTCTCTTTTAACCTGTATGTGGTGTTTGATACTTTTGACTACCTCCTATTTGAAATTTCCTCTCTTCTTGACCTTTGTTATATTACATCCTCTTGCTTCTCTAGAGGTACCCTATTTCATTTACTTCTCCATTCCTTAATATCTAAATCTCAATTTATATCACTTTGTATCCTTTTAGAGATATCATTTACCTTTACAGCTTCATCTGTCACCCTTATGTTATTAATTTTCAAATTACTAGACCTGTCTTCTTTTTCCACCTCCAGGAATATAGTTAACTATTGTCCAGACATTTCAACTTGGCTATCCCATATCAGTTAAAACCAAGCTTCATCAACTTTACCTGAGTTTCCTATCTTTACTAATTGTTTCACAAGTTGGTTTTCCAGGCTCAAAGAGTTATTATTGAATCTTTCTTCTCCATTACCATTTATACTGTTTGCCACTGGGGCCCAGTTCAAATGTTATTTTTACCTGTCCACACTAGATTTTAAATTTCTTGAGGAAACAGAGACAATATGTTATGCTGCTTTGCTTTTCCTATGACATTTAACCCGTAGCTCAGATGGTAAAGCATCTGCCTACAATACCGGAGACCCAGGTTTGGTCCCTGGGTCAGGAAGATCCCCTGGAGAAGGAAATGGCAACCCACTCCAATATTCTTGCCTGGAAAATCCTGTGGCCACAGTCCATGGGGTCGCAAAGAGTCAGACATGACTGAGTGACTTCACTTCACTTCACTTCATATGTATAGCATATTCACTGATTTTAATTTGAATGAAGTAGGTGAACCAGAGTCTCTTGTTTCTTCTTTTCTGAAAGGTACTGCTAAAGTCAGACAGCCCAACGGGTGATGTTTTACTGGATGAAACTCTCAAACACATCAAAGCAACTGAACCCACAGAAACTGTCCAAACATGGATAGAGCTACTCACCGGTAAGAAGATGCAGAATGATTTTAAAAATATCCCACATTTTATAATCTTTACCCTACTCTTAAGGTTGAGAGAAGAAGTATAGAAATTTAGGGTGCTGAGTAAAATATGTATATTTCACTTTTAAACTATACTAATAAGGGACCAAAAAAGGCATGATTAATCAATACATAAAGTTTTCCAAAGCTTCACCTTACCTCTGTACACCTCATAAGCTCACAAGAAATTTTTTTAACATCTGTGTTTATGTATAATTCACATTCAGTTGTTGTATAATTCACATACAGGGTCATCATACAGTTGACCCATTAAAAGTATACAATTAAATGAATTTTAATTGGACACAGTTATGCAACCATCATCACAACCTAAGTTTAGAACATTTTCATCATCCCCAAAATAAACCCTATGCTCACTAGCAGTTTTCCCCATGTTTCCCAGCCCTCCTGCCCAGCTCCAACAACCACTAATCTACGTTCTATCTCTGTAGATTTGCCTATTCTGGATATTTCATATAAACGAAACCATACAACTTTTGCTTTTTTGTGACTGACTTCCAAGGATAATATTTTCAAGGTTCATCCATGTTGTGGCATGTATCAGCACTCCATTCCTTTTTTCCTCAAAGGCAAGTTCAAAAACTTTAATATGAATAACTAAGCCTATGGCATAAAATTATAGGAGAATCTTCCACAGGGCACTTTGAGGTCATAGCCAGTGTCACCTTCTGGAGCAGTTTTTTTAAACTGACGTTTTTATTGAGACATTTGTATTGAGTTGGTTAAAAAGTTCATTCTGTTTCTTCCATAACATCTTACAGAAACACTCGAAGAAACTTTTTGGCCAACCCAATATATTGACATGCAGTTGTAAGAATTAATACGGAGAGATACCTTTATATGCTTTGTCTAGAATCCCCCACTGGTAAAATTTCTCAAATTTTTAGTGTATGATAATCAGAGTACTGAAATTGATATGATTCACCAATCTTGTTAGAGTTTGCCTAGGTTTTTTGTTTTTTTTTGTTCTTTTTGGCTGCACCACGTGGCATGTGGAATCTTAGTTCCCCAACCAAGGATCAAACCTTGCCGCTTGCAGTAGAAGCACAGAGTCTTAACCATTGGACAGCCAGTGAAGTCACAAATTTCCCCAGTTTTAATTTGACTCTTTATTTCCAAATAATATTTCATTGGATGGTTATACTACTTTAATTATTTATTTATCAGTTGATGGACATTTGAATTATTTCCTCTTTTTGACTAACGTGAACATTCATAGACAAGTTTTTGTGTGCACACGTTTTCATTTCGGGGGTATATAGTTAACTTTATTGTGGTAAAATACACATATTTATTATCTTAATCATAAGTGTACAATTCAGTGACATTAAAAATACAGTGTTATATAACTATTACTTCTCTCTACACTCAAAGCTTTCTCATCATTCAAATATCCCTCTTCCTCCCTCTCTTCATTCCCTGGCAACTTCTTATTTACCTTCTGTCTCTATGAATTTACCTGATCTGCTGCTGCTGCTAAGTCACTTCAGTCGTGTCCGACTCTGTGCAACCCCATAGACGGCAGCCCACCAGGCTCCCCAATCCCTGGGACTCTCCAGGCAAGAATACTGGAGTGGGTTGCCATTTCTTTCTCCAATGCATGAGAGTGAAAAGTGAAAGTGAAGTCACTCAGTCGTGTCCGACTCTGTGCGACCCCATAGACAGTAGCCCACCAGGCTCCTCCATCCATGGGATTTTCCAGGCAAGAGTACTGGAGTGGGGTGCCATTGTGGAATCATACAGTATTTGTCCTTCTATGCCTGATTTACTTGAAAGCTAAGCATTTTTTCAAGGTCCATTCATCTTACAGCTTACATCAAAATCTCATTCATTTTTATGGTTGTGTAATATTCTGTTGTATGTGATATACCACATTTTGTTAATTTCATCTGTTAATGAACACTTGGGTATTTCCATCTGTTGGCTATTGTGGGTAATGCTGCTGCGAACTTTGTTGTGCATATATCTGATAAAGTCATTGCTTTCCATTCTTTTGGATGTATATCTTGGAGTAGAATTATTGGGTCATGTGATAGTTCAATAGTTTGAGAAACCACCAAACTGTTTTCTACAGAAGCTGCAGTCTTTGACATTCTTACCAGCATGGTAAGGCTCCAGTTTCTCTACATCCTCATTAGTGCTTGTTTTGTTTTGTTTATAATTATAGCCATCCTAGTAGATACGAAGCGGTATCTCATTGTGGTTTTTTTTTTTTTTTTTTTTTTTTTTTTTTTTTTTTTTTTTTTTTTTTTTTTTTTTTTTTTTTTTTTTTTTTTTTTTTGATCCTTTTTTTTTTTTTTTTTTTTTTTTTTTTTTTTTTTTTTCTTTTTTTTTTTTTTTCTCATTGTGGTTTTGATTTTCATTTCCCTAATGATTAATGATGTTGAGCATCTTTTCATGGATGATTTATGTATCTTCTTTGGAGAAATGTCTATTCGGGTCTTTTGCCCATATTTGAATTGGCTTCTGTTTTTGTTGAGTTTTCAAGCTCTTTCTATAGTCTTAACAGTAATCCCTTATCAAATATATGATTTGTAAATATTTTCTCTCATTCTATCAGTTATCTGTTCGCTTTATTAAGAGTAACTCTTGATGCATAAAAGTTCTTAATTTTGATGAAGTCCAGTTTATTTGTTGCCTGACTTTTGGTGTCATATTACTGAAATCTTTGCCAAATCTAATGTCATAACGATTTTCCCAAAGCTTTCTTCTAAGAGTTTTACAGTTTTAGTTCTTAAATTGGTTCTTTGATCCATTTTTACTTAATTTTCGAATATGATATAAAGGTTCAACTTGCATGTGGCTATGCGGTTTCCCAGAACCATTTGTTAAAAATACTATTCTTTCCCCCTTGAATGGCCTTGGAAGTCTTGTTGAAAATCAGTTGACCATATCTGCAAAGGTTTATTTCTGGACTCTCTATTTTGTTGTATTAACCTGTATGTTTGTCCATACTGTTTTACTTACTGTAGCTTTGTAGTAAGTTCTGAAGTTGAAAAAGTATGAATCCACTAATTTTATCCTTCTTTTTCAAAGTTGTTTTGGCAGTTCTGGGTCTTGTGCAATTCTGTATGAATTTGAGGATCAACTTTTCCACTTCTGTGGAAAAGGCTGTTAGAATTTACTGACCATATCTGCAAAGGTTTATTTCTGGACTCTCTATTTTGTTGTATTAACCTGTATGTTTGTCCATACTGTTTTACTTACTGTAGCTTTGTAGTAAGTTCTGAAGTTGAAAAAGTATGAATCCACTAATTTTATCCTTCTTTTTCAAAGTTGTTTTGGCAGTTCTGGGTCTTGTGCAATTCTGTATGAATTTGAGGATCAACTTTTCCACTTCTGTGGAAAAGGCTGTTAGAATTTTATAGGGATTGGGTTGAACCTGTAGATCTTTTTGGGTGGTTATTGCCATTTTAACAGTGTTAAATCTTCCTGTCCATTAAAAGAGACTTAGGCTGTCTTTCCATTATTTAGGTCTTTAATTTTCTTTCATCAGTTTTATAGTTTTCAGTGTACAAATCTTTCACCTCACTGGTTAGACTTATTCCTAAATATTTAATTTTCTTACACACTGTTATAAATGGGATTGCTTTCTTAATTTCATTTTCAGATTATTCATTTCTGATATACAGAAACAACTGATTTTTGTGTTTTCATCTTGTACCTAGCAACTTAATCGAGTCTATTAGTTCTAGTTGCTTTTTGTGTATTTGAGGAGATTTTCTATGTATAGGATCATGTCATCTGCAGACAGATAAACCGTAAGGCTTTCCTGAATAATCTTTATCATATTGAGGAATTTTTTTTTATTCCTAGTTTCCCAAAAGTTTTTATAATGAAAGGGTGTTTGTTTTTGTCATTACTTTTTTTTTTAAATTAAAGGTAATTGCAGTACAGAATTTTGTTGGTTTCTAAGTTGCATTTCTGAATCAAGGGACATGGTCATGTGGGTTTTTTTAAAATTATATTAAATGATGTATTATTGATACATTGTTTGATTTTTATTGAAATATAATTGGCGCAAATGTTATATTAGTTTCAGATGTATATCATGTTGATTTACTATTTATGTGTATTGTGCAATAATTACCACAATAAGTCCAGTTAGCGTCCATCATCACACATAGCTTTTTTTTCTTGTGATGAGAACTTTTAAGATCTGTTTTCTTTAGTGCTTTGTCGCTTCAGTTGTGTCCAACTCTGTGCAACGCTATGGACTATATGTAGCCCACCAGGCTCCTCTGTCAATGGGGTTTTCTAGGCAAGAATACTGGAGTGGATTGCCATGCCCTGCTCCAGGGGATCCTCCCAACCCAAGGATCAAACCCGCGTTGCTTATGTCTCCTGCATTGGCCGGCAGGTTCTTTACCACTAGTGCCATCTGGGAAGCCCATTTGAAAGTCTGTTTTCTTAGCAACTTTCAAATATATGATACAATGTTAGTAACTATAGTTACCATGCTATATATTACATCCTCAGGATTTATTTATTTTATAACTGAAATTTTATATCTTTTCATCTTCACACATTGTGGCTTTCTTCCCCTTTCCACCCTTAGCAACTACCAGTCTGTTCTGTGTATCTAAAATTTTGAAATTTTTTGGTTTTGTTTTAGATTCCAGATACAAGTGAGATCATACAGTATTTGTCTTTCCCTGTCTGACTTATTTCACTTAGCATAATGCCCTCAAGGCCCCTCCATGTTGTTATGAATGGCAAGATTTCCTCTTTTTATGGCTGATTAGTATTCCAATGTATGTATATGTGTGTGTGTATATGTGTATGTTTGTGTGTGTGTATACCACATTTTCTTTACCTGTTCATCCATAATTGCTATTTAAATTGCTTCCATGTTTTAGCTAGTGTAAATAATGCTGCAGTGAACATGGGAGTTCACTGCAGCATTTCAAGTTAGTGTTTTCATTTCCTTTGGAGAAATTCTCAGAAGTAGAATTACTAAATTATATGGTAGTTATTTTAATTTTTTGATAAACTTCTATACTGTTTTCTGTAGTGACTGCACCAATTTACCTTCTCACCAACAGTGCATGAGGGTTCCCTTTTCTCTATGTCCTTGCCAACTTTTTTTTTAATTTTTAAAATATTCAGATATTTATTTTTATTGATTTACTAATTTGGCTGCACTGGGTCTTAGTTGCAGCATGCAAGATCTTAACTGCAGCATGAGGCATCTGATTCCCCAACCAGGGATCAAACTTGGGTCCTCTGCATTGGGAGGGTGGAATCTTAGCTACTGGACCACCTCGGAAGTCCCTATCTTTTTAAAATACTTTTTATTATATATTGCAGTATAGCCGATTAATGTTGTGATAGTTTCAGGTGGCCAGCGGGACTCAGCCAAACATATACATGTATCTGTTCTCCCCAGGTCTCCCCTTCCATCCAGCCTGTCATATAACATTGAGCAGAGTTCCCTGAACACTTGTTATTTTTTTATGTTTTTAATAATAACCATCCTAACAAGTGTGAAGTGATATCTCATTATAGTTTTGATTTGCAGTTCCTTGATGATTACTGACGTTGAGCATATTTTCATGTGTCTTTTGGCCATTTTTATGTCTTCTTTTGAAAAACATCTATTTAGATCCTTAGTCTGTTTGAGTTTCTGTTACATTCCTGGGATAAATTTTACTTGATCACAGTGAATAATCCTTTTATCATGCTGTTGGATTAAGTTTGCTAATATTTTACTAAGGATTTTGAATCTACATTCATAAGACTTATTGGTCTGTAACTTTCTTTTCTTGTGATGTCTTTACTTGGCTTTAGTATGAGGATAATCTTGCCTCACAGAATGAGTTAATATGTTCCTTTTTTAGATTTTTGGAAGACTTTGCGAAGGATTGGTGTTAATTCTTCTTTAAGTGTAAGGTAGAATTCACTGATGAAGTCACCTGGCCCCAGACTTTTCTTTGTTGGAATGTTTTGATTTTTGATTACTGATTTCATCTTTTTATTTGCTATAAATCTGTTGAAATTTTCTGTTTCTTTGTCAGTTTAAATAATTTGAACTTTTCAAGGAGTTTGTCCATTTTTCTAGGTTGTCTAATTTGTTGGTTTAATATTATTCATAGTATTTTTTAATATAAATTTATTTATTTTAATTGGAGGTTAATTACTTTACAATATTGTATTGGTTTTGCCATACATCAGCCATTCTGACTGGCGTGAAATGGTACCTTATTGTGGTTTTGATTTGCATTTCTCTGATAATGAGTGATGTTGAGCATCATAGTTTTATTTTATAATCCTTCTTTTAATCCCTGCAAGATCCATTGTAATGCCTTCACTCTCATTTCTGATTTTTAGTTGTTTCTATCTTTTTTCCTTTGGCAGTCTAGCTAAATGTTTGTGAATTTTGATTGTTTCAAAGAAACAACTTTTAGTTTCTTTAATTTTGTTGGTTGTTTTTCTGATCTCTCTTTTTGTATATCTCTTCTCTAATCTATTTCCTTCCTTCTATTAACTTAGGGTTTATTTTGCTCTCCTTTTTCTAGTCCATTAAAGTATAAAGTTAGGAGATTGATTTTAGACTTTAAATTTACGCATTTACAGCAAATTTCCCTCTGCTTTCACTGCATCCCATATACTTTCATATGTTGTGTTTTCATCCATTTCTAAGTATTTTCTAATTTCCTTTGTGATTTCTTCTTTGACACATTGGTGTTTCACTTCAGTTTAGTTCAGTCGCTCAGTCATGTCCAACTCTTTGTGACCCCATTAACCACAGCACACCAGGCCTCCCTGTCCATCACCAACTCCCAGAGTTCACCCAAACTCATGTGCATCGAGTCAGTGATGCCATCCAGCAATCTCATCCTCTGTCATCTCCTTCTCCTCCTGCCCCCAATCCCTCTCAGCATCAGGGTCTTTTCCAGTGAGTCAACTCTTTGCATGAGGTGGCCAAAGTATTAGAGTTTCAGCCTTAGCATCAGTCCTTGCAGTGAACAACACCCAGGACTGGTCTCCTTTAAGATGGACTGGTTGGCTCTCCTTGCAGCTTGTTTAATTTACACATATAGGCAAATTTTCATTTTCCTTCTTTTATTGATGTCTAATTTCTTCCCACTATGGTCAGAGAAGATACTTCATATGATATCTGTCTTTTGAAATATATTGAGATTTCTTTTATGGCCTAACATATGGTGTCTCCTGGAGAATGTGCCATATAAATCTGAGAAGAACTTGTATTCTGCAAGTAGGGTGATACAAAACTGTTTACTTCTGTCTGTTCTGTCCATTTTGCTTCATGTATTTTGAGTCTGTTATTAGGAGTGTAAATATTTATAATTGTTTTATCTTCTTGTTGTACTGAACCTTTTATTAATATATAATGTCTCTGTGTCTCTTTTGTGACACAGAGACATTTAAAGTGTATTTCGTCCAAAGTTAGTATAGACATCCCTTCTCTTTTTTGGTTACTATTTGAATGGAATATCTCTTTCCATCCATTCACTTTCAACCTGTCTATGTCCTTTGATCTAAAGTGAGTCTCTCATAAACAGCATATAGTTGGATCATGTTTTTTAACCCATCCTGCCAATTTTTTCTTATGATTAAATAGTTTAATATGTTTACATTTAAAGTAATTACTGGGGCTTCCCTGGTGGTCTAGTGGTTAAAAAATCTGCCTTGCAATGCAGGGGACACTGGTTCGATCCCTGGCCTGGGAAGATCCCACATGCCACGGGGCAGCTAAGCCCATGTGCCACAACTACTGAAGCCTGCATACCCTGGAGCCAGTGCTCTGCAACAGAAGTCCTCCCACCACAACTAGAGTATAAGCCCCTGCTTGCTGCAGCTAGAGAAAGCTTGTGCGCAGCAACAAAGACCCAGTGCAGTCAAGAATAAAATAAATAAATAATAAATAAAGTAATTACTGATAAGGAGACACTACCATTTTGCTATATGGCCTATAGATTTTTGTCCTTCATTTCCTGCATTACTATCTCCTTTTATGTTTGGTTGATTTTTTTATAGTGAAACATTTTGATTCCCTTCTCATGTTCTTTAGTGTATATTCTATAGACATTTTCTTTGTTGCACCATGGGAATTACATTTTATATCTTAAAGTTATGACAACCTAATTTGAATTATACCAACTTAACTTCAATTACACAAAAAGTCTGTTCCTATACAGCTCCATTCCACTCTCCGTTTTGATGTCACAGATTATACCTTTATAAATTGTATGACCAATAACATAGGTTAATAAGTGTTCTTTAATGCATCTGTCTTTTAAAGTATATAGAAAATAAAAAAGAGTTATAAACCAAAATTAACTTTTATAGTTGTCCATGTATTTAACTTTTATTGAGTGTCTTTATTTCTTCATTACTGCTTTAAGTTACTTCTAGCTTTCCTTCATTTCAACCTGCAGTACTTTTTAGCATTTTTTGCAGGGCAAGTCTAGTGGTGACAACCTTCCTCAATTTTTATTTACCTGCTACTAAGTCACTTTAATCGTGTCCGATCCAGTGCGACCCCATAGATGGCAGCCCACCAGGCTCCCCCGTCCCTGGGATTCTCCAGGCAAGAACACTGGAGTAGGTTGCCATTTCCTTCTCCAATACATGAAAACGAAAAGTGAAAGTGAAGTTGCTCAGTCGTGTCCGACTCCTAGCAATCCCATGGACTGCAGCCCACCGGGCTCCTCCATCCATGGGATTTTCCAGGCAAGAGTACTGGAGTGGGGTGCCATTGCTTTCTCCTTATTTACCTGGGAAAGTCTTAATTTCATTTTTCAAGGACACTTTTTTTGGATATAGAATTCTTAGGTGACAGATATTTTTCTTTGAGCCCTTTGAGTATGTCAACCCACTGTCTTCTAGCCTCCAAAGTTTCTGATGAGAAGTCTGGTGATAATCTTATTGAAGATATTTTGTGTATGACAACTCACTTCTCTCTTCCTGCTTTTAAGGTTCTTTATCTTTGTAAACTAAATTAATGCTGGAGAGGGTGTGGAACAAAAAAAATCTTCCTACACTTGGTAGGAATGTAAATTGGTGCAGCCAATATGGGGAACAGTATGGAGTTTCCTTAAAAAACTAAAAGTAGAGTTAAGTATAATCTGTCAATCACACTCCTAGGCATATATATCTGAGAAAATTCTAATTCAAAAAGATACATTCAACCCAGTGTTCATAGCAGCACTATTTACAGTAGTCAAGACTGGAAGCAACCTAAATGTCTGTCAACAGCTGAATGGATAAAGAAGATATGTAGATATGGATATATAATATGAATATTTCTCAGTCATGAAAAAGAATGAAATAAGGCCATTTGCATCAATATGGATGGACCTAGAGGTTATCATATTAACTGAAGTAACTCAGACAGAAAAAGACAAATACCACTTTCGGACCCTCCATCTGTGGTGGAACCACTGCCAAGATACAGATTTTCGTGAAGACTCTGACAGGGAAGACCATCACTCTCAAGGTCGAGCCCTCGGATACAATAGAAGATGTAATGGCCAAGATCCAGGATAAGGAAGGAATTCCCCCTGACCAGCAAAGACTGATCTTTGCTGGCAAGCAAGTGGAAGATGGACGTACTTTGTCTGACTACAACATTCAAAAGGAGTCCACTCTTCATTTAGTGTTGAGACTTTGTGGTGGCGCTAAGAAAAGGAAGAAGTCTTACACCACTCCCAAGAATAAGCATAAGAGAAAGAAGGTTAAATTGGCTGTTCTGAAATACTATAAAGTGGATGAGAATGGCAAAATCAGTCGCCTTCGCCAGGAGTGTCCCTCAGAGGAATGTGGTGCTGGAGTATTTTATGGCCAGTCACTTCGACAGACATTATTGTGGCAAATGTTGTCTGACCTATTGTTTCAACAAACCAGAAGACAAGTAATTGTATATTGGTTAATAAAGATATGAGCTAACAAACAAAGACAAATACCATATGATATCACTTATATGTGGAATCTTTAAAAATGATACAAGTGAACTATTTATAAAACAGAAATAGACTCATAGAAATAAAAAACAAACTTATGGTTACCAAAGTGGATAGCAGAAGTGGTGGGGAGGGTAGATAAATTAGGAGTTTGGGACTAACAGTTAGCTCCACTGATAAAGAATCCACCTGCAATACAGGAGACCCTGGTTCCATTCCTGGGTCAGGAAGATCTGGAGGAGAGGGATAGGCTACCCACTCTAGTATTCATGGGTTTCCCTGATAGCTCAGACAGTAAAGAATCTGCCTACAGTATGGGAGACCTGGGTTTGATCCCTGGGTTGGGAAGATCCCCTGGAGGAGGGCATGGCATCCCACTCCAGTATTCTTGCCTGGAGAATGCCCATGGAGAGGAGGAGCCTGGCAGGCTACAGTCCGTGGGGTCACAAAGAGTTGGACATAACTGAGTGACTAAGCACAGCATATATAAAATAGGTAGACAATAGGGACCTACTACATAGCACAGGGAACTTTATAGTCAGTCAATTATAATAATCTAGAATGGAAAAGAATCTAAAATATATATATGTGTGTGTGTGTGTATGAAAATCACTCAGTCTTGTCTGACTCTGCAACCCCATGGACTAGCCTGCCAGGCTGCTCTGTCCATGGCATTCTGCAGGCAAGAATACTGGAGTGGGTAGCCATCCCTTCTCCAGGGGATCTTCCCAACCCAGGATCAAACCCACGTCTCCTGCACTGCAGGTGTATTCTTTACCATCTGAGCCACCAGGGAAGCCCAAATATATGTGTGTGTAACTCAATATCACACATCTAAAACTAACATAACATCGTAAATTAACTATACTTCAGTTTAAAATAGGTTTTAAAAGATTGTTTATCTTTGGCTTTCAATAGTTAGATTATAATGTATCTTGGATATTTTAGTCAACATTGAGCTCATTAAGTATCTTAGATTTGTAGATTCACATCTTTCATGAAATTTAGACCATTTTCAGCTATTATTTTTTCAAATATTTTCCTGCCCTTTCTCTCTCTCCTTCTCTGGGATTCCTACAATGAAAATATTTGTCCATTTGATGGTGTCTCAGAGGTTCCTTAGGCTTCATTCACCATTTTTGTTGTTTTTCCCTAAACTTTATTACTTCAATTGTACTATCTTCAAATTTGTTAATTCTTCTGCCTGCTTAAATCTGTTTTTGAACCCATATAGTATATTCTTCATTTTAGCTGTTGTATTTAAGCTCCAGATTTTCTTTTTGGTTCCTTTTTGTAATTTCTGTCTCTTTATTGGTATTCTAATTTTGTTCATCATTTTCCTGTCTTTATCCATGTCTTCCTTTAGCTATTTGCTAAAGCATCATAAAAGAAAGCATCATAAAGAAACATCTTTAAAACAGCTGTTTTCAAGTATTTATCTAGTAAACTTGACATCTGGCTTCCTCAAGTACAAATTTTGTCTTTTTCTTTTGTTCCTTTTAGTGGAACATACCTTTTTCTTTCACTATGTGCCTTGTAATTTTTTCGTTGTTGAAAGCTGGATATTGAAATCTTAGAATACAGTAACTCTGGAAATCAGACTTTCCCCATTCCCCAGGTTTTGCTGAGTTGTTTGTTGTTATTTTGTTGATTATATTATGGTTTCTCTGTGTTGTAGATCCAACTGAGGTGAAAGCTTCAGATCTCAGGTTTTTTCCAAGGTTGTACTTCAGAGATTACATGTTTTCTTAAGCAACCACAGGTGCTTTCTTAAATACTGTGTACATGCAGTTGTTTCTGAATGTAAAAAAAAAAAAGCTTCTCTTTTAAATCCCCTGGAAGCTGCTTTAGCTGGTGGGGATTGGAACAGTGGCAGCCTTTAGCTGTATGTCAGCCATCAAAAGCTACAATCCATAACCAGAATACTGGTCCTGAGATTTCAAAGACAGGGTCCTTATTGCTCATCCTGATTCCAGTAGGCTACACCAGAACTACAGATTCCTGTTCCCACAGCTACCTTTCATGGGACTAGGGGCTAAGTAGTCACTGCTGCACTGAAGGCTGAAATTGACTGAAATTGATATTGACCACATTTGCCAGCCTAGCTTCCCCTGGAACTGACAAGTATTTGTGGAAGCTCAAGAGTTCCAAAAATAATTGTTTCAGATAGATGCTGCTAGTATAATTATTGTCTAGGTGGAAAGATGAATTTCTAATGCTTGCTGCCATTATCCCAGATATAATCTCTCAGTGATTAACATTCTAAAGAACCTTATCAGCTATAATCACATGGACCCCAGCCTTGTCTAACTCAATGGAACTATGAGCCATGCTGTGTAGGGCCATCCAAGATGGACGGGTCATGGTGGAGAGTTTTGACTAAACATAGTCCACTGGAGAAGGGAATGGCAAACCACTTCAGTATTCTTGCCTTGAGAACCCCATGAACAGTATGATAAGGCAAAAAGATAGGACACTGAAAGATGAACTCCCCAGGTCAGTAGGTGCCCAGTTGCTACTGGAGATCAGTGGAGAAATAACTCCAGAAAGAATGAAGAGACAGAGTCAAAGCACAAACAACACCTAGCTGTGGATGTGACTGGTGATGGAAGTAAAGTCCTATGCTGTAAAGAGCAATATTGTGTAGGAACCTGGAATGTTAGGTCCATGAATCAAGGCAAATTGGAAGTGGTCAAACAGGAGATGGCAAGAGTGAACATCGACATTTTAAGAATCAGCGAACTAAAAAAATGGACTGGAATGGGTGAATTTAACTCAGATGACCATTATATCTACTACTGTGGGCAAGAATCCCTTAGAAGAAATGGAGTAAACATCATAGTCAACAAAAGAGTCTGAAATGCAGTACTTGGATGCAATCTCAAAAATGACAGAATGATCTCTGTTCGTTTCCAGGGCAAACCATTCAGTATCTCAGTAATCCAACTCTATGCCCCAGCCAGTAATGCTGAAGAAGCTGAATGGTTCTATGAAAACCTACAAGACCTTGTAGAACTAACACCCTAAAACAATGGCCTTTTCATTACAGGGAACTGAAATGCAAAAGTAGGAAAAGTCAAGAGATACCTGGAGTAACAGGCAAATTTGGCCTTGGAGTACAAAACAAAGCAGGTGAAAGGCTAACAGAGTTTTGCCAAGAGAACACACTGGTCATAGCAAACACCTTCTTCCAACAAAACAAGAGAAGACTCTACAAATGAACATCACCAGATGGTCAATACCAAAATATAAATTGATTATATTCTTTGCAGCCAAAGATGGAGAAACCCTATATAGCCAGCAAAAATAAGACCAGGAGCTGACTGTGGCTCAGATCATGAACTCCTCATTGCCAAATTCAGCTTTAAATTGAAGAAAGTAGGAAAAACCACTAGACCATTCAGGTATGACCTAAATCAAATCTGTTACGATTATACAGTGGAAGTGACAAATAGATTCAAGGAATTAGATCTGATAGAGTGCCTGAAGAACTATGGACGGTTTGTGACATTGTATAGGAGGCAGTGATCAAGACCATCCCCACGAAAAAGAAATGCAAAAAGGCACAGTAATTGTCCAAGGATGTCTTACAAATAGCTGAAAAGATGTGAAAGGCAAAGGAGAAAAGGAAAGATATACCTATTTGGATGCAGAGTTCCAAAGAATAGCAAGGAGAGATAAGAAAGCCTTCCTCAGTGATCAATGCAAAGAAATAGAGGAAGACAATAGAATGGGAAAGACTAGTGATCCCTTCAAGAAAATTAGAGATACCAAGGGAACATTTCATGCAAAGATGAGCATAATAAAGGACAGAAATGGTATGTACCTAACAGAAGCAGAAGATATTAAAAAGAGGTGGCTAGAATACACAGAAGAACTATACAAAAAAGATCTTAATGACCCAGATAACAACGATGGTGTGATCAGTCACCTAGAGCCAGACATCCTGGAATGTGAAGTCAAGTGGGCCTTAGGAAGCATCACTACAAACAAAGCTAGTGGAGGTGACAGAATTCCGGTTGAGCTATTTCAAATCCTAAAAGACGATGCTTTTTTTTTTTTTTTTTTAAAGACGATGCTTTTAAAGTGCTTCGCTCAATTTTGGAAAACTCAGCAGTGACCATAGGACTGGAAAAGGTCAGTTTTCATTCCAATTCCAAAGAAAGACAATGCCAAAGAATGCTCAAACTACTGCACAATTGCATTAATCTCACATGCTAGCAAAGTAAAGCTCAAAATTCTCCAAGCCAGGTTTCAACAGTGCATAAACCATGAACTTCAGATGTTCAAGCTGGATTTAGAAAAGACAGAAGAACCAAAGATCAAATTGCTAACATCCATTGGATCATGGAAAAAGCAAGAGAATTCCAGAAAAACGTCTATTTCTGCTTTATTGACTATGCCAAAGCCTTTGACTGTGTGGATCACAACAAACTGTGGAAAATTCTTAAAGAGATGGGAATAACAGACCCATCTGCATCCTGAGAAATCTGTATGCAGATCAAGAAGCAACAGTTAGAACTGGACATACAACAACAGACTGGTTCCAAATCAGGAAAGGACTACGTCAAGGCTGTATATTGTCACCCTACTTATTTAACTTGCAGAGTACATCATGAGAAACCCTGGGCTGGATGAGGCACAAGCTAGAATCAAGATTGCCGGGAAAAAATATCAGTAACCTCAGATATGCAGATGACACCACCCTTATGGCAGAAAGCTAAGAAGGACTAAAGAGCCTCTTGATGAAAGTGAAAGAGGAGTGAAAAAGTTGGCTTAAAGCTTAACATTCAGAAAACTAAGATCATGGCATCTGGTCCCATTACTTCATGGCAAATAGATGGGGAACAAATCGAAACAGTGACAGACTTTATTTTTTTGGGCTCCAAAATCGCTGCAGATGGTGACTGCAGCCATGAAATTAAAAGACACTTGCTCCTTGGAAGAAAAGCTATGACCACCCTAGACAGCATATTAAAAAGCAGAGAAATTACTTTGCCAACAAAGGTCTGTCTCGTCAGTTATGGTTTTTCCAGTGGTCATGTATGGATGTGAAAGTTGGACTATAAAGAAAGCTGAGTACCAAAGATTGATGCTTTGTTGGAGAAGACTCTTGAGAGTCCCTTGGACTGCCAAGAGATCCAACCAGTCCATCGTAAAGGAACTCCGTCCTGAATATTCATTGGAAGGACTGATGTTGAAGCTGAAACTCTTAATACTTTGGCTACCTGATGTGAAGAACTGGTTCATTTGAAAAGACCCTGATGCTGGGAAAGATTGAAGGTGGGAAGGGGACGACAGAGGATGAGATGGTTGGATAGCATCACCAACTTGATGGACATGGGTTTGAGTAAGCTCCGGGAGTTGGTGATGGATAGGGAAGCCTGGGGTGCTGCAGTCCATGGGGTCGCGAAGAGTCGGACACGACTGAGCGACTTCGATTTTTCACATTCATGCATTGGAGAAGGAAATGGCAACCCATGTCAGTATTCTTGCCTAGAGAATCCCAGGGATGGGGGAGCCTGGTGGGCTGCCGTCTATGGGGTCGCACAGAGTCGGACACGACTGAAGCGACTTAGCAGCAGCAATGACTAATGATGTTGAGCATCTTTATATGTGTTTATTGGCCATTTGTATATTTTCTTTGGAGAACTGTCTGTTCAAATCCTTTGCCCATTTTTAAATTGGGTTTGCTTTCTACTATTGAGTTGTACTTTTAAAATATGTTCTAAATACAAGTCTTTTCAGATACATGATTTGCAAAATTTTTCTCCAGTTCTGTGGGTTGTGTTTGCAGTTTCTTAATGGTATCCTTTAAAGTACAAGTTTTTAATTTTGATCCATTTCACCTCATTTTTTTCTTTTGTTACTTATAATTTTGCTGTAATTAAAACTGTAATAAAATTGAATTTATTTCAGTTGAAAATAAAAATTGTTTAACTTTTCTGATCTAGATGCTTTTTATTTATTTTTCTTACCTAATTACCCTGTCTAGAACTTTCAGTATGGTGCTGAATAGCAATGATGAGAATGGACTTCCTTGTCTTATCCTTGATCTAAGATGACAACATTCAGTCTTTCCCTCTTAATATGCTAGCTGTGAGGTTTCCATAAATTTCTCTATCAAGTTCAGAAAGTTTCTGTCTATTCCTAGCTTATGGAGTGTGTTTTATGATGTAAGAGTGTTGGATTTTATCAAATGCTTTTCTTTTGTCTATGGAGATGATCATTTGGTTTTGCTTTTCATTTTATTGATTTTTGTATTTTAAATCAAACTTACATTTCTATTTTAAGTCCCCCTTTATCATATTACGTAGTTTAGGGATGGGGTTGTTTGTTTTTTTCCTTCAGCTGAGCCATACTGCTTGTAGGGTATTAGTTCCCTGACCAGGGATTGAACCTATGCCCTTGGCAATGAAAGTGCACACTGGACTATCAGAGAGTTCCCTATGTCTTTATTATATTGCTAGATTTGTTTGTGCATATTTTGTTCAGTATTTTTTACCTATATAGATAAGAGATACTGGTCTATATTTTTCTTGTGAAGTTTTGTCTCATTTTAGTAATCAGAGGAATACTTACTGTTTAGACTAAGGAAGTATTCCCTCCTCTGCCTCTTCTTTTTCTTTTTCTTTTAAGTGTTTGTGAAGGATTGGCATTAATTCTCCATTAATGTTTGGTAGAATTACCAGAAAAGCTGTCTTGACCACACTTTTCTTTGTGGGAAGTTTTAAAGTTACTATTCAATCTATTTACTTGTTATGTGTGCTAAGTTGCTCCAGTCATGTCTGATTCTTTGTGATCCAGTGGACTGTAGCCCACCAGGCTCCTCTGTCCATAGGATTCTCCAGGAGAGAATGCTAGAGTAGGTTACCACGTCCTCCTCCAGGGGATCTTCCCAACCCAGGAATCAAATTCGTATCTCTTATATCTGCATTAGAGTCTTCCCTGGTGGCTCAGATGGTAAAGCATCTGCCTGCAATGCGGGAGACCCAGGTTCGATCCCTGGGTTGGGAAGAGCTCCTGGAGAAGGAAACAGCAACCCACTCCAGTACTCTTGCCTGGAGAATCCTGCGGGTGGAGGAGCCTGGTAGGCTACAGTCCATGGGGTCGCAAAGAGTCGGACACGACTGAGTGACTTCACTCATATCTGCATTGGCATGTTGGTTCTTTACCACTAGCAGCACCTAGGAAGCCTTTTACTTGTTATTGTGTGTGTGTATTAGTTGCTCAGTCGTGTTTGACTCTTTGCGACCCCTTGGACTATAGCCCACCAAACTCCTCTGTCCATGGAATTCTCTAGGCAAGAATACTGGGACATTTGGGGTGGGGGTGCCATTCCCTTCTCCCCAGGGGATCTTCCCAACCCAGAGATAGAACCCAGTCTCCTGCATTGAAGGCAGATTCTTAACTGTCTGAGCCACCAGGGCATTATTTGTTATAGTTCTATTGAAATTCCCTCTTTCTTGTTGAGTCAGTTTAGGTAATTGTATTTCAAGGAATTTGTCCATTCTTCTAGGTTGTCTAAATTTTTGTCATACTGTTTTAATTTTTGTAAGTTTAGTAGTAATGTCTCCTCTTTCATTCCCAATTTTAGTAATTTTGAGTCTTCTCTTTTCCTTGATCACTCTGGGCTTGTCAGTTTTTTTCATCTTTTCACTGAACCAGAGTTTTATTAATTTTCTCTATTTCCTCTCTATTGTTTCCTTTATCCTGCTTGCTTTGGGTTTAGTATTTTCTTCTTTTTCTAGTTTTTTAAAGTTAGAAGGTTAGGTTATTGATTTGACATCTTTTCTAATACAGGACTTCTCTGGTGGTTCAGATGGTAAAGTATCCACCTGCAATGTGGTAGACCTGTGTTGGGAAGAACCCCTGGAGAAGGGAATGGCTTCCCATTCCAGTATTCTTGCCTGGAGAATTCCATGGACAAAGGAGCCTGGCAGGCTACAGTACATGGGGTTGCAAAGAGTTGGACAGGACTGAGTGACTTTCACTTTTTTAATATGGCATTTGGATCATAAATTTCCCTCTTTATACTGCTTTAAGCTGCATCCCATAAGTTTTGGTATATTCACTCAACTCAAAAGTATTTTTTAATTTTTTCTTATGATTTCTTATTTGACTCATTGGTTATTTCAGAGTGTGTCTTTAAATTTCCACATATCTTTTTAATTTCCCAAATGTCCTTCTGTTATCAATTTATAATTCCATTGTGATTGAATAGCATACTTTGTATGTTTTCAATTCTTTTAAATTTATTAAGGCTTGTTTTATGGCCTAACATGGTGTATCGTGGAGAATGTTTCAGATGCACTTGAGAAGTATGTGCATTCTACTGTTATAGGGTAGAATATTCTATAGATGTCTTCTGAAGTCTAGTTGGTTTATAGTCTTGTTCAAGCATTCTATTTATTTTTCCCATAGGTGAGACCTGGAACCCTTTCAAATTACAGTACCAGCTGAGAAATGTAAGAGAGAGAATTGCAAAGAACCTAGTAGAGAAGGGTATTCTAACCACTGAGAAGCAGAATTTCCTCCTATTTGACATGACTACTCACCCAGTGACCAATACAACAGAGAAGCAACGACTAGTGAAAAAACTTCAAGATAGTGTTCTAGAGCGGTGGGTAAATGACCCTCAGCGTATGGACAAGCGAACACTAGCACTACTGGTGCTAGCCCACTCCTCCGATGTGCTAGAGAATGTCTTCTCCTCTCTGACAGATGACAAGTATGATATGGCGATGAATCGAGCCAAGGACCTAGTAGAACTGGACCCTGAGGTAGAGGGGACAAAGCACAGTGCCACAGAGATGATCTGGGCTGTGCTGGCAGCCTTCAATAAATCGTAAGCCAGCTGTTGGGTTTCTGCTTTTCCATTGCTGGCCAGTGACTATCAGAGACACCATCACCGAGTTTTGTGTGATGAGATGTTTTCCATCATTTTTTTTTTCCTCTTGAATCAAATTTGTTATTTGGGGAAAGCAACTTCAGGGCTTCTCCATAGACCTTGTCTCTTATAAGCAGGCTTTATATCTCCCTATACTTCCACTCCAGAGGTGAATAAATTGGGTGAACCAGCACTCACCCAGTAAACATTATCTCTCATTTCTTGGCTCACGTCCATCCAGTGTGCTTTTGGATTATCAGGAATATTTCAGTGAGATTTGGATTTCTCTAGACATAGAATGTGAATGAGATGTAGAGCAAACCATTTATCTCAGTTTTTAAAGTTTGTTTTCTGTCTTAAATATATGTTTTCAGCCTATCTCTCAGGCTTTGCTAAGTAATGTAGCTTATTGAAGTAACCATCTCTTTGAATAAGGGGCAATGGAAATAAAACTGATTTTTGGAGCAGATGGTCTCTGAGATATAAATATATGTTCCACTACTGATTTTCTCATCTTTCCTTTTCTAAATTAATGAGACTATTCCAAATGTGATTACCTGGTTCTCACAGTCCTAGAACCATAAATATAGTCTCTACTCTCTCTCAGCATTGTCCTACTCCATCATTCATTAGAACAGAAATCTAAATTTTTTTTAAAAATGCATCTCTTAACCACCTCTTTTATGCAGTCACCTATACAATTTGCAAAGAAGGAAAGTGGCATCAGAATTTCCACTCTTTAGCACATAACTATCTGGATTCCTCCAGGCTACTTTAAATGTCTACTCTGATTGAATTTAGGGAGTTGTAAATTTCAATTGCTGAATAGCACCATCCTGAGTCCAGACAATGTATCTAAACTCTAGATCATGTTCCCTGTTTTGGCTTCCTACATAAATTGATGGGTGTGCGTGCTCAGTCACTTCAATCATGTCCAATTCTTTGTGACCCTATGGGCTGTAGCCTGGCAGGTTCCTCTGTCCATGGGATTCTCCAGGTAAGAATACTGGAGTGGGTTGCCATGCCCTCCTCCAGGGGATCTTCCCGACCCAGGAATGGAACCCGAGTCTCAGTCTCCTGCATTGGCAGGTAGGTTCTTTACCACTAGTGCCACCTATTCTGTGTACGTGTAGAGGTCCTGGAAGTAGTTTTATCTATTTAATCCACAGATGCCCTCTTGGTCATTAGTCTTGTCTCAACACAATCCTTTGTCTAACTCTTTCTCTAAAACGTTTTTTAAGTCAGTAGTAAATGCAAAGAGAAGCTGATTGAGAAAAATCATATTCAGAAGGCAATTTGATGTTAAAAGCATCCTATATAAAGTCCAGCATTTGGGAATATAAAGAGGACAGGCACCAAACTGTGCTAATGTCAAGTATTTGTTAATGCTGATACTTGAATGGATCTTGCCTCTTGACCACTACAAAGAGTCTATCAAAGGGCTAATACAGATGATCCAGACCTGATATCAAATTTTCCTGATCAGAAGTAATTAAAAGAATGATTGTAACTTTCCCTCCTCTAAAATTGTCTAGCCCCACAAAATTCCCCAACTCACTTAAGTTTTTTTCACTTTAGGTTATCACTTAGGTGACTAAAGATAAAGAGTTTAAATGAAACAAATTCCTAAAAAATGTGAAGCTGAGAAGAGCTTCAGTCTGGCTCCCTAAAACTATAAAAACCAGTCCATGGATGTCTCTACCTGACTTAGTTTCTCTCTCCATTTGAACAGTTTGGCGTGAATTTAAACCAGGTTTTCCTGTGGAGAGTTTCAGCTTGATTGGGAGAGTGGAAATTGAGTTCTTTCTGGCAACTCTTGGTCAGTGTTTATTTTTATATTGTATCTCATTAAGATGAGGATGCCTTCAGTTTGAATCTGCATAATGTTCACTGCAAAACACCATTTAATGCATATGGCCTTCGCATTTCTGTGTAATAAAGTTCAATTATTGGCTCCCTGGTCTCTCTGTGCAGTTTTACAACTAAAGTTATTTTAACTTGAAATAACTTTTCATACAAGGCCAGTAACACTCCCTGCTTACCCTAGGATACCAGCCTCTCTTTCATTCTGTGTGGAAGACTGTGTATGCATGCTCAGTTGCTAGGTCATGTCTAACTCTGTGAGCCCATGGACTGTAGCCCACAAGCTCCTCTGTTCATGGAATTTCCCAGGCAAGGATACCAGAGTGGGTTCCCATTTCTTCTTCCAGGAGACCTTCCTGATCCAGGGATTGAACCTGCGTCTCCTGCATTGGCAGGCAGATTCTTTACCACTGAGCCACCCGGACTCCCTTGTGGAAAATTAGGAATACACAAATATTAGTTATACATATATATACACTATATATATATACACACACATACTGGAGGGCAGGGCACATTAACCCAAACACCAGCTAATGTAAAGTCTGAAGAATAGTGTCTCCATCTCAAGCAAAATAAGTTACCCAATTACATCATTATTACCAGGAAGAGAATGAGTATATTCTAGTCTATTAATAGCTACTTGCAAGTGACACCTGAACTTACTGAAGAGCTGAAAGTCTTTAAGTTCCAAGTGTAGGTAACAAACCTAACTATAACAGAGTTAACAACATGTGAAAAGAAAGATAATTGACTTATTGGCTTATTGGCTTATTGTTCTTCTGTCTTTTATAATGTCTACAGCATAAGGGGGGCTTCCCAGGTGGCACCAGTGGTAAAGAACCCACCTGCCAATGCAGGAGACATAAGAGACTCAGGTTCAATCCCTAAGTTGGGAAGATCTCCTGGAGGAGGGCATGGCAATCCAATCCCACTATTCTTGCTGTGGACAGAGGAGCCTGGTGGGCTGCAGTCCACAGGGTCACAAAGAATCAGACATGACTGAAGCAACTTGGCACACAGGCACACAGCATACGGAACAACATGAAATGTATTCACTAGAATTGTCTACTTCCTTGCTATTTGTATTTCAGAGAAAGTATAAAAACAAAGTATAACAATGTTTATCAAAATATGGTGCATCAAAGTAACTCTTGTGGGTGTAAGTGCTTTGCCAAAATAGGGGTTCCTAGTAAATCAGTCATGGGTTGAGGGCTTAGGAAGCTGCATTTAAAACATAGTCTCTAAAAACTTACATGTTAAAGTTTGAGAACACTGTTTATTTTTAATTCATTTGGCTGTGCTGGGTCTTCATTGCAGCACACAGACTTGACTAGCTATAGTGCACAGGCGTTACACAGGACACAATCTCAGCTCCCAACAACTCACATTTAAGTGGGCAAATGAGGTACTCTGTGAAAAATGCTCAAGTAGAAGTATAAACTTAATTTTTAGAAGCACAAAGGAGTAGCATTCTTCCTGGGAACATTAGGAAAAACTTACAGGAGTTATATTTATTTACTCTAGTGGCTTTCATGTATTGAGTACTTCTACTATGTTAACCACTTCATATATTTTCTCATTTATTCCTCAGAATTATAAAAAACCATAGAAGGTTATTTTTAAAGAAAATTCAGAGGTAGTGAGGCTTGCCTAAGGACACCATGCAGAGGTTGAATTCAAACGCATGCTTTTAACCACTACTCTCTCCTTCCTCCATTTAAACTCAGTCTTGACGAATCTTCTCAGGTTGAGAAGGAAGAGCTGAGGCTATTCTGGGCTAGGAAAACAAAATATAAAAAACAAAACACAAAATGTACAAAATAGGGCTTCCCTGGTGGCTCAGTGGTAAAGATCCACCTGCCAATGCAGGAGACATGGGTTCAGTCCCTGGTCCAGAAGATCTCACATGCCAAGGAGAAACTAAGCCCATGGGCCACAACTATGAGCCTGTGCTCTAGAACCTGGGAACTGCAACTGCAGAAGCCCACACACCCTAGAACCCATGCTCTGCAACAGGAGAAGCCACTGAATGAGAAGCCCGTGCACCACAATTAGAGAAAAACCTGCTGCAAAGGCCCTGCACAGCCAAAAATAAAGGAACTTTTTAAAAATGTACAAAATAATTTGTTACATGCTAGATTTCATGAATTGTGTGTGCTTTTCATATATATTTCCAAAAGAGATCATTCTAAGAGATTATATTCAAATTGTAGGCTAAAGAAGGGTTTTTGAAACTAGCAAAATATTTTTGTTTACCTTCATTTATTCCTTCTCTGATGATTTCTTATGTAAAAATTTCTGATACATCATTCTTCTCCCTTAATAGCTTAACACTTCTTACAGGTCAAGTGTGCTGGACATAAATTCCCCAGTTTTTGCCTGAGAAAGTCTTCATCCTTCACTTTGGAAAGATAATTTTACTGGTTATAGAATTCTTGATTCATGGGTGGTTTTATTTTTTGTTTTTGTTTTATAACACTTCAAATATTTCACTCTACTCTCTTCTTGTGTGAATGTTTTCTGATATCAAATTTTAACAAAACTATGAAGAATTTTAATTGAAAGATTTTTAAAAATTTGTTCCTCCCATTTTCTGTATAGCTAAAATATATTCATATAATTTCTAAAAATTTTATTCCCTAAAAGAATATAAATATTAATTTTTAAATAATCATTGCTTTAATGATGAAATAAGTTAGGTAGAATGGATTTTTTTATATTTTTCTAGCACCTATTACATGTGTGCATGAATCTTTGTTTTGCACCCCCAGTTCTTCTCAATGTTTGGTCTGTCTTCCTTTTCTCCTCAGTGAGTTCCAGGTGTGTATATAATTTGGAAAGAGACACGACTTCTTACTGATGTGAGAAAGGGAGCCATCCCTCCCAGAAAGCAATAAAATTCTCACAGAATGCAAGTCAGAAAACCAAGGGTCACTTCCTGGCAGAAATCTTTTTCTAGCAGCCCAATTCACTGCCATTAGTTTTACTTTACATTTCAGATTGTAAAAAAAGTAGATTCCACTAGGATGGAAGGTGGGGAACAAGTACTCCATAAGAACTCTTCAAATAGACATGCTTTTGTGTAGATTTTTCCCCCTGAATTTCAATAATCTGCCCACCACTTTGTTTTTCTCAACCTACGTGAACCTCCCCAAGTATAAAAGAATATTTTATCTAAACTTAATTTAGAAACTCAGCTAGGAATCAAGAGGCTTCTTCTCCCGCTTCAGAAGGGCTTCTTGACCAAATCCCCATACATTTGCCACATAAACAAACCTAGTAGATGTATATCATTCTCCTGATTTGATGGGGGGAAATTCAAAGCCAAAGTTTTCCTCACATTTCAGAGATGTTGAGATCCCACTTCCAATCAAAAGATGAGTACTTCCTGAAAGATTTCTGGACATTCAAAGCCATGATATTTATATAATACCTCAAAATACTTGTGGGTTAGCCTTAATAATATATTTTTTAAAGTTCCCCTCCCAGCTGTGTCACCCCAGGTTTTTTGAACTGCTAGGTGAGGCTAGAAACTTTAGTTATCTAAACTCTTAGATGAATTAATTTATATTGATTGAATTTCTTTCTCTTTGAGAGCAGGGAGGAAGAGATGTTCATGATCAAAGAGGGGAAGACTAGAGAAGGTAACAGTAGTTGATCATATTCTAAACATTATGAATATTTAAAAGCCTGAAGAAATACTTTTCATTTTAACATGATCCTGTGTTAAAAATTAGATGACAATTCAGCCTTTTGCTTCTAGACCCCATCTTACTCTTCACATTAGATACCTTTTTAAATGTTTTATGAAATTAACAAGAGAAAAGTACATGCTGCTGCTGCTGCTAAGTCGCTTCAATCGTGTCCAACTCTGTGCGACCCCATAGATGGCAGCCCACCAGGCTCCCCCATCCCTGGGATTCTCCAGGCAAGAACACTGGAGTGGGTTGCCATTTCCTTTTCCAATGCATGAAAGTGAAAAGTGAAAGTGAAGTCACTCAGTCGTGTCCGACTCAGCGACCCCATGGACTGCAGCGCACCAGGCTCCTCCATCCATGGGATTTTCCAGGCAAGAGTCCTGGAGTGGGGTGCCACTGCCTTCTCCGAGAAAAGTACATAAATCAAGATAAATAAAAATATACAACTCAATAATCAATAGTGAGCATTCCCATGTAACCAGCACCCCAGTCAAGAAACAAAACATTATCATCTCCCAAAAAGCCCCCTTCGTACCCTCTCCTAATCACTATATCCCTCTCTAGAGGTAACCATGATCCTTTTAATACAATAGACTGGTTTTGCCTTTGAACATTATATAAATGGAATCATACAGTATGTATTTTTTGTGACTGTTATCTATTTTACTTTGAACATTTTGGGTTGTTCTACGCTGTGCTTAGTCACTCAGTCATGTCTGACTCTTTGTGACCTCATGGACTGTAGCCCACCAGGCTCCCCTCTCCATGGGGATTCTCCAAGCAAAAATACTGGAATGGGTTGCCATGCCCTCCTCCAGGGGATCTGGAGTGATTATAAATAGAGCAGCTATGAACACATGTTTTGGTGAATATGAGGATTCACTTCAGCTGGATATATCACCTCGGAGTGGAATTCTGGGCCATAGGGTTTGAAATTACATTTAGCTTTAGTACATAGGGCCAATAGTTTTCCAAAGTATGGTTGTACTAATTTAGGCTCCCATCAGCCATACTATAGAGCTCTTATATTGTCAAGTCATAAATTTGGGGCACATGATTGAGGTGAACACAAATCTGAACAAATGAAAAGTGAAGTCACTCAGTTGTGTCTGACTCTTTGCGACCCCATGGACTGTAGTCTACCAGGCTCCTCTGTTCATGGGATTTTCCAGGCAAGGAAATGGACTGGGTTGCCATTTCCTTCTGCAGGGGATCTTCCCCACCCAGGGATCGAACCCAGGTCTCCCGTATTGAATAAATGAAAGTGAAAGTCACTCAGTCATGTCCGACTCTTTGTGACCCCATGGACTATACAGCCCAAGGAATTCTCCAGGCCAGAATACTGGAGTGGGTAGCCTTTCGCTTCTCCAGAGGATCTTCCCAACCCAGGGATCGAACCCAGGTCTCCTGCACTGCAGGCAGATTCTTTACCATCTGAGCCACGAGGGAAGCCCAATAAATGAAGGCCACTGTTAATTCCTGTGACAATGTTTAAATTAATAGAAACTGGACTTCTTTGTAGGCTTCAGAGGGTCTCTATACCCTGAAAATATGTACAGTATTTTTTGCATGCATGCACTTTGGAGAGAAACACAGATTGTATGAGATTCTCAAAATTCAGATTTTCTATATTTTGGAAAACTGATGGCAATGTACATGAAAGTTAAACATAATCCAATCCTTCACACTCACACTAAGAATGACTTATAGGAACCCAGCAATCAAGAAGCTATTTGTGGGGGTGAGGAGGAAAAACTATTTTCCTGCAATTAGCAAACTGTCCTACGTTGGTTATGGTGTGTTGACAGAGACAGTCTGAATAGCCAGGTTTCCTGGGGTTAACAGAGAAAGATTAGCACCCTTGACCACTTAATTTTCCTTTTATTTTTAGCAGGTTAAATTTTTACTAAAATAATTTCATAATGCTTTGATAACCACATATTTTGATAACTACATAACTTTTTTTGATAAAATGTACATACCATACAATATGCCCATTTAAAGTGAGTAATTTGATGGGGTTTTAGTATATTCACAGCATTGTGCTATCACAACAATTTTAGAACACATCATTACCCATACCCATTAGGAGTTATTCCCTATTTCCGCCAGTCCTAGGTAAACACTAACGTACTTTCAGTCTCTACAGATTTGCCAGTAAGTGGAAACACATAATATGTGTCTTTTGTGACTGCTTTCACTTTGCATAATGTTTTAAGGTTCATCCATGTTGTAGTATGTATCAGTGCTTCATTTATTTTCATTGCCAAATAATATTCCGGCTTCCCTGGTGGCTCAGAGGATAAAGCGTCTGCCTGCAATGCAGGAGACCCGGGTTCAATCCCTGGATTGGGAAGATCCCCTGGACAAGGAAATGGCAACCCACTCCAGTATTCTTGCCTGGAGAATCCCATGGACAGAGGAGCCTGATGGGCTACAGTCCACAGGGTCCCAAAGAGTCGGACACGACTGAGCAACTTCACTTTCACTAATATTCCACTGTACAGAAATACCACATTTTAGGACTTCCCCGGTGTTCCCGTGGTTAAGACTCTGCTTCCACTGCAGGGGACATGGGTTCTACCCCTGGGTGGGTAAGTTCTGCATACTGCACAGTATGGCCAAAAAATAAAATATTGTTCCCCTCACCATTGTGTCAAAAAATGAATAAAAGTGGGTAATTTTTTAAGAACCAAACTCTTAGAAAAAAAAGAAATATCACATCTTAGTTGATGTCTTTAGAGTATAATGTGTCCAAAACAAAATCTCTGTTTCTTCTCTTAAACCTCCTACTTTCAGATGTCCCCATATTACTAAATGGTGCCATCATGCACCTAGCTGCTCAGGCCAAGAGCTGTGAAGTTATCCTGTATTCTCATAACAGCAAATTCTGTTGGTTGTACCTTCAAAATTCCATGTCCAGCTATTTTCAACCTTCTCTGTAGTTACTACCTCCTAGTCCAAACCACTGCCATCTTTCCTCTGCAACTGTTATAAAAGCCTAATTGATATCCTGCTGCTGCTTCCACTCCTGTTCCCCACAGAACAGCCACAGTGATCCATTTAATACTTGTATCAACTGTGTTCCACTCCTGCTCGACACCATCTAAGGGCTGCCCATCACACAGTAAAATCCAAAGCACCAAAAGCAATCTGCTCCTTCCCTACATCTCCTCTTTTACTGTAGCTCTAGCTCCCCTGACTGTCTTGCTGTTTCTCAGATACACTGTAAATACATTCCTGCTTCGGGAGCTTTGCATCTGCTTTTTCCCTCTGTGCCTGGACCAGTTCTCCCCGGGGGTAGCTGCTTAGCTTACTCCCCACCTTATTCAGATCTCTGCTCAAACATCTCAGAGCAAAGGAGCAGGCAGGCCTGGGAAGAGTATCACTGTTGGGTTTCTTGGGCAGCCAACCCAAGAAAGGGTTGAGCTTAGTTAATTCCCTGGTATTCTGAGTCTGGTCCATTGGAGAGTACTATTGGCATATGTATTAAAACCAGACATTTCTGTCGTTTCACTTTTTATAATGGCCATTCTTCCATACAATCTTGCTTCAGTTCAGTTCGGTCACTCAGTCGTGTCCGACTCTTTGCGACCCCATGAATCGCAGCACGCCAGGCCTCCCTGTCCATCACCAACTCCCAGAGTTCACTCAGACTCATGTCCATCGAGTCAGTGATGCCATCCAGCCATCTCATCCTCTGTCGTCCCCTTCCCTTCCTGCCCCCAATCCCTCCTGGCATCACAGTCTTCCAATGAGTCAACTCTTCGCATGAGGTGGCCAAAGTACTGGAGTTTCAGCTTTAGCATCATTCCTTCCAAAGAAATCCCAGGGCTGATCTTCAGAATGGACTGGTTGGATCTCCTTGCAGTCCAAGGGACTCTCAAGAGTCTTCTCCAACACCACAGTTCAAAAGCATCAATCCTTCGGCGCTCAGCCTTCTTCACAGTCCAACTCTCACATCCATACATGACCACAGGAAAAACCATAGCCTTGACTAGACAGACCTTAGTCAGCAAAGTAATGTCTCTGCTTTTGAATATGCTATATAGGTTGGTCATAACTTTCCTTCCAAGGAGTAAGCGTCTTTTAATTTCATGGCTGCAATCACCATCTGCAGTGATTCTGGAGCCCCCGAAAATAAAGTCTGACATTGTTTCCACTGTTTCCCCGTCTATTTCTCATGAAGTGATGGGGCCGGATGCCATGATCTTCGTTTTCTGAGTGTTGAGCTTTAAGCCAAATTTTTCACTCTCCTCTTTCACTTTCATCAAGAGGCTTTTTAGTTCCTCTTCACTTTCTGCCATAAGGGTGGTGTCATCTGCATATCTGAGGTTATTGATATTTCTCCTGGCAATCTTGATTCCAGCTTGTGTTTCTTCCAGCCCAGCGTTTCCCATGATGTACTCTGCATAGAAGTTAAATAAGCAGGGTGACAATATACAGCCTTGACATACTCCTTTTCCTATTTGGAACCAGTCTGTTGTTCCATGTCCAGTTCTAACTGTTGCTTCCTGACCTGCATACAGATTTCTCAACAGGCAGGTCAGGTGGTCTGGTATTCCCATCTCTCAGAATATTCCACAGTTTATTGTGATCCTCACAATCTTGCTTAAGCACTGACAAATTTTACAGTGTTATTCCAGTATATCTCATCTCTCATACTCTGAAAAGATTTAGATCTTCCCTTGAAAAATTGAGACATAAATAAGAAAAAAGACCAAAAGACTAGGAATAAACAAGTAATTCAAGTTCTCTTCTCTCACTTCCTCCCTCCAATGTGCTCTTCTCCCTGTATTTGCTTCTCTGTAAATGGTACCATCCTTTACTCAGGAATTTGGAAGTCATCCTTAGTTCTCTCCTCACCTTCACTTCCCACATCCAATATCATTTGTCTCTTCAGCTCCCCTCCATTCACACAGCCCTGCCTTTGATCAGGCTTCTCAAGTCTTGCCTGGATTACTGCAACCCTAGTCTTCCTCTCCACTTCAGTTCAATCTCCACAGTTATCTCTTTCCGAATCCCAAATCTAACAGTAGCATTTCCCTGCTTAAATCAGACATTCCCTCTTTGTCTTCATGAAACCTCAACACTTCAGCATGACTTGCAAGTCTTTCCGGGACCCCAGCAACCAGAACAGCCTCATGTCTTGCCATTCCATAGGAGTTCCAAATCAGCCTTATTTGCAGTCTCTCCTTAGGTAGTTTTGTGTTTCTTTTTAAATACGGACTTCCAGACCCAAGTGCAGAGATGCTGATTCAATTGGGGTGAAAGAGGGCTAAGGAAATCAGCCCTGTATTTTTATAAAGTTCCCTTGGGCTTCCTAGGTAGTGCTAGTGGTAAAGAACCTGCCTACCAATGAGACATGTTTGATCCCTGGGTGGGGGAGACCCCCTGGAGGAGGGCATGGCAACCCACTCCAGTATTCTTGCCTGGAGAATCCCATGGGCAGAGCAGCCTGTCTGGCTACAAACAGTCGCAAAAAGTCGGATGTGGCAGAGCACAGCACAACTAGCTTCCATCCGCTCCGACTTTAACTTCTCTGTGCCTTCTCTCTTTTCATGCTGTTTAAGGGATTCTCTCTTGGTTCTCCTCCTTACCACTCTGATCATTTATATCTGTGGCCCTTGTCAACTTTTCCTTAGTTTCTGTCGTGGGGCCTCTTTTCTACTTTTTTTGATGATCCCATCTAATCCCACAACTTCACTTATATTTTTGTGCGTGTATGCTAAATCGCTTCAGTCATGTCCAATTCTTTGTGACCCCATGGACTGTAGCCCACCAGGCTTTTCTGTCCATGGGATTCTCCAGGCAAGAATACTAAAGTGGGTTGCCATGCCCTCCTCCAGGGAATCTTCTCAACCCAGGGTTCAAACCTATGTCTCTTACATCTCCTGCATTGGCAGGTCGGTTCTTTACCACTAGCACCACCTGGGAAACCCATATTTATGTGAAGAAGTCCAAATTTTATTCATATTTGGCTTCTACATTTATCCCAAACTCCAGATCTATATGTCCTATAATGCTAAAATTTCAGGTATGGAGATCTGAGTTCACTTATCCTAAGACTTCATTGCCTGGATATCTCCACCAAATGGCTCACTGGCTTTGAAAAAGTCAGTGTTTTCAAAATTGAATACCTCATTTTCTATCTACTTCCAATTTCATTTCCAAATTGATTCCTTTCCTTGAATTTGTTTCTACAAATAGTCACCTTGAGGCAGTTTGCTGCTAATCTAGTAGATTCCATTGCCACAGACTTTCTCAATTAGAATCACTGTTTTCTATTCTAAACTACCTCGTTTGTAGATTAAATACTAATTACTTCCCAACCAGAGTATTGCAGAGGACTCCTAGCTAGATTGTCCCCCCCTAGTATCTTTCTGTTTGGAATTCTAAATGATTTTTTATTCATTACCACTAGAGTAATCTTTCTTAAGAACAATTCTGATCTGCCACTCTCTGGCCTAAAACCTTAAATATCTCTCCTAGATAACTAAATTACCCGCTAGTTTCTTATCCTGACACTCAAGCCCTCCATGTTCTGGACTCAGTTCTATTTTTCTAGCTTTCATACTGACCCCATCCCCTAGAATGTCCTTCCATCACCTTTACCTGGCAAAATTAAAGCTGATTTCAAATACACACCTCCATCATTAAGTCTTCTTTTCTTGCGGGGCGGGGG